>JANAVB010011999.1:8838540-8941409 GCA_029216955.1 Iris pallida
AGGCATTGATTAATAGCTTAGGTCTCACATCGTACACGTGGGACTCTAAGCCGTACCCTTATTCATGTGCTCCTGTGCTCTTGTACCATTTACTACCCTAGCCGGTCACATATTCTGATAGTTATTTCAAATGCATGTTACACTGATAGTCTAGTTCATTATTCTGGATCTGGTACTATAGTTTCATCGTTATTCATGTACTGCAGTTTCATGTTCCGGTTCTTGTACCATAGTTCATATTATTGTTCATTATTCATGCATTTCAGTTTACTTTGTTTAGTGCTTCTTATCGGGGTTGTACTTTGCTATCTTCCTGACATGATATGTTGCAGGTATGCTTGAGAATGTTGTTCCATCTTTATGGCCAGAGCCCGAAGCCAGGATAGAGTTGTGCCTCAGGATGGACTTAGAATTTTAGAGTTATAGTTAGATCCTTCTTAGATCAATTTAGAGATTTGTCATGCACTTTGTATTCAGGTTTCAGGATTGTATATTTTATTCAGGTTACCGGATTTGTCTCCGGCGTTATTATTTCTTTAATTGTATTTAAATATTTGTGGATTGTGATGATATTGGGAACGTGTATAGCAGCTGTGTTGTTTTATTTACCTTGTATCTTGGAGTTTTCCTTAGATTTTACAGCTTACTGCGTTATGTCTTCTAATGTAGGCTGGGCGTGTTCGACTCGTGTCCGATTATTCGGGAGCATGCCGTGAAATGTTTTTAGTGGTGGCCTATGCAGGTCTGTCCTAATAGCACTTAGACTATAAAGTGCTATTGGGGAACCTGTCAGACTAAGAAAAACTCATCACAGCATAGGATTCGTAGGAAATGGTTATAGTTATTGAATATAGAGATTGATTATACTCAATATTTTCTAGGAGGTTTATTATTTTCCTAAGGCTTAGCAATCAAGGAGTTTTCTTTCTATTCCAGGATGGTTACCACCAGGAAGACCGCAGATCAGGCCGGAGCTGCAGGAGCTTCAGATCAGACCGTAGTCGATGTACCCGTGGAGCAGCTTCCACCACCACCTCCTCAGTTTTCTCCGCTGCCTTCGACGATGATGTTCGATGGGCCAAGGTGATGGCCATGTTCTAGCAGTTCATGGAGGCACAGAACCATCAGGCTGTGCAGTTCTACGCTACGGTTGTGGATGCCCTCAGGACCCAAGAGCCGGCTCCACTAGCACCGGTACCACCTACAGCGCTAGCAGTATCGAGACCAGGGACCGCCAGAGACTATTAGAACCTTTGTCCGATAGATTTTTGGGGCTATGAAGGGATAGTGTATGCTGATGAGTGTTTGGAAAACGTCGAGCGGACGCTGAAGATGGCGAGGATTCCAGATGACCTGAAGGTGGAAGTTGCAAGCATGCGACTTTTTGATATTGCTAGAGCCTGGTATAGAGAGAAGCCTCAGTTGGCCGTACCCCAGATTCTCAGGACAGACTTTAAAACTCTGTTCAAAGAGAAGTTCTTTCCAGACATAGTGTAATGACCCGCTCCGCCCAAGCGGAACGCCGATTCAAACGGCAAGTGCAACGACTCAAACGAGCCGTCGACCCGAAGAGTTGGCATCGACCTGATGAGGAATCGATGCAAGACTTACATTGGCCCGTCAAGATGAATCCAGACTTAGACTTTCAAAGGCGCGCTCGGAGTATCGCTCGACGATGCGAACATCGCTAAGGTGGGTGGCTCCGATGAACCCGTCTGTGCTTAGCCTAGACACATAACAATACGGACACTATCACTAAAATCGTTAGGCGATAACACCGTTCATGCTAATAAATGACCCAACGCACCTAGCTAAGGGATTAATCCCATCTTGTATGCTTGTATAGAATATGGAAAAGAACATGGAAAATACGAGAACTCTCGTACCGCGCTCCACGCTCGTGCTAAGGCACAAGCTTGCGTTCAACAATGAAACAATGAATGGTTTACAATAATAAAACGGGAAGACTATCAACATAGTCATTCCTAGTAGAGTTTAGCAACATTGAAAGGCTATGGAACCAATGGGTCGCCAAGGCGACTCCCGTACGGGGAGTTACAAAATGTATGAATGAATAAGTGAATGAATGAATCAACAAATGAATGAACGAATATGTGAAAGAACCAATGAACGAACGAACAAGGGAAAGAAAGAAAGAAAAAAAAAAAAAGAAAGAATGAATGAAAGATAAGAAAGAAAAGAATGGTTAGCGACAGGGGTGACGGGCACGTGCAACGGAGCTCGCTACCGGTGCTGCACGGACGCCAACCTGGTCGATAACGTAAGAAGGCTAAGGGTTAGCCTACGGCTCAGAGACAGCCGTTAAGTTAAAAAGACAAGTTAATACGAAATGGTCGTAGACAAACGGCACGAGCGAGGGGTGGCGTATGCTGTGCCGTAAAGAGAAAGGGATTCCGTGGCATGGTCAAAGTGTGAAGGACTTGCCGGTCCGGACGGAATCAAAAGGGGCTTACGGACGACCTGGGTGGGGGCTTGGCCACAACGGGAAACGTAAGTGCGGGGTATTTTTCAAGAGACTATCAGGGTGTACCAGCCGCACGCCATGATAGGTGAGAAAATACCAAGGGGAATATATCCAGGATGGCTTGTGATGCCAGCGACCGATGCATATAGATTAGGTGGGCTTTGCTGGTGGCAATCCACGTGCAAGTCTTTGCATTGAAATCAAAGTAGTCTAAGTTAAATGAACAAGTGCCTACTGAATGACTTGAAATGTATCACTCCAAATGATAATGAATACGTCGTACAAATGAGTTAAAGAACACGCCTACGACGCGCTAGGACCCGAGGCAGGAACACGCCATTAGCACTAAATGTTTACGTGAATCATGTTAAGTTGAAATATATGAATTGTTGACTAACTTGGTTTACATTGAACAGGGAAGGCCGGACGGTAAGTATGGGTAAGTTATGTATGAATTTCCATACGACACTTGAAATTGGCAACACGAATAGGCTATGAAATATGCCATGAAATTGATCCTAAGGCAAGATTAGAAAGACAATGAACGATAGAGATGCACAAAAGTAAATGTAACGTGTTTGGTAATGATAGCATTGTGGGCGAGCCAGCCTCCCCACCAGTGCATAACAATGTACTGATAACCCCACAGTCTGCTTGCAGGAAGCAGGAAACGTCGGCGGGTGCGGAGCTTTCCTCGAACGTGCTAAGGCGCGGAGCTATCTCTGGAGCCTTGGAGCGTTGCAAGGAGCTGGAGCACCATATACAGGACATAATGTATTGGAACATCACCATGAATCATTCCATCTTGTAAGCCACTTGGCACACCTTTTATGTTTCAGGGAGAGAGAGCTTGAGCGATTTGTAATATCGGCCTAGCGTCGCTTGTAAACTTCTTGGATATCAATAAAGAGTTTGAATTCGCTTCAATTTGTGTTCATTTACTTTCTGCTGCAAATGGGGACACTCTGTGCGACTCTGTGGCCTAGCTCAAATCGGCCGTTTCTGGACTTAGCCTTGCACGGGCGCAACCTAGGCCCGTGCGGCATCACGCCTTAGCGAGGACGATCGCTCTTGCGGGAGCGGGGCGTGACAGATTGGTATCAGAGCACGGCTTCACGTCCTTGGACTTCATTTCGATTTTCTCAGTTTTGAAAGCTTGTTGGATACAAAAGAAGTATGAGCTCTCTCTCGTTGTGCCTTGGGATGTTTCATAAAATAAGTCTATTACTTTCAAAAGCTCATACGAGTGCTCGGTTGAACGGGATCGATAGACGACAGCCTTTTTGCCGAACGATGTTAAACTTGACTCGATAGAGAACACATACAAAGTTAACATGTCGTGTGTATGCCTAACTAGTCCTACGATGACCCTAGCAATTGAGCGTGCAAACTCGGAATGTAGTCCGCACGAGATGGTTATGCGGCACAACTTAGTCCGCGTGTCGCGCACCTCGACTTTTGGGTGCAATCGGGTTGCGAGCGATATCAAGTATCGCTCGATCGAGAACGGAGATACACTTTGAGTGTCTATCGATAGGAACGCTATCGAGTTAACGCTTAGGCGTACCCAAAAGATTGGCTTGGATTTTGAGGATTAGTGCGAACGACTTAGTACGTCGAGGCGACGTGAGCGATTACGCTAGAGATTCGTCAAACGAATCTGAAGGATATCTTAGCGCACGACGTGAACGTGATTGAGGACTAGATCGTATGGCTTGAATCCGAGTGGTGTATGTCATAGGCTCGGAGAAGAATAAAAATGAGTGTCGATGATTAGTCGAGTGGCTCGAACCCTGAGTGGTGTATGGACGTCATAGAAATTGTTCGAGCGAGACTAAAGGATTTACGGATAGAACGAGTATGTTGGCGAGGCGATGCGATCGCGCAAAGCCTTAGAACATGTCACGCTTAGTTGGTTGTGACTTCAAAAAGTCCCGAACGAGATGTCGTTGGAAAACTTGTCAATGGACAACGCGAGTTAGAAAATGGTTCGGAATGATGAATGGAAATAAATGGTCTTGATCGAGAAAACCTAGAGGATCGCGCGTATGATTTCGAATTGATTCAAAGAAAGTGTGACTTGGGTTTAGAACAACGATCTTGAAATGAGGTTGAGGAAGAGCGACGGAACTTGATCTTGAATATTAAATGAAATTGTGGAATATCTAACTCGAACAACGGTATCGTCGTACGACTCGAAATTGGTTACAAAGGAAGATCGTCAGGTTACGCATATCGTCGATGGTATTGAGGCGTATCAAAAATTGATATGCGATAACTCGGGGGCACTCTGACTCGGCGAATAACGGTCGTGCAATTGTCATTGTTCCGTTGGATGCTATACTTGGGATGTTAAAAATGTGTCAAGAAAAAGATAGACTTGGCTCGAGGATTTTCTAGTTGAACGCATGACGGTCGGACTATCGAATAGAGATCTTGGCTTGGAGGAAATAGAATGTTTGGATTTGCTTCGTCGATAACCACAGCGTTGACGTTCTTGTCTTATGCGAGCACAACTTCAGCCTCGCATATGCGTCACGACGACTAGGGCTATCACTCCGCGTGAGCACTGGTATGGTGATTCGTACAGCGGGAGTGATCGGCACTTGCATGGCGTGGCAATTCGTATGCTTCGACTTGTGGTTTGACGCGAAGGTGGACTCGAGAATGAATTTATGGGCTTGAAAGATTGAACTTGAGGATTGAGTAGGTCCAATCCGCGTATCGAGAATGGGTTAGTCTAAAACTCAAACAAGAGTTACGCCCCGATGAGAACGATTATTCCGCGGGAGCGTGCATGGTGATTCATGAACCGCCGTAGATAATCGGACTTGCATGAGATTGTGGCGCAATGTATTGACGAGCTGGATGACCTCGTGATCGAATACACGAATTGGTTAGAACTGGTGATTGAACGGAATTGAGTATGTGCAACGTAAGTCTTAATGTAAATTAGGTGATCGTGCTCGATGTTTAGAAATCTGAGTGACGCGAGCTTGGGTAAAAACACCCGTACAAGCAAACAAATGGTTTGACCATAGGATTTGGGGCGAGCGTCGTGCAACGACCTTACACGATGAGCGACGGACTTGACTTGTAACTATGACCTTGTGAGCTGACCTAGCGGATAGGCGGACGACCCTATGCCGAGTGATTGAACCTGTGCGATGGCATTTACAGTATCGTCTGGACGGACGATAGACTTGGGACAATAAGACTTAGAGTAGGACGGGGAACAGGGAGTGTGCATGAACGACAACGAGAATGGCCCCAAACGATAGGAATGGATGATGCGCAAGTAAAGTTGGAATAACGAATTGAATCATTGGTCGGAAGACGTACTCGATGATAGTGCAATACTTGGTCTCGAATCGGACGGGAATTACTTAGACTTGGCCGACTCCGCTAAGAAGAAATCGTATTGATTTCGTTGACAAGAGCGCTTGAGAAGCGAATCGAATCATCTCGAGAACCGAGATAAACGATATATGATACACACATGAGTTCGGTTTTAAATTGAAGTTAGCAAAACGATCGACAAATCAAAACTATCATGAGTAGCTTGTCCGACTTCGCTAGTCGCTAAGCTTGGTTGAAATGTACGTATTTGGGGGACGCCTTGAATGTGTGCACGATCCAAACTCAGCGATGTGATGAACTCGAATGCAGCTGCAAGTAGGTGTTGAGATGTGCATGAACGAATGAGTGAGTTTGCCTTAGCCTACGACTCTCGTGTTTGAGAATTTCAAACGCACCTCGTGCGACCGTTTCAGTCCCATGATACGTCGAAAAAGCAACCAAGTCGAAGAAACACTTGAATTGAATAAGTGCCATCAACTTTAAAATGAATGAAAAGTTACTCAATAAAAATAAATCGACCAAACGTATGCGACACAGAATTTGGAAGGTATCGAGTATAGTCGGTGCCATAGAACGATAGAGCCGTTCGATAGGGATTGCCTAAGAAATACGACGACGCGAGTTAAGGAATGGTAGGATGACCTGCACTCAGGAAGTCTCGAGGACGAGACTTGTTTTGAGTGGTGTATTATGTAATGACCCGCTCCGCCCAAGCGGAACGCCGATTCAAACGGCAAGTGCAACGACTCAAACGAGCCGTCGACCCGAAGAGTTGGCATCGACCTGATGAGGAATCGATGCAAGACTTACATTGGCCCGTCAAGATGAATCCAGACTTAGACTTTCAAAGGCGCGCTCGGAGTATCGCTCGGCGATGCGAACATCGCTAAGGTGGGTGGCTCCGATGAACCCGTCTGTGCTTAGCCTAGACACATAACAATACGGACACTATCACTAAAATCGTTAGGCGATAACATCGTGCATGCTAATAAATAACCCAACGCACCTAGCTAAGAGATTAATCCCATCTTGTATGCTTGTATAGAATATGGAAAAGAACATGGAAAATACGAGAACTCTCGCACCGCACTCCACGCTCGTGCTAAGGCACAAGCTTGCGTTCAACAATGAAACAATGAATGGTTTACAACAATGAAACGGGAAGACTATCAACATAGTCATTCCTAGTAGAGTTTAGCAACATTAAAAGGCTATGGGACCAATGGGTCGCCAAGGCGACTCCCGTACGGGAAGTTGCAAAATGTATGAATGAATAAATGAATGAATGAATCAACAAATGAATGAACGAATATGTGAAAGAACCAATGAATGAACGAACAAGGGAAAGAAAGAAAGAAAGAAAAAAAAGAAAGAATGAATGAAAGATAAGAAAGAAAAGAATGGTTAGCGACAGGGGTGACGGGCACGTACAACGGGGCTCGCTACTCGTGCTGCACGGACGCCAACCTGGTCGATAACGTAAGAAGGCTAAGGGTTAGCCTACGGCTCAGAGACAACCGTTAAGTTAAAAAGACAAGTTAATACGAAATGGTCGTAGACAAACGACACGAGCGAGGGGTAGCGTATGCTGTGCCGTAAAGAGAAAGAGATTCCGCGGCATGGTCAAAGTGTGAAGGACTTGCCGGTCCGGACGGAATCAAAAGGGGCTTACGGACGACCTGGGTGGGGGCTTGGCCACAACGGGAAACGTAAGTGCAGGGTATTTTTCAAGAGACTATCAGGGTGTACCAGCCGCACGCCATGATAGGTGAGAAAATACCAAGGGAAATATATCCAGGATGGCTTGTGATGCCAGCGACCGATGCATATAGATTAGGTGGGCTTTGCTGGTGGCAATCCACGTGCAAGTCTTTGCATTGAAATCAAAGTAGTCTAAGTTAAATGAACAAGTGCCTACTGAATGACTTAAAATGTATCACTCCAAATGATAATGAATACATCGTACAAATGAGTTAAAGAACACGCCTACGATGCGCTAGGACCCGAGGCAGGAACACGCCATTGGCACTAAATGTTTACGTGAATCATGTTAAGTTGAAATATATGAATTATTGACTAACTTAGTTTACATTGAACAGGGAAGGCCGGACGGTAAGTATGGGTAAGTTATATATGAATTTCCATACGACACTTGAAATTGGCAACATGAATAGGCTATGAAATATGCCATAAAATTGATCCTAAGGCAAGATTAGAAAGACAATGAATGATAGAGATGCACAAAAGTAAATGTAACGTGTTTGGTAATGATAGCATTGTGGGCGAGCCAGCCTCCCCACCAGTACATAACAATGTACTAATAACCCCACAGTCTGCTTGCAGGAAGCAGAAAACGTCGACGGGTACGGAGCTTTCCTCGAACGTGCTAAGGCGCGGAGCTATCTCTGGAGCCTTGGAGCATTGCAAGGAGCTGGAGCACCATATACAGGACATAATGTATCGAAACATCGCCATGAATCATTCCATCTTGTAAGCCACTTGGCACGCCTTTTATGTTTCAGGGAGAGTGAGCTTGAGCGATTTGTAATATCGGCCTAGCGCCGCTTGTAAACTTCTTAGATATCAATAAAGAGTTTGAATTCGCTTCAATTTGTGTTCATTTACTTTCTGCTGCAAATGGGGACACTCTGTGCGACTCTGTGGCCTAGCTCAAATCGGCCGTTTCTGGACTTAGCCTTGTACGGGTGCAACCTAGGCCCGTGCGGCATCACGCCTTAGCGAGGACGATCGCTCTTGCGGGAGCGGGGCGTGACACATAGAGAGAGACGAGCTTCGAATGCAGTTCGAGGTACTACAGCAGGGGAACATGACGGTGGCAGAGTACACATCGAAGTTCACCCGACTCAGCAAGTTCGCAGAGAACCTAGTCGGCACACCAGAGAAGAGGGCTTGGCAGCTCAAGAAAGGCCTCACCAGAGAGTTGTGGCATGCAGTGGCGATCAGCCAGGCGACGACTTATTCGAGCATCCTCAAGATTGTTCAGGTAGTGGAGAAGGAGATGGACCCAAAGCTCAAGAGGGACAAGAACATCGGCAGTAGCAGCTATCAGAAACCGACGAAGAGGACTCAGATTTAGGAGAGGCCACAGCAGCCAGCACAACAACATCATCGTCCAGCCAGAGTTCATACAGATCAGCCACAGAGGCAGCAGTTGGCGGTCACTTACAATTAATGTCACCGCCCGGGACATCATTACGACGAATGCCGCAAGAGGCTGATGCTTTGCTTGTTCTGTGGATTACCTGCTCACCAGGTCAAAGATTATCCAGAAGTCGCTGAGGGATGAGCACGAGGAGCACCGGGACCCCAGCAGGAGGACCTAGCTCTTCATGTCCAGCAGCCGAAGGGAGTCCAGCCAGAGGGGCGAGTCTACCTCATGACAGCTGAGGAAGTGGAGACCATTCCGATTCCGGACGAGTACTGAAGACTGGAGGCACTCGTGGATCGCTACCTTTCTTTTGATGTTCCTTTTTGCATTTCTTTGTTGTTTCTTCATTCGAGACTTGTTTCTATAGTCTTCCTATCTTACTGATATTTCATAGTACCTAGTAGCTACTTGTTGACTTTTGGATAAAAACTTTCTTAAAATTTCTGGATAAGGTTGAGAAAATATTCGACAACCTGCTATAACCTGGATCATGGAGACTGTGGGTCCACTGCAGCTAGTTGCGCACTGGCGAGGTAGGGGCTCTAAGTCAAAGTAATTACGGGTATTGCCAGGTTCTCGGATATTATCAAGACTAAGTCCTAAATTCATATTATTATCGGATAAAGTTGATAAAATATCTCGGTAGTCTATTATTATCGGGACCATGGAACCGAAGGTTCGCTGCAGCCAGATACATACTGGCGGGACAGGAACTGTAGGGAAAGTGACTCCAGATATGCTTGATTATCGGATACTATTGAGACTATTATCCTTGATCATGATTTCCATAACTATCCTTTTGTACCACTTAAATCGTGCCAATTTTAAATTTTGTACTTGATTATCTTGATTGTGCCTAATAGTGCCATCTGAAATTTTGAGGATAAAATTTTTTTAAGGGGTAGATTTGTAACCCCACTTTTTCAATTTTATGAATTTATGGTAATTTAAATTTTTAAATATTATTTTGTGTTTATTTTGAGGAATAGTCATTTTTTAAAATTTAATATTCTCTTGTGATTTTATAAACAAAATATTTGTTATTATACTCTAGCCTATACTTGGAGTGCTCTCCAAGTTCCTAACCACCTTGTAACCACTTCCTAACCTCCCAACAATTTTGTGACAAACTAACAAACTTCCCAACAACCTTTCTAACTAATTTTCCATAACCATTTGTAATAAAGTAATTGTTGGAGTCTTTTTGTAAAACTCAATTTCATTCAAAAGTTTCTATTTAAGCTTCCTCTCTCTCTTGTCTTCATTTTTCCTTTCTTCAGAATTTTTGAACAGGGAAGAGCTCTCCTCTCTTCAATTTCCTCTCCCCCAAATTCTTATTTGAGTCTTAACCCTAACCCTAACCCTAGATTTTGTAGAGAGGCTGCCATGGCCGATGGTGACCACCAGTCCGGCGGTGGTAGCGGTTAGGCACAATTTCTCTCCGGTGACCAGGCGACTCTCTCGACAGCGAGGCGGCGCACAACCGTCCTCGACGACGTCTGTGCGCGATTTCTCTCCAATGACCGGTCTTTATTTTCTTTGATTCTTCGACGTCCGTACAACCACTTCTTCGTCAAACGACGACTAGGTGCTTCTTCTGACGTCGGCCGACCAGATCTCGTTCACCTCATCATGGATCGATGAACTTCTTTACTTGAGCAATTCCTGGTGAGTATCGATCTCAAATTGTTCGGATCTGGGAATTTATCCTGTTCATTTGTTGTTTTGATTTTTTTTGGTTTGGATTTGAATGGGAGGATGAATTGGAAGAACTGAGGATTGGTCCTATTGATTTTGAATAACTTTCTTATTTTCTGTTTTAGAGGAGCCTGGAGACGAATTCTATATTATTTTTTATGTTGCGCACTAGGTTCTTGATCGATTGCCTCAAGTAGTCGCGTGTCCGAACTGAAAGCCATATCCGATCCTTTAGGATCGCGAACTCTTCAGATCCTAGTTAATGATCTACTCTTAGTTATATTGTAGAATTCATGTCCTATGCTTGAATTGATATGAGTCTTGGTCAGATTTTTGTGGTCGAGATCGGAGGAGTTATTGCTAGTGACCGACGTGGGTTGTGTCCAACCAGTTCGTGCCCAATTGGTGTGTGCCCACGTTGAGGTCAGGTCCAGGGGTTGATCCGAAGATGGAGTTAGATTGACATGAAGGAGGGTTCAAACAAATAGAAGGAGCTATTGGTTGTATGTAGCTATGTGGTAGAAGTATTTTGAATTCAGTAGCCGTTAAGTTTAGAAATTTGGGTTTAGTTTAAGTAGAGAGCTGGGCTTGGTTTTGTATTAGAAATTTTGTTTAAGTTTTGTTGCTGGGTTCTGTCATAATATTGTTATTCTTTTACTGCTGGATTTGGGTTTGTTTTGATAAGCTTGGGTTTGCTTGTATAGGTATTTTGCTAAAATGGGTTGAGAATGAATGTTGGGATCGAACGCTTGGTAGGCTGGTATAAGCATTCGAATGGGTTGTTGCTTTGTATGGGAATGCATGTTGAATAATTGCAGGGATTGGTTTATGTTGGTGAACGGGCTGGGCAATTGGGCCGATTGGTTGCTTAAGAAATAAGAAGTAGATTGGAGAATATGATGATAAGTTCGGCCGGGAGGGCCATGAGCCTTTTTATTTATGTTGGAATGTTAAATAACTGATTCCTTTGCCTACTGAGTTCTATGCCATTGTAGTTTTGATTTGCAGTAGGTCAGGCTGAGACTGGGCTGAGCCTAAGTCTGTTTGGACTGGGTTGGGATAAGCTTGGGCTAGCTAGTAGTGATTAGGCCTATGACTGCTATTATTATTGTAACACCCAGTTTTCCAGATGAGGGTAATTTTAAAATTTTGTGATTATAATCATTTAATAATGATATTTAAATCATGTTGTGATTTTTGGTGATTTTTAGTCAATTTTAAACTATTTAAAATGTGGAATGGTGATTTTGATGATTAACTAGTGTAACCTTAGAATTGCTAAGCCTAGAGACTAACCATGACCAAGGGAGCCTAGTCATGTGATTAGAAATTCAAATTACCAATTTTTAGCCTAAGGGTATTTTGGTTATTTTGATAATTTTGTGGAATTATAATTTTGATTAATTAAATATTGTGCTAATCTTTTAGTTAAGCCTTAACATAGAAGTTTAACCTAACCTAGATCAGTCTTAAGGTTAGAATCATGGTTAGAACATTCCTACTAAGTGCCAAGGTTAGTAATATCTAGATATTCCTAGGTAGGATATTTTCCTTTTAAGATATTTGTGAAAAGAAGCCTTGGACCAATAGGAAGGCTTGAAATTGGGTGGAGGAACCTCAACCACTCATCTAAAACCCTAACCCTAATCTTTCAACAGCCATACAAGCCCCCTCCTATAAGTGTCACACTAAGAAGCCTTTGCCTATTTTTTGAAAACCTAGAAGAACCCTACTTTGTTCTTCCCTAAACTTCTCCTAATTAATCCAAATTGAGCCCAAATTGAGTCAAATCAATTGCATCATCATCCCCAACATTAGAGGAGACTTGTGGAGGCTTACTTGCAAGGTTGGAGGATGTTTGAACCATAACAAATCAAGGAAGACGTCGAGTCGAGGCTCTTTGTATTGAGTTTGAACACTCAATAGCTAAAACCCTACAAACCCTACTAAATTTCCGATTTCTTCCCATAGATGCATTCATTTAGGGTCCCTCTAGGTGTATCCCAAGTTTGGTAGGAATTCGTGTCCATTTCGTGTCTGTATCGGACACGTATCGGTGTATTTAAATGCGTGTTCGATGAAATGTCACATAGAAATGGATTTTCATATTTTCCAAAACTAATTACTTGATTTTGAAGCTCTTAATGTGTAGATTAGATATGTTGAGGACTGAGCATGATTTGGGTGGTTTTTTGTGTCCAAATTAGACACGCACCGCATGCACGACACCACGCACAGGCCTCGTACAGTCCCCTGCTGTTCGAGTGTCCTAGCAGACACGATACGACACGGGAAGGGTTGAAACTTGGTGGAGACATGGGTCGATCGACTGACAAGGGGCTGACCAAGTTTCGTGGGATTTTGTCGAGTAAATCTCGAAAAATCCCTCGCGCACTGGTCACTCACTGTCACTGTGACACTGGGTTTTCTTCCCTGACATGTTTCGTTTAACACAACACGACGAAACTTGGACACGAGGAAGGGTGTTCAGTCCCTAGCCCTATGTTCCCTCGATACGAGTGAAAGAGCACGTGGTGCCTCGAGCACTGTGTCGAGCCCACGAAGGCTTGACATGGCTGCACGAGGAATAGATTTTCTGTTTTTCTGAGGCTGTTCGAAATTGTGTTTTTGGACACTTCGTGTCCCAATTTCTGGACACATTAGGTCTCATGGATATGCATGATACGTCCCTAGGTCTGTGCATATATATTTCTTTTAATTTTCGAGTTTAATTCCTTTAATTGGATTTTCCTTCTCACTGATATGCGATTCCTGAAACTGAATTTCTAATCCTATTTTTCCTGTTAAACTGATTCTTGATGTTTAATTGTTATGTTAAATTCTTACACATATGTATTAGCTACTTCTAGGTTGGATTTGCATGTTAGATTAGGTTTTGCACTTGAGAAATAGATTTTCGAATGTGGGTATAGACTGAAACTTTCCTGGATTTACTGATTAGCTTAATTCTGATTTTTTAATTTCAGTTGAACTGATTTTATGTTTAATTTGCCCTATTAAATTCATCACCTATGTTAGTTCTGTTTGAATGAATAGTTGTATTGGTGTTGGGGACTTTTGGGTTCAACTATTAGCAATGGGGATTCGAATTTGGGTTGGAAGTTGGTTATGAACTGTCATTGCTATAACCTGAGTTTTAGTTCACTGTTTTCTATAGAAACACACACATTCCTTAACACAATTTCCCCTAATGATTCCTGCCATGTTCCTGTATTCCACACTCACAGTAAATTACATTCACTAATACACTATAGCTGCCATATACCTTAGAACACTGTTTTCCTATTACATTTCCTATTGACACTATCACTAAACTGTCATCTAAATCTGAGAATTAGCTCCCTGTCACATGGTACCCCATATGCACATACCATGCTTACATGTCCGCCCCTCACTGATTTTAACTGCCACCTTAACATACATGTGACACCCTTCACACACTAAATTTCTGTCACACTAACTTACTACTGTCTAATTTTTGAGAACACACACAATTCTCTGCTGACACACACTTGGACACAAGCTAGACACTTTCCTAGACTCTGACATGTTTACGTCCTTACCTGTGCTAGTCCCCTTTCATTTAAATTCAGTCCCAGTTTTATATGTGCAGTGACACGATTCATTTCAAATAAATTGTTCTGTCCATCTTCTTTCAATTATTCAGTCCATATATGCATGATTCAGTCACACATACATACAGTTCAGACCGTTTTCCTTTTGTGTATTAATCCATATATACCAGATGAATATTATATATATGTATGAGACTTGTGTATTGGGTTTATGATTTTGCATTAAGCTGGGGTTAACTCAGTTTCCTGAGAACATAGGTTAAGAGCTCAGTTATTTTCAGAGTTTAAATGTGTGATTTGAATTCGATTTCATTTGATAAAATCAGTGTTAACATGTTTAATAGAATGATGTGTACATGTTAGCTAATCTAGGGTTCATTGATGTTTAGTTTAGCTTGGTTTTTGCTTTCAAATCCTCATTTTCCTGAAACTGTCTTTGTTCTCTAATTTCGTGGGAATCATTGCACAGATTTACAAACACTAACCAACCTACTGCTACACAGATTTTTCCTGAGATTGCTACACTAATTTCCTATTCCTGTACACACACAACACTCTATTAAAACCTGTGAACACTTGACACATGAATACTGTTTTCATACACTGTTTAGTATTCACTGAGAACTGAGAATTCACACACACACACACACACACACACACACACACACACACACACACACACACTATTTTATATACACTATCACTTGAACTTGATTTCCTGAGAATGTGTTTTATATTACCTGAGTTTGAATGTTAATTGGTTTGGGAATTAAGGTTGTATCTATGTATATATATAGACTGTCCTGACTGAACTGTAATTGGGAATCTGTGGTTTGAATTGAGGGTTATCTGGGTTGTAATTACCATGTTGGTTTAGCCACTGTATATTAGAGTTTGGGGGGAGGGGCTATATGTGCATGGTTAGTGGGTATTACTTATTCTAAGGGTTACTTTGCATCACAAACTTTATTGGTCTTATTTTAAACATATTATAACCTGTACTGCTCTATTTTAGGACATTGTGACTCCGGTGCAGACATCTAATATTACACTACTCTTTTCAGAGTATCAGGCGAGTATATTATATAATAGTTTTCTCATTTACTTGTCAATTACTGTACTTCAGTTCTAGTTAGTTTTATGTGATTTTTACAACACGTATGGATATTTCTGGATTCATGTATGCGACACATATACCATCTTGTCTGGCCTCTATTACTGGAATCATTGTTGGTATCATCATGTCTGGCATCTATTACTAGAATCTACTGGAATCTACTGGAATCATTCTGGAATCATTGCTGGTATCATCACGTTTGGCTGGACTTATCTCGATTCTCGTGTCTTGTACTAGATTCACTTATATTACGGGGCGAGAAAATATTAAGTAAGACATGTAGACATACCCCAAATCTGGAATCTCCCTACTGGAATCTACTGGAAGCATAGCCATCTCTTGTCTGATCAGTGAGAGATATGCCTGATACCTACAGCCGTTTACATGTCGATCTTGGTATTTTAAAACACATTGTTAGAGTATAGTCTGGACTCACCCTGAAATCTTTGATCACTGACTAGAATCATCTTATACTGGACTTATCTTGTACTTGAATCACCTGGTATCAGATTCATATTGTCTGGATTTACTTGGGTTTTATACTTGTTTACATTTACTGTCTGGACTTATATCATGTTACTCGAGTTCAGCTAGTTTCTATTTACAGTCTTCATTGCCATGATTCTTCTCTTGTTTTACTTGCCTTACTTTTCTTGTATCTTAACTGTTTCTCTATACCATCACCTGAATACAAACTACCATGTTCATTAATAAAACTGTCTATAACTGTTTTAGAGTTCTCTGTCATTTACTTGGGTTTTCTAGATGAATTGTACTCGTTCCTGTCCTGACTGGACCTGTTGAAAATATTACAGATGCTTGCCCTGAGGACATTTGCCCTACTTGCCTTGGAGCAGGAGATGGCTTAGCTACCTTTGGCCCCGACACTCAGGAGTAATCGAGAGACCAGCTAGTAGACTTGGTTTAGTTTTCATGTTTTAGAACTTGAATTGTAATAACTTGAGATACGAGTTTGTATTTGAGTTTGTTTGAGATATTATTATTAGTAGTTTATAATTGTTGTTGTTTAGTCTTTAGTTATAAACTTATGTGTTATGTTATCGTGCTTAGACTGTGATTGAGATTTTATTATATCTATACTTGTCCTCCGTTCGGAGTTGAGATTTGACAAGTACATTATATAATTGTGTGAGTTGTTGATTAGATAGTAACCTAGGACAGCGTTCTACCGTCGACACTATGGTGTAGGCTGGACGTACCTACTTTTCGTGCCCCTACACTGGGTGCGGGTCGTGACACGTTTTTAGTGGTGGCCCATGCAGGTCGAGTTTATGTAGTGGTATTCGAACTAGAGTATCACTACAGCCTGCGATAGGAACTAAGAAATAGGCTTTAGTTGAGAGAGTACTCAATCACAGTTAGGACTACTTGAGAAGATTCCTGGGATGACCCTTGAGAATCTCGTTATAAACTATTTCGAAATTCGATTCCGACAGTTTCTGTCTACTTTCTTGTTCATCATTGAATTTGCTTCTTGGTATTCATTATTGACTTAATTTTCTACCAAGATAACATTATGGGCTAGGTTGCCTCAGTCATAGAATCTAGAGTCTTCTACAGCCATATTAGCTGGTTTGGCGATGAGATAGAGTCTAATTTTGGATGTATTTCTCGGGTGTAGGAATTTAAGGTTTTCGCAGCCAAGCTAGCGACAATACAAAACTTTTAAATACCATAATTCTAGAGGTACATACCTTAGTCGCAGACTCTATGAATTATCGCTGTAGTACTTACTGGCGTAACGAGGATTCTGGTAACATGGTTCTGGATAGACGGGTATGATTATCAGATTTTAGAATAGATACCATATAGATGGTGCCCTAGTATGATGGAATGGAATATCATTGTGGATATTACTTGAGTATCATGGATTAGATAGAGGGTGCTAGGCCACTTGTAGCGCAGTACCGTGCCCCGCACCATCAGAGGGATATACCCCAGAGGGGCAGGGATTTTACGATGACGGTCGAGGAGACCGACGCTGCAGGTGATGGGTTAGCAGGTTGTCCTTCTTGTTCTTCTTCTCCACCTTCATGTATGATTTCCATTAGTACCTGTCAGGATATGATTGTGATATGTTAGATAGCGTAGTTACACTATTCGAGACTGTAGAATCACGACCAGTAGGACTGAGTTTTGTATATTATCTTGACCTTGTTTGATTGGGGGTTTGACCTAGGAGGAGTACGATTATCTTAATTTCGAGGACAAAATTCTTCTAAGGGGGTAGACTTGTAACACCCAGTTTTCCAGATGAGGGTAATTTTGAAATTTTGTGATTATAATCATTTAATAATGATATTTAAATCATGTTGTGATTTTTGATAATTTTTAGTCAATTTTAAACTATTTAAAATGTGGAATGGTGATTTTGATGATTAACTAGTGTAACCCTAGAATTTCTAAGCCTAGAGACTAACCATGACCAAGGGAGCCTAGTCATGTGATTAGAAATTCAAATTACCAATTTTTAGCCTAAGGGTATTTTGGTCATTTTGACAATTTTGTGGAATTATAATTTTGATTAATTAAATATTATGCTAATCTTTTAGTTAAGCCTTAACCTAGAAGTTTAACCTAACCTAGATTAGTCTTGAGGTTAGAATCATGGTTAGAACATTCCTACTAAGTGCCAAGGTTAGTAATATCTAGATATTCCTAGGTAGGATATTTTTCTTTTAAGATATTTGTGAAAAGAAGCCTTGGACCAATAGGAAGGCTTAGAATTGGATGGAGGAACCTCAACCACTCATCTAAAACCCTAACCCTAATCTTTCAACAGTCATACAAGCCCTTCCTCCTATAAGTGTCACACTAAGAAGCCTTTGCCTATTTTTTGAAAACCTAGAAGAACCCTACTTTGTTCTTCCCTAAACTTCTTCCAATTAATCCAAATTGAGTCCAAATTGAGTCAAATCAATTGCATCATCATCCCCAACATTAGAGAAGACTTGTGGAGGCTTGCTAGCAAGGTTGGAGGACGTTTGAACTATAGCAAATCAAGGAAGAGTCGAGTCGAGGCTCTTTGTATTGAGTTTGAACACTCAATAGGTAAAACAATACAAACCCTATTAAATTCCCGATTTCTTCCATAGATGCATTCATTTAGGGTTCACTTAGGTGTAGCCCAAGTTTGGTAGGAATTCATGTCCGTATTGGACACGTATCGGTGTATTTAAATACGTGATCGATGATATGTCACATAGAAATGGATTTTCGTATTTTCCAAAACTAATTACATGATTTTGAAGCTCTTCATGTGTAGATTAGATATGTTGAGGACTGAGCACGATTTGGGTGGTTTTTTGTGTCCAAATCGGACACGCACCACACGCACGACATCGCACACAGGCCTCGTGCAGTCCCCTGCTGTTCAAGTGTCCTAGCAGACACGATACGACACGAGAAGGGTTGAAACTTGGTGGAGACATGGGTCTATCGACTGACAAGGGGCTGACCAAGTTTCGTGGGATTTTGTCGAGTAAATCTCGAGAAATCCCTTGCGCACTGGTCACTCACTGTCACTGTGACACTGGGTTTTCTTCCTTGACACGTTTCGTTTAACACAACACGATGACACTTGGACACGGGGCAGGGTGTTCAGTCCTTAGCCCTATGTTCCCTCAACACGAGTGCAAGAGCACGTGGTGCCTCGAGCACTGTGTCGAGCCCACGATGGCTTGACATGGCTGCACGAGGAATATATTTTCTGTTTTTCTGAGGCTGTTCAAAATTGTGTTTTTGGACACTTCGTGTCCCAATTTCTGGACACATTGGGTCTCATGGATATGCATGATATGTCCCTAGGTCTGTGCATATATATTCCTTTTAATTTTCGAGTTTAATTCCTTTAATTGGATTTTCCTTCTCACTGATACGCGATTCCTTAAATTGAATTTCTAATCTTATTTTTCCTGTTAAACTGATTCTTGATTTTTAATTGTTATGTTAAATTCTTACACATATGTATTAGCTACTTCTAGGTTGGATTTACATGTTAGATTAGGTTTTGCACTCGAGAAATGGATTTTCGAATGTGGGAATAGACTGAAACTTCCTGGATTTACTGATTAGCTTAATTCTGATTTTTTAATTTCAGTTGAACTGATTTTATGTTTAATTTGCCCTATTAAATTCATCACCTATGTTAGTTCTGTTTGAATGAATAGTTGTATTGGTGTTGGGGACTTTTGGGTTCAACTATTAGCAATGGGGATTCGAATTTGGGTAGGAAGTTGGTTGTGGACTGTCATTGCTATAACCTGAGTTTTAGTTCACTATTTTCTATAGAAACACACACATTCCTTAACAAAATTTCCCCTAATGATTCCTGCCATGTTCCTGTATTCCACACTCACAGTAAATTACATTCACTAATACACTATAGCTGCCATATACCTTAGAACACTGTTTTTCTATTACATTTCCTATTGATACTATCACTAAACTGTCATCTAAATCTGAGAATTAGCTCACTGTCACATGGTACCCCATATGCACATACCATGCTTACATGTCCACACCCTCACTGATTTTAACTGCCACCTTAACACACATGTGACACCCTTCACACACTAAATTTCTGTCACACTAATTTACCACTGTCTAATTTCTGAGAACAACACAATTCTCTGTTGACACACACTTGGACACAAGCTAGACACTTCCCTAGACTCTGACATGTTTACATCCTTACCTGTGCTATTCCCCTTTCATTTAAATTCAGTCCCAGTTTTATATGTGCAGTGACACGATTCATTTCATATGAATTGTTCTGTCCATCTTCTTTCAATTGTTCAGTCTATATATGCATGATTCAGTCACACATACATACAGCTCAGACCATTTCCCTTGTGTGTATTAATCCATATATACCAGATGAATACTGTATTTATATATATGTATGAGACTTGTGTATTGGGTTTATGATTTTGCATTAAGCTGGGGTTAACTCAGTTTCCTAAGAACATAGGTTAAGAGCTCAGTTATTTTTAGAGTTTAAATGTGTGATTTGAATTCGATTTCATTTGATAAAATCAGTATTAACATGTTTAATAGAATGATGTGTACATGTTAGCTAATCTAGGGTTTATTGATGTTTAGTTTAGCTTGGTTTATTCTTTTAAATCCTTATTTTTCTGAAACTGTCTTTGTTCTGTAATTCCCTGGGAATCATTGTACGAATTTACACACACTAACCAACCTACTGCTACACAGGTTTTTCCTGAGATTGCTACACTGATTTCCTATTCCTGTACACACACAACACTCTACTAAAACCTGTGAACACTTGACACATGAACATTGTTTTCATACACTGTTTAGTATTCACTGAGAACTGAGAATTCACACACACACAGACACACACACTGTTTTGTATACACTGTCACTTGAACTTGATTTTCTGAGAATGTGTTTTATATTACCCGAGTTTGAATGTTAATTGGTTTGGGAATTAAGGTTGTATCTATGTATATATATAGACTGTCCTGACTGAACTGTAATTGGGAATCTGTGGTTTGAATTGAGGGTTATCTGGGTTGTAATTACCATGTTGGTTTGCCCACTGTATATTAGAGTTTGAAGGGAGGGGCTATATGTGCATGGTTAGTGGGTATTACCTATTCTAAGGGTTACTTAGTGTTTTACCTATGGAGAATGTATGGAAAAGGGTATCAGAGATTGTTAGAGTTGTAAGTGTGTATACTTGAATATAGGTTTGGTATGTAAGTAGGTTTGTAGGCCAGTGAGGGAGTCTAGGATTAGGCTATGGCCTGTGAACAAGTGGTACACTTGTATGGAGTGTGTTGATGTTGCCTAGTATGAGTAAATGCAAGAAAGGATCTTGTATCCCAGGATACATATATATATATGAGGTAATTGGGATGCCTAGTGTAAAGACACATTGGGTATAGGTCATATGGAGTTATGGTGTGTGTTCATGGGTGTCTAGTGATATGAGTTATGGGTATATCCCATATATATATATATATATATATATATATATATATATATATATATGGGATATACCCATAAAAAATATATATATATATATATATATATATATATGTATGTATATATATATATATATATATATATATATATATATATATATATATATATATATATATATATATATATATACATACATATATATATATATATATGGATATCTAAATAGGGTAATTGCAGGTAGGTAATGGCTTGATTAGGGATAACCTAACCTAGTTGACTAGAGTGTCGACCCAGAGTTGATCAAGTTTGACTTGGACCTAGTTTGACCTAGACAGTTGACCAGGTTTGACTTAGAGTTGACTTTGACCTAGATTGACCTAGAAATTATGTATATTGCATCATAAACTTCATTGGTCTTATTTTAAACACATTATAACCTGTACTGCTCTATTTTAGGACATTGTGACTCCGGTGCAGACATCTGATATTACACTACTCTTTTCAGAGTATCAGGCGAGTACATTCTTTGATAGTTCTCTTATTTACTTGTCAATTACTGTACTTCAGTTCTAGTTAGTTTTATGTGATTCTTACAACACATATGGATATTTCTGGATTCATGTATGCGACACACATACCATCTTGTCTGACCTCTATTACTGGAATCATTGTTGGTATCATCATGTCTGGCATCTATTACTCGAATCTACTGGAATCATTCTGGAATCATTGTTGGTATCATCACATTTAGCTGGACTCATCTCGATTCTTGTGTCTTATACTGGATTCACTTGTATTACGGGGCAGGAAAATATTGAGTAAGACATGTAGACATACCCCAAATCTGGAATCTTCCTAATAGAATCTACTGGAAGCATAGCCATCTCTTGTCTGATCAGTGAGAGATGTGCCTGATACCTACAGCCGTTTACATGTCGATCTCGGTATTTTAAAACACACTGTTAGAGTATAGTCTGGACACACCCTGGAATCTTTGATCTCTGACTGGAATCATCTTATACTGGACTCATCTTATACTGGAATCACCTGGTATCAGATTCATATTGTCTGGATTTACTTGGGTTTTACACTTGTTTACATTTACTGTCTGGACTTATATCATGTTACTATAGTTCAGCTAGTTTCTATTTACAGTCTTCATTGCCATGATTCTTCTCTTGTTTTACTTACCTTACTTTCCTTGTATCTTAACTGTTTCTCTATACCATCACTTGAATACAAACTACCATGTTCATCAATAAAACTATCTATAACTGTTTTAGAGTTCTCTGTCATTTACTTGGGTTTTCTAGATGAATTGTACTCGTTCCTGTCCTGACTGGACCTGTTGAAAATATTACAGATGCTTGCCCTGAGGACATTTTCCCTGAGGACATTTGCCCTACTTGCCTTGGAGCAGGAGATGGCTTAGCTACCTTTGGCCCCGACACTCAGGAGTGATCGGGAGACTAGCTAGTAGACTTGGTTTAGTTTTCATGTTTTAGAACTTGAATTGTAATAACTTGAGATACGAGTTTGTATTTGAGTTTGTTTGAGATATTATTATTAGTATTTTATAATTGTTGTTGTTTAGTCTTTAGTTATAAACTTCTGTGTTATCTTATCGTGCTTAGACTGTGATTGAGATTTCATTATATCTATACTTGTCCTCTGTTCGGAGTTAAGATTTGACAAGTACATTATATAATTGCGTGAGTTGTTGATTATATAGTAACCTAGGACATGGTTCTACCGTCGACACTGCGGTGTAGGCTGGACGTACCCACTTCTCGTATCCCTACACTGGGTGCGGGTCGTGACAATTATTAATATATTAAATGTGTTCATGTTATTACTACCATTAGGGGGCTTAAAAGATGGACCCCAGGTGGGAGCTGCGCTTCGAACAAAGGGAACCACCTACCGAAGATGAAGTCATCCAAGTCAATCTAGGAGATGAAGCGTCCTTCAAACCAATCTTCATCAGCAAAAGCCTATCTGGCGATGAGCGCCAACCTCTTATACAGCTTATAAGAGAATACATCGACATCTTCGCATGGAGTAAAGACATGCCAGGCTTGGACCCTAAAGTCGCCATGCACCGCCTGAATATTTTGTCTAAAGCTAAGCTAGTGAAGCAGCAGCAACGATGATTCCAACCAGACGTCATGGAAGCCATCGAAAATGAAGTCAAGAAGCTCATTACCAGTGGATTCATTCGCGAGGAACAACACCCAGACTGGGTTGCCCACATCGTTCCAGTTATGAAAAAGAACGGTAAAGTTCGAGTCTGTATCGGCTACCGTGATTTGAACTCTGCATGCCCAAAGGACGAGTTCCCTCTACCGATTACTGACGTAATGATTGACAATACTTGCGGCTTCGAGCGGATGACCTTCATGGATGGGTTCTCAGGCTACAACCAGATCAAAATATTCCCCGACGACGAGAAGCACACATTTTTTCGAACACCGTTGGGGGTATACTGCTATACGGTGTTGCCCTTCGGATTAAAGAATGCAGGGGCAACATACCAGCGAGCCAGGAACACAATTTTTCATAATTTTTTACGATCATTTGTGCAAAACTGTGGAGTGCTACGTAGATGATATCGCAGTCAAAAGTCGTCTCAAGTGCAACCACCTCCAAGACTTGAGAATGGTGTTTGAACTAATGCATGCACACCAACTCAAGATGAATCCAACCAAGTCTTTTCTGGGAGTCTCCAGCGGCAAGTTCTTTGGTTTCGTCATCACTTCAAAGGGTATACATCTGGACCCGGAGAAAATGAAGGCTATTCTCGACATGCATCCTCCAAGAAATCTCAAATAGCTACGCGGACTACAAGGAAGGCTAGCCTACAAGGAATGCATTGCACTAGTATTTGCCATCCAGAAGACATGCCACTACGTGTCTGGGCAGACTATCCACATAATATCTAAAGTCAACCCTCTCAGAATACTCATGACTAAACCGGGCTCTCTCAATTCCCGTTTAGCTACATGGGCAATGCTGTTGTCTCCATATGATATGATCTTTGTTCCTCAGAAGGCAGTAAAAGGCCAAGCATTAGTTGATTTCCTAGCAGCTCATCCGGTACCGGAGTCATCCAAACACTACGATGAAATCCCCGACGAAGTGGTGGAGTCTAACACTGCAACTGAAGAAATCTCTATTTGGCGAATATTCTTTGACGGTGCATCAAGAACAGGACCCAAAGGGAATATTGTGGCTGGAGTAGGTGTCGTACTCGTGTCACCTGATCATCTGGTTATACACCATGCATATTCTCTCATGGAACCATGCACCAATAATGTGGCCGAATATAATGCTTTATTAATCGGTCTACAACTGGCGAAGCAACTGGTAGTTGACTATCTAGAGGCTTACGACGATACCAAGCTAATAGTCAGTCAGTTCCGAGGGGATTATGAAGTTCATCATGAAGATCTCATCCCCTACCACAGAGCAACAATTGAGTTGGCATCTTCTTTCGCTGGATTCTTCATCGAGCACGTACCTCGACTACAGAATATAGAAGCAGATGCTCTAGCCGGTCTCGCTGCTTCCTTGACCGTTCCTATCAATACCCAATAGTCGATCACAGTATCTGGTCGAGAACTATTATGTGTAAAAGATGTCTTGCATATTCATCATAGTTACGCAGCAGAAACAAACGTCGATGCTAAAGACTAGAGATTTCCCTTCATAGACTACGCTGTCTATGGAAGCCTTCCCGAGGACCCGAAGGAAGCAATATCCATCCAAAGGCGATCCCTGACATTTTACTACGACACAGCTACCAAGATGTTGTACCGACGCTCTTACGACGGGCTACTGTTACGATGCTTATCAGACACAGAAGCCAAACATGCACTCCGAGAGGCGCACGATGGAGTTTGTGGTACACATCAACCAGGCCCCAAATTATAAGATCGTCTCAAACGAATGGGTTATTACTGGCCCACAATGATAGCATATGCTGTTAAATATGCAAAGAAGTGTAGAGCTTGCCAGTTTCATGCCGATTTCATTCATCAACCTTCGAAGTTTCTACACCCGACGGCAGCATCTTGGCCATTTGAAGCCTGGGGCATGGACGTCATAGGACCAATCAGCCTGCTATCCTCCAAGGGACATCGGTTCATCCTAGCTATAACCGATTACTTCTCCAAACGAGCGAAAGCTATACCGCTTACCGAAGTAAAGACGTCAAATGTGATCAGTTTTATCAAACATCACGTCATCTACCGCTTCGGCCTACCTCGCAGGATCATCCATGATAATGGTCTACAGTTTGCAAGCCATGCATTCTATCAGTTCTGCGATAAGAATCGAATCCAAAATGTAGCCTCTACTGCCTACAATCCAGCGGCTAACGGGCTAGTAGAAGCCTTCAACAAATCCATCATAAAACTTCTCAAGAAATTCGTGTCTTCAAATAAGCGCGATTGGAACGAGAAGCTCGGTGAATGTCTATAGGCTTATCGTACAACGGTCCGGACTCCAACAGGCAGTACGCCATTCTCTCTGGTTTATGGGAGCGAAGCAGTTCTTTCCCTAGAAATCCAGATTCTTTCTCTTCGGGTAGCCCTAGCCAGCGAGCTGACTACTGAAGAAAGCTATCGTCTGCGACTCCAGGAGCTCGAAGCGCTAGACAAAAAATGCTTGTTAGCTCAGCAGCGCATTGAGCTATACCAAGCACGCCTTTCCAGAGCATTCAATAAAAAAGTGAAGGAAAGGATCTTTCAAGTCGGTGATCTGGTCCTAGCAGTGAGAAGACCGATGGCCATGACGCATAAAACGAAAGGAAAATTTTAGCCTAAATGGGAAGGTCCTTTCATCATAGAATCGGTGTATTCTAACGGTGCGTACCGGCTGACCAAGCCTGATGGTGACTTGCTCATGATGCCTATCAATAGCAAGTTCCTGAATAAATACTATGTGTAACCGCTTTTACATAATGTTCACATATGTTCAGTCATGTAAATGTACAGTGCGATATTTATATGATTCAAAAAAACTATCTAACTATTATCCGTATTTCAAGAGTCTTAAATACGCCTAGATAATAGGTCCCCTAAATAATTCCCCAGTGAAATTATTTCCGTTTTTGACTCCATCCAAACTCGGTTTGACGAAAACAAATCACGTACCTATTACCTCTGAATTATTTTTCGATAAATTATTTCCCCAGAGGAATGATCAAATGTTTTGCCACGTCTACATAACCTCTGAGCAAAGCATTCATCAAAGATAGTCATGTCTATACTACCTCTGAACTATCCACTCCTACCTAATGTTATATATCTTTCCACGTCCATATTACCTCTGGTCAGATATAGAACATCCTCTGCTATTACGTCCATATTACCTCTACTAGCAGCTTCGTTCAACTTATTATCTATATTCGAATCATTCGAATATAAAATGGATAATTGGTCCACATCAAAAATTCTCCAGCAGAATACCTACCAGAAATATCCTTGCTACGTCCACATTAACTCTAGCATCGATATTTCACAAAACCACATTCATTTTCGAAAAGATTCTTTATTTTGTACTTAAACGTCTATCAAAAGACGAAAAAAGGTACAAAAGCCATGACGGCTAGGAAAAAAAGAGAAAAAGAGAGGTTACAAAATCTACTGGATACACAGGCGATTGATGTTGTCCCTCAGAGTTACAATCTCAGCCTCAGACTTCACAGCAGCTCGACGCCGTGCCTCTTCTTGACGAGCGGCTTCATCTTCAAAGAGGATCAGAATCTGATGCTCCTCCTCCAACTTCGCCAACTGTTCTTCTAAACGGGCAGAAGTGGTGGCAGTCATGACAACCTGGGACAAATAATCCTCCTATTCAGATGTCGCCGCCCTCAAGTCGGCTTCCAGCCGGGCAATCTCGTTCCTGATCTACGCAATATGATTGTGCTTCTCAGTGATTTATACAGCCAGCCTGTTCTTCGAGGCAGCACGGGCCTCACTCGTAGCATTGAACTGGCCATACTGATCAGCCAGCTCACCAATCTCCTGAACGAGGGCGTCCTTCCTTGCCTGGAAGGTAGCCTTTCCCTCCGCAAGAGCTGTCGTCAAAGCCTCGTCCTCTATACGGAACAGTAACGTCGTACTCTGCTGTTTGGCATCCCGGAACCTAGCCACTTGACCCTCCAGGTCGTTCAGAACTATCCTCAGAATGTTGGCCCGCTCTTCAAAGTCGGCTATGCTCTCGAGGGCCGCGACATTCGGCGACAGCCTTTACAGGGTCGAAGGCAGCATTTCGATTCAAGACTCCAGGAAGCTTCAGCACCGAGTAGAAAGCTCTGACAACTTTCTGGGCTATCTCCTCGTCTTCGGTGGAGGTCGTCAGAGAAGAAGCTTGGAAAGTTTCGTCCACTTCATGGAGGAATACCTGACCAAAAGCCAAATTTGATAAGAAAATCCATTCCACCAAAAACCACTCCTGATTATCATGTGTCACATCCATATTATCTCTGATATCGATAGTCTTTCGACTTGACGCCTGTACCCAACCCGGGATAAAAGATACGGTATTAAGATCGCAAAACCTATCACGACCATGTTACCTCTATTGGGTTTTGTTTCAAATCTATCACCCGTACCACCAGTGCGTCAAAGGGTAATAGGTCCACGAAAGTATCATTCCATTCTATTTGCTCGTATTTTCAGATGCACAAAAGGGAAATAGGTCCAAAAAAAGAGAGAGAGGGGGATCCCCCAGCGGGAAACCCTTTACACAAATGCGGTATTTGGCTTTCTAATACAAAGCACCACAGATATTACAAGCAAAGAATAGATTGAATGTACTCTGTTTATTCAAAATCAGTTACATTTACAGGACTATATCTCATGAGCAAAACAAAAGGTTCTTCATCTCTTAATCTGGATAAGAAGTTAAAGATTACATTGATATCCAAAAGAAAGGAGAATCCGCTACTCATCTACAACACATAGCTTGGTCAGCTTGGCAGCACCACGCTTTCGTCGAAGGAGGTCATGTTTTATAGTTGAGCAAGCAAATAAGGCTGTTGAACCTTCGAGAAGCTACATGGAGGAGGGCAAATATAGCATGCTAAAATATCTACAAATGGTGACCTCCTCTCCTCTATATGGCGGACGTGGTAGGCCCATTTCTTCAAGAGACCATACCTTCAAACCAACATCTCTAGTGTTGCTTTTGCCTACTTGAAGAACCGTGAAAGCTGAACTTTCACGATAACGCCCAACTACCATCCGACTCTTCGATGTATAAAGGTTCTTCCTACCATCTGAGGAAAACCCTTCCAAAACACGAAGAGTCCTGAGCTCTCTGATGTGGGTGTCAAGTGTCACATCTTCACCATGCCCAGAATCGTCGATACTGGTCCTGGAGAAATGTGCTAGCCAGATCCCTACAAAATATGAAAAAGGACAGAAAGACAGTCAGACTTAGAAAACTGCAGAAAAATCTATGTTCTGATGGGCTTCTATGCGCCCAAAAGGCTATGTGCTCAAATGGATATGTGCCCAAAATAAGACATGCGGGCGCATAACATACGAACAGTGCATGGACGCATAACATGCTACTGCTTAGAGGGCACATGATATAGCAACATGTGGGCGCATAGCACACCACAGCGTTGGCGCATGACTTCTGTGGGTGCATAGTAATGCTCACAGAAGTATGTTGTCTTAGGCACAAGCTCCCCAGGCAGAAGAGAAGTCCGAGCGTTACAAATTAACGCTCGAGACTTTGTTTTTTGAAGCATGCCCTCACCCAGGATCGGGTCCTGGACTGCCGAGGACAATGCCGCAGGAGGAGAATCACTCGGCGCAGCCCCCTTGCCCTTCGCGGATCTCTTGGTGACCTTGGGAGACATAGTTCTCAAAGAAAGAAGACAAAAAGTTTTTTGAAAAATTCAAAGAGAAAGGAATAATAAACTTTCTCTCTCCTCCAGGGCCTATTTATAGGCACAGGCCACCCCCTATGCGCCCACTTGCTGTATGCACCCATGCGCTCATCTTGTTGTATGCGTCCACTACAGCCCATGCGCCTACATAAAGGATCAGCTCTCTGCATACTATGCTACTGTCCCTTGCTGACGTGGACAACGTATGAAGGATGGACCGCTTCAAATTCTGCTCCGATGAATCTGTCAGTTCAAATTTCGAGGAAGATTTCAACAGTCGTATCTCTCTGACAGGCTGGCCAAAATACTATGTACCCAAAGGAGAGATCCGTGCTATGCGCCCATTGCATCACGAGAAGACGATCCATGCTTCTTTCAAAGTATTTCGATCTTGTTCAAGTATTAAAAACTTTGAAGGGGGTCTTGTAGAAGCATGATTTTTTTCAGCAAATGAAGCCCCATGTGCCCAAGCCAGTAAAGCTCCATGCGCCCAAGTCAGTGAAGCTCCATGTGCCCAGTCAGTGTAGCTCCATGCGCACACGTCAAACGTAGCTCCATGCACCCAGTCAGTGAATCTTCATGTGCCCAAGACTAGGTCCCCCCGAAAAGAGGACGCATAGCCTGAGACATGGCTATGCGTCCAAGCCTGACTCAGTCAAAGCCATGATCAAAATGTGCACCGAAGCACACGGCCACGTCAGTCTCCACGAGCAGTCTTGTACCGAAGCATGCGGCCACGTTAACACCACGACCAATCTACGATCTCGTAGCCTGTATGTGCCTACGTCCTATGCGCCCAAAGCAGGACTATGCGCTCACATAAAAACTAGCATGTTTCCTCATGTGGGTGCATAACACCATTCCAGCTCAAGAACGACTATAAAAGGGGGGCCTCATCCCTCTTCAAAAGACAGAAAGAACGAAAAGCATTTTCAAGAGCCAAATTGCTGCACTTCTTGCCAGCGAGCCGAGAGTTAGCAATTTTCTTAGGTTTTCTCCTACTTTTGTAATCGGAGTGTCAACGGAGTAAAGGAGCAACTGCCGCTCAATCTCCATTATCCCATTCCCCAGAATTCTTTTTTGTACTCGGGGATCCTCAGCACAGGATCTCTCAAACGTACTCGATTTATTGTGCCTTGCGCCAATAAAAGAAAAGACAACATTTTCTTCTTCTTTTTTGTGTGTGTCCACAACTGCTACTATTATTATTTCCATTTTTATATCTAATACGTGCTCCTTAATCCAAATACAATTGTTCTAGTTACATTTCCTTTAGGATTCCTAACTAACCTATCTCGATAAAGGGTTTACTAGTCTACTACTTAAGGTAAGGTTTTCTAACTCTAACCTCAAGTCCTTAGTTATGACTAACCATAGGACATAGGAAAATCACAATCGATCCTTAAACTCAGTCAACCCTTAACTCTATACTTTACTCTATAAGTCATTTACCAAATCTCTTAGCAATAAAATCAATGATCGACCTTTCTAACTATAAGCAAGCTAGACAATTCTTACAGGCACACCTAACTCTCTTATACCTTCTTGTTAGGTAAATATTGAGGCTGAGTTCAACATATACTGGAGACAAATCTAGACAAAATATCCTAGCTATCTAATTACGCACTATAGTGTCTCCTCTAAGCTAGCAGGGTCCTCTTGATGATCCAAGTCACAAACGTCATCGACGCCCGCTCCATATTAGGTCGTGCAAAAGTGATCCAGATTCTCTGAAAATATATCCAATCAGGATTGGAACGAAGTACATTGTAGAAGCATAGAAAATATTACTTTTAGTCCCACATCAGAAAGGAGAAGAAGCAAGGGCTCATTCTATTCTATATATAGAGCCCCCTTGCCTCCTTTGAAAAGGGCACCCAAAATAAAAAGAAAAAAAGAAAAAGAATCACTCAATTGAGTCACTCGATGTCATGTGAGGATGAGTTGGGTTCTGAGTACTAGGCGTCTTCACGTGCTGTATGAAGAAATCCAAGGCGGCACGGGCCATGCGCTTCAAACGTGCTATGCCAACAGTAAACCAGAGATGCGCGCACAAAAATTATGCACGCTACCGATGGTAAACTGTATAGAATCGTCTCGGGTGCATTTGCACCATATATGAGCCGACTCCTAAAATCCCCCTAACTTGGGTGAAGTTATTGCGCTTGAACCAAGTCGGGGGAAGGAATCTCTTGCGGGCCAGACCCCATGTGGCCCATTGAGAATGTCGAAGCTTCCAACTTGGACTGTTCCTACTATGCACCTTCGGGTGCTAAATTGAAGAAGTCTAGGGCCATATCGCATATTTTATGCACGAGCCTGTCATAGCTCGTCCTGTCTCGAAGTGCTTTACTAGCCTCAGATTAGGGAGCCAATATGATGGTCCCAAAAGTCTTCCTACAACGATTAAGCCTAGTGCTCTACTAGCCGGTGTTCAGAGAGCAAATATGATGGTCCCAAAAGTCTTCCTATGATGATCGAGCGTAGTGCTTTACTAGTCGGTGATCAGGGAGCAAATATGATGGTCCCAAAAGTCTTTCTACAACGATCGAGAGAAAGTGCTGTCACTACCACTTTTCTAGCTTGGGGGTATTTTGGTCATTTTTGAAATTTTGTGAATTATTTGGAATTACTATTTATTATTTGGATTTATTATAATTAATATGATTTTTAGTATAATTGATTTTGGGCCTATAGTTGACTTTGACTTATGTTGACTTTGGAGACTAACCTATTGGCTAACCTAGGTCATGACTATGTGATTAGGATATGGAAACCTAGGTTGACTTAAGTTAGTGATAATTAATCATTAGGATCAATTTGGAGAAAATAGGATTTGAATTGATTTAGAAATGGCTTGTGATTTCACAAGTCATGACTTGTGATTTAGGCTTAATAGCCCATAGGCCCACACCATGAACCAAACCTAACCCTAATCAGCCCATGGCAGCCACTATTGATCCTTTCCCCCTATTTAATCCCCTCCTAGAATTTAGGGCTAGCCTCCATTGGGATTTGTGCAAGTTTTGGAAGAGGTGAGTCTCCATCTTTCTAAAATCATAGGAAATCCATTTCAACTCTATTTTTCTTCAAATCAATTGCATTAGGACCTAATTCTTCTGTTCTTTCTATTTGTGTAAGAATATTTCAGAGTATGATCAATTTGTGGGAGTTTGGTGGCTTGAGGAACTCTTTCCATTTAGAGATTTTGACCCTTTGTTCACCAATAGGTATATTTCTATCTAATCCATGAATTTACTGTTTTATTTTATTTCTAGGATGTCCTAGCCCTAACCTAACAGTAGGATAGGCTAACCCTAGATTTTGAGCCCATTTCGTGTCCTTTTTGGACACGTATCAGTGTTGTATTGAATGTGTTTGTTGAAATGCCTCAATGGGTATTTCGTGTGAATTTTTGGATTGTGTTTGAATAGGAAATTAGATTTGGGTGTCGCTTACACGTTTATGTAGTTTTTGTGTCATCTTAGTGTCGTGTCGGGTCCACACGGACACGCGAACACGTGGTCGCGCGTGCGCGTGCACAGACACTGTGCTTGTCCTGCTGCTCGGGCACGATTGCGATACGGACACGCCTCCTCAACATGCCAAATTTAACGTATAACAAGGGGCCGACACTAACACAGGGCTCCAAAATTTTTAGAGCCCCACGTGTCGTGTCGGACACGCACGAACGCGTGCACCGATCTGTACACTGCACAGTCGGCTGTTGAATCGACCACTGACACGCGTGTCTTGTGTCGCATACACGCGACGTGGACACATGGTAGGTGTCCTATCCCTAGCCCTAGTCTAGGTTTACACATGGACACGATCACGTGTGTTGTGTCTGTTTGCAAAAACAAAAGTATGATCTTTATTTCACAAACTTTGTAAAGAATATTACAAGAATTCTGGGAAAGTACAACTATAGGAATCCGATCTGAATGACGATCGCTTTATCCCTTGGACGATGTGAACTTTGAAGACGAAAGCTTTTGAAGATGACTGAAGGCAGGAAGCCTCTGATGGAACGAAGGCAGGAAGCCTCTGATGAACTGAAGGCGAAGAGCCTCTGAAGAACGCGGCAGCACTTGGACAAAAATTCTGATCTCTCTTGATCTTGTCCGTCCCCCATTGAATGGAAACGAAACTCTATTTATAGAGTTCTGAAATAACTGTTTTGGGCAGTTATTCTGGAGAGTGCCTGGTTGAAGTGCGCCTGTTTTGTGCACGTATGACAAACTGCGCCTGTTTTGAGCACGTATGACAAACTGCGCCTGTTTTCACTCCATTATCACGAACGTGCACCAACTGCTCTAGACATGTGGCATTATTTGATTGACATGCGCTTGGTCGTGTACAGTTAGTGGGACACGTATTGGACATGTAGAGTGGTAGTTAGACGTTGAATTAGTCAAAGTGCGCCTGTTTCAGGGACACGTGGTAAGCTCTGAATTGATGTTGTTTTGAACTGCGCCTTCTTCGTAGGCGCAATCTGCAAAGTGTGCTGAGTTTGGATAGAAGTAGGCGCAATCTGCGAAGTGTGCTTGATATAGTCAAAAGTAGGCGCAGTCTGTTGATAGCGCCTAGTTCTTTGATGTAGGCACGGTCTGTTTAGACAGCTGTCATATCTTTCTCGAATGCTGTGTTGTCAGAATAATGATAAGATATCTCTTCGATTTCCGTGCTATCAGATAATGATGATTATGTGATCTACGCGCGGTTTGAGAAGCGCGCCTCTCTGAGTACTGAATAGGCACTATTTGAGTTTGATTAAGAAATGGGCGCCATTTGAGTTAAAAGTAGGCGCTGTTTGTTGTTGACTGAAAACTAGGCACAGTCTGCCCTGTTGACGGAAAACTAGGCACAGTCTGCCCTGTTGACGGAAAACTAGGCACAGTCTGCCCAGATTCATGAATTAGGCGCAGTTTGGCTAGCTGGCTGAAAACTAGGCACAGTCTGCCCTGTTGACGGAAAACTAGGCACAGTCTGCCCAGATTCATGAATTAGGCGCAGTTTGGCTAGCTGGCTGAAAACTAGGCACAGTCTGCCCTGTTGACGGAAAACTAGGCACAGTCTGCCCAGATTCATGAATTAGGCGCAGTTTGGCTAGCTGGCTGAAAACTAGGCACAGTTTGATTTTTTTTTTTTCGACCTACAAGACCCCCTTCAAAGTTTTCGAAAGTTGATTTTATTCAAAATTTCGAAATACTTTGAATTTTGAAAATCAAATCAAGTTGCGCATAGGCTAAGCTATCTGCGCGATCTGGAAGGATTAGCCTCACGTTTCAGACATTTAATGAATATCCAAATGATGAATCTTCATTTTTCAAGACTGATTGAATTCAATTCTTTATGGAGGAATATGAACCACCGGATGATGTGAGGAACGGGATAAACCGTCAGATGATGAAGATGAACGGTATAAACCGTCAAATGGTGTGATAAACGGGATGAACCGTCAAATGATGATAATGAATGGGATGAACCGTCAGATGATGAAGATGAACGGTATAAACCGTCAGATGGATGATGATGAACGGGATGAACCGTCAAATGATAATGATGAACGGAATGAACCGTCAAATGATAATGATGAACGGGATGAACCGTCAAATGAATGTGATGAACGGGATGAACCGTCAAATGAATGATGAACGGAATGAACCGTCAAATGATAATGATGAACGGGATGAACCGTCAGATGTATGTGATGAACGGGATGAACCGTCAAATGATAATGATGAACGAAATGAACCGTCAAATGATAATGATGAACGGGATGAACCGTCAAATGAATGATGAACGGAATGAACCGTCAGATGTATGATGATGAACGGTATAAACCGTCAAATGGATGATGATGAACGGGATGAACCGTCAAATGATAATGATGAACGGAATGAACCGTCAAATGATAATGATGAACGGGATGAACCGTCAAATGAATGTGATGAACGGGATGAACCGTCAAATGATAATGATGAACGGAATGAACCGTCAAATGATAATGATGAACGGGATGAACCGTCAAATGAATGATGAACGGAATGAACCGTCAGATGTATGATGATGAACGGTATAAACCGTCAAATGGATGATGATGAACGGGATGAACCGTCAAATGATAATGATGAACGGAATGAACCGTCAAATGATAATGATGAACGGGATGAACCGTCAAATGAATGTGATGAACGGGATGAACCGTCAAATGATAATGATGAACGGAATGAACCGTCAAATGATAATGATGAACGGGATGAACCGTCAGATGTATGTGATGAACGGGATGAACCGTCAGATGTATGTGATGAACGGGATGAACCGTCAAATGAATGTGATGAACGGAATGAACCGTCAGATGTATGATGATGAACGGTATAAACCGTCAAATGGATGATGATGAACGGAATGAACCGTCAGATGTATGATGATGAACGGTATAAACCGTCAAATGTATGATGATGAATCATCAAAATGTCTGCTGGGGATTGAATGAACGGTTGTATGTCAAACTTTTAAGAAATCTGCCCAGCAAGATCTCTTCTTCGGTTAATGGTTCAAGAGAAACCATATTGCAGCTTTTAAACTTGCATTTGGAATTTTCTTTTGCTTGGATAAAGAAGAGGCGGAGGCTTCAAAATCTGAGACCAGATCTGGATGAATCCACAAGATTTCCCCTTTAGAAGTAGTCAAGGGGAAAAGTCCTTCATGTCGGGGAGGAGGAAGGTTCACGAACTCCAGAGTAGTCCGAGGAATGGGAACTACGCCTTCTTCAACCTGCAGAGGTGTGAAGTCACCGAACTGAACAGAGACGACATTAGCCGTCACCGTCTTTTCGTCCTGTTCGAGAGTTACTGCTCCAGATTTGATCATCTCTTGTATTTTTCCTTTAAGCACATAGCATGCTCGAGTAGGATGTCCGATGAATCTGTGGTAAACACAATACTTAGGATGATCAGTCTTACCAACCTCTTCCGGCCTTTTGGGGTCGGGCAATTGAAGTTTGTTGCTTTTGGTAAGACAGTCGAAGATCCCCATGATATCATCCTCATCAAAAGAATATTCCTCCTTGGGACGCTGCGGTCTCTGGGGTTGCTGAGACGAAGTAGGAGCAGGTTGAGAAACGTTGACAGCTAACACTTCTTTGCTTCTCAAGTCAATGGCCAAAGTTTCTTTAGGAGTAGATGTATCTTTGCCTTTTCTATTATTATTCTGGCGATTGTTGTTAGAGTTTGAGCCATGATCGCCTTGGTCAGGATTCATGTGAACCCCCAATGTCTTGAATTTTTCAGCGCTGAGTTCTGCTGCCTTAGCATTGATAATGAAAGAAGGCCAGTCTTGGAATTGAGTTGCCCCTGTCCACATACTGATAATTGGCAAGAGATTATTCTTGCAAGTATCAATGGTGACAGCAGATGGGGTCCCCATTGGCATCTTGAGAGCTTCGCGACGAAACCTCTCAATAAATTGCTCAACAGGCTCATTATTTCTTTGCTTGATTTTAATGAGGGCTGACATAGTCATGTCGTTGACACCTTCATAAAATCGTTCAAGGAATATCTGCTTGAAGCCTGCAAATGAAGTGATGGACCCGTCTGGTAGACTTCGGTACCAGTCATAAGCAGCGCCAGTTAAGCAACTGACGAATACCCGAGTAAGAAGGGCATCATTAGGCTGAAGAGGATCAGTCATCAATTCAAAATGATTAATATACTGATTGGGAGATGAAGTGCCATCGAACTGCATAATGGTGGGGAATTTGTATTTTGGTGGAAACTGCATTTTCTTCCATTCGGCGGGATAGGGTTGTTTAATGCCCAACCGTTGTAAGCCTTCCTTTTGTGTATAGGCTTCAAATTGATTCCGCAATTGTTCAACAGCATCATTAGCATTCCCTGAAGATTGAGGATTGCTAGATTGATTAGTAATAGCCGGAGGAGGAACCGCATGGTAAGCATCACCCCCAGCACCAGTTTGGCTAAAAGTAACCTGAGCTGGTACTGTGATGTTTGGAAGAGGTGGTACCCCCAAACCAGGGTTCTGAGGAGTGGAAGAAATCAATGGTTCAGGAGTTATGACCGGTGGAATGTGCTGAGCCATAATAACATCATGCATTTTAGCCATCATTTCGGCCATAGTCTTCAATTGTTCTTCTAGTGCAACAATCCTTTGATTCTGATTGTTAGAACCAGAAGCATCTTGTTCTTCAGTAACGTATGCTGTCACTTCTCGTGCCATGACAGATGACACAGTTTGTTCAGAGCCATCACTGTCGACAGCAAAGTCCGAATTACCCCCATCATGAGAAGTAGACCGATTACTGTAAGGAAGATTCCTTTGACCGATTGTTTCTCGGCTTCGAGATCGAGTATGCTGGTAAACACCATCATCTGATTCTCTAAGTCGGTCAAGATAGTGCTGGCTAGGTCTTCGGGTCTTTCCGTGCTTACATTTACTACCCCCAGAGTCTCTGGAAGTCATGTTGACGGAGGCAAACATTACCTCTTCTTCATCATCACTCTTTTGATCAACAGAAGGGAAAGTTAGACGCTCGAAGACAGAACGTTTGGTTGTTTGGCAACAATATTTGATAACCACTTCGTGAGGATGATTGCAATGATGAACTTGTGATTGTTTGGGAGAACTGGGGGTGATATTCCGTTTCTGCCTGAGATGATCCCGAAGATCAGAGACAACAGGATGAGAAGAAGTAGCAGGGATATACTCATAGATGACATTTGGAACATGATTCCGATTTCGTAAACGTTCGATTCCATGAGTATAAAGAGAGGTACTCATCTGATTGGCGTAATTGTCAGGATTCCTTACCTCAAAAGGTTGATACTGAGGCAAGTTGATTTTAGCATGCTTGCGTTTTACAGAGGTAGGTTTTGATTGGGGTTTTCTATTAAGATATGCCCGTAAATCATTTAAACCGCCCCTGGGAACCTCAGTTTGTGAAACTTGTAATTTGCCTTGTTCGGATCGTGAAATCCGCAAATTAGGCAATTCCTGAATATTTGCCTTGGGAGTAGGTAAAATACCTCTCTGATTAGTACGAGAACCCTTGTTAAGGGGGATATTCGTACTAATAGGTGCAGAAGCACTATCAGTTGGATCCTCCTCGATAAGAATCGAAGAAGACTTGGAAAAGGCCAGAGGACCTTTCCCATTGTTTTGAGATGAAGGGATAGCTAAAGAGCATTTCCCTCTGTTATCTTTCAAGTTTTGAGCTTGGGAAGATTGGGAGAAGACCAAGGGGCCTTTTCCTTTTGATGGAATGGAAGAAGGAACAGCCAAAGGACTGTCCTCAGCAAACTGCGCCTGAGCAGCTTGGGGTTTCTGTATTCTGGAGTGATTCGGAGTAGACTGCGCCTGAGCAGACTGTGCCTGAGTAGACTGCGCCTGTTTAGTCAGGGCAGCAGCAGCAGAAGATTTGACTTGTGCCAATTTGGCACAAACTGTGCCAGAAGGAGGTTTGGTGGCAAACTGCGCCTGTTTCTCTAAAGAGATAACAGACTGCGCCTGATTGTGAGGCAGAGATTGTGCTGTTTTGACATGAATTGTGCCAAAAGACGGTTTGACAGCAGACTGTGCCTGTTTCTCTAAAGAGAGAACAGACTGCGCCTGATTGCCAGAGATAGACACTGGTGTCTTAGAAATAGCAGGTTGTGCCGAAGAAGTGGCAGCGTTCTTCATTAGAGAAGTAACAGAGTTCTTGGGAGCCCACACTGAGCGAGTCTTGCTCTTGACAGAAGTCGTAGTGCGGCGAGGAGTGCTTTGTGCATTAATCATTGCTTCGTAGGCCGTTTGGTCGACTTTCACGACCAAAGTCTTCTGCGTCGAGCCGATAGACGCTGTGTCACATTGAGTTGTCACCTTTTCATCAGAGGAAAAGGTAATCCCCAGCAGAGTCGCCATTTTGTTTGCAAAAACAAAAGTATGATCTTTATTTCACAAACTTTGTAAAGAATATTACAAGAATTCTGGGAAAGTACAACTATAGGAATCCGATCTGAATGACGATCGCTTTATCCCTTGGACGATGTGAACTTTGAAGACGAAAGCTTTTGAAGATGACTGAAGGCAGGAAGCCTCTGATGGAACGAAGGCAGGAAGCCTCTGATGAACTGAAGGCGAAGAGCCTCTGAAGAACGCGGCAGCACTTGGACAAAAATTCTGATCTCTCTTGATCTTGTCCGTCCCCCGTTGAATGGAAACGAAACTCTATTTATAGAGTTCTGAAATAACTATTTTGGGCAGTTATTCTGGAGAGTGCCTGGTTGAAGTGCGCCTGTTTTGAGCACGTATGACAAACTGCACCTGTTTTGAGCACGTATGACAAACTGCGCCTGTTTTCACTCCATTATCACGAACGTGCACCAACTGCTCTAGACATGTGGCATTATTTGATTGACATGCGCTTGGTCGTGTACAGTTAGTGGGACACGTGTTGGACATGTAGAGTGGTAGTTAGACGTTGAATTAGTCAAAGTGCGCCTGTTTCAGGGACACGTGGTAAGCTCTGAATTGATGTTGTTTTGAACTGCGCCTTCTTCGTAGGCGCAATCTGCAAAGTGTGCTGAGTTTGGATAGAAGTAGGCGCAATCTGCGAAGTGTGCTTGATATAGTCAAAAGTAGGCGCAGTCTGTTGATAGCGCCTAGTTCTTTGATGTAGGCACGGTCTGTTTAGACAGCTGTCATATCTTTCTCGAATGCTGTGTTGTCAGAATAATGATAAGATATCTCTTCGATTTCCGTGCTATCAGATAATGATGATTATGTGATCTACGCGCGGTTTGAGAAGCGCGCCTCTCTGAGTACTGAATAGGCACTATTTGAGTTTGATTAAGAAATGGGCGCCATTTGAGTTAAAAGTAGGCGCTGTTTGTTGTTGACTGAAAACTAGGCACAGTCTGCCCTGTTGACGGAAAACTAGGCACAGTCTGCCCTGTTGACGGAAAACTAGGCACAGTCTGCCCAGATTCATGAATTAGGCGCAGTTTGGCTAGCTGGCTGAAAACTAGGCACAGTCTGCCCTGTTGACGAAAAACTAGGCACAGTCTGCCCAGATTCATGAATTAGGCGCAGTTTGGCTAGCTGGCTGAAAACTAGGCACAGTCTGCCCTGTTGACGGAAAACTAGGCACAGTCTGCCCAGATTCATGAATTAGGCGCAGTTTGGCTAGCTGGCTGAAAACTAGGCACAGTTTGATTTTTTTTTTTTCGACCTACAGTGTCGCCTTGTGTCGTGTGCACAGACACCGTGAACACGTGCACGAGGAGTGGACTGTTTTGCACTGTGTTTTACTGTTTTTGGTTTCGAAGTGATTGGACACGTTTGTATCCACTTTTGTGGACAGAAACACATCACATAGCACGAGCACATTATGTTCAAACATTAACAACCACTGATTTAGTATTTTAATTTGATTTTGATTGTTAAATCTCTCTTTCCCTAAATTCTGATACCTTAGTATTCAGTCTCATTTCTGAACTCTGTCCAGTTTTCATAATCCGATTTTGTCTTCATTTTTAACCCTTTTTAAACTGTTAATTGCATGTTATCTAAGCCCTAATGTGTACCCCCTATGTATTATCTACATGTATGAGGAATTTGGGGTCATTTTGATGTGGGTTGGATTCAAAAATCTGGGTTTAAGTTAAAGGACTATTTTGAATTATTTAAATAAAATGTGGGGACTGTTAAGTGATGGTTTATGAGTTAATGTGAGTTTGATGAACTGTTGATTCAATGTTTAAATCTGATTTTGATTAGGGAACTGTTTAAACTTTTGTTTTGGTTCCTATTGAACTGAATTCTGCAAACTGGATTTGAGGGGGGGTTTTATCCATGTGTTAAATCTGAGAATGGTATGGGAGGGTTTAAACTGAGATTATATGGGACTGTTTCACAGTTGTTTCAAAGTATTAGAATCTGAGTTTAATGTTCACAGTTACACTGTTGTCACTCACTTTTTTTCACTCATGTTCACTGTTACATATCCTCTCACACACACCCATATAATTCCCTTCACTGTTTCACACTCACATCATCACTGTTACACACTCTTCACTCATGTATCACCACACTCTTGACACTCTACACTCACATGTATATGCCTACCACACACATGTAATCCCTCACACACTCTTGTGATATCTCAACACCCACACACTCATGTTTATGACACACACTCTCATTTTGACACCCTCTTGACACTCTAGCTCTACACACACAAGCCCACATGCCTTATCAATCACTCACACACACACCTAGGTAATTCCCCTCATGTTACTCTCACACCCTCACTCTCACTCATGACACACACACACACTTTGAATATCATGTATCCCCCTCTCTCCTTTCCTATGTATATGTATACATATATATAATTGAGAAACATATATATGTATCCTATATAATATATGAGTGTGTGTGCTTTTATATATATATGTTAGATATATATAGTGTATGGGTGACACCATATGATATAATGTATTATATATATGATATAGTGTATGGGTGATATTATGTAGTGGCTATAGGTTATGTATTTCTAAGTTACATTATAGCCTTGTCAATATGTGTATTGTTAGATATAAATAATATCTTGTGTAGATATGTGTTATAGGTTGGTTTAGGCTTGATATTGCCTAGTAAAACTAGAATAGTCTTGTTATTACCTAGAATGACTTGTTAGTCCTAGAATAGACTAGTTAGACTAGTTTGACTTAGGTTTGACTTGGTTGACCTAGTTTGACTTCTAGGGTTGACCAGAGTTGACCAAGAGTTGACTTTGGTCTAGATTGACCTAGATTCATGTAGAATGCATTGATTTGCATCTTATTATCATTGTAGACTCATAGTGACTTGCACTGTTCTATAGGAGACAAACACCACTCCTCGGACAGTATATATTCTCCAGATTCACCGGATACAAGCGAGTACATTCTCTGATCATTTTATATCCTACATTAGGAGTATATTTTCTGCTTTAGATTACTTTACATGATGCTGACACGTTGGAAATACGGATTAGTACTATATGGATCTTGTTGGGCGATGTTATCCCCTTAGCGGATACATCGGGTATTTCGTATTCGTGTACTTTATCGTGAACATCGTGTACTCCTTGTATTTGTGACATTCGTGTACAAAACGTGTGAATTGTGTATAATCATGTATTCACATGACCTTCGTGTACAATAACATAACTTAGCTAGATCCTTGTGTATTGATTGGGGCGGGGGAGTAGAAGTGGTTATGTATTCAATCCAGTAGATTACTCGTGTACAACCTCCGTAGATTACTCGTGTATAACATCGTGCCGTTTACATAACCATCTTGTGCTCTGAATCACTAGACACTATTAGATCTCTATATACTATAGCTATTTATTTACAGTCTTTCCTGTTTATCATATTATTTTTCAGTTTCTTGTATCTTACTCTCTAGCATGATTATATATCCTGACCTGCTATAATTTGTTGAGATGTACTGTGCTCGCTCCTGTCCTGACTGGACCTGTTGAAATATTACAGAGGACGAGGCTGAGGCGTTCTGCCCTACCTACTACGGTGCTACACTAGACGAGTGCCTGGACTTGGACCAGCAGCAGGATCCACTAGCAGTAGATGACACTCCCTTAGATTAGGATTGCCTTTACTTTACTTGTTTTACTGTAATTGGATTTTAGAGATTTGGACATGTATCTATTTATAGACACTTAGAATTCTGGATTGTATCTCTGTGATGTTTCTTTCCTGGATATTATCATCTATTATCATTCTATCTTATTCCTGTTCTACCTTAGCTGTGATTGAGTAATATTCTGTTATGTCACCCCCATTCGGAGAGTATAACTGTTTCTACCTTCAACTGCTAGATGTTGTGACCTAGGACAGCGTTCTACCGCCGATACTGCGACGTAGGCTGGACGTACCCACGTCTCGTGCCCTTACTCTAGGGTGCGGATCGTGACACGTTTTTAGTGGTGGCCCATGCAGGTCTAGGTTGAAAATGTAGTGGTATTCGAACTAGAATATCACTGCAGCCTGCAGTAGGAATTAGTATTTTTTTGAAGGTACTCAATCACACTAGGAAAAATTCCTTATCAGATTTCGTATATCTATTTTGCTGCTTATTGTCTTCCTTAGAATTTTAAACTGTCCTCCTTTGATTTTTTGACTCATTCTCAGTAATTTTTTCTTGTTTGATCTGTGTCTCCAGGATGGTTGAGACGAGATCGCATCGTCCCGCGACGGGAGAGGCTGGAGAGGGGTCTGCCACTTCTCGTGTCCAGCAGCCAGCTCCCAGTACCATGGGGCCAGTGCAGCCCTCAGGAGTCGGTGTCTCTATGACTTTTGGAGGAGCACCTCCAGCAGCCAGAAGGCATAGCCCTGTGATTCCTGAGATCCTTCCACTGCAGCAGCCTCCGCCTGCAGGGATGGTAGATGCTGCACATCTCTTCTCCTTCGTGGAGAGGATTCTGGAGTCCCACCGGCAGCAGCAGATAAGGCAGACTACCGATTTCCGCCAGGGGATCGACGAGGCACACCAGCTGGTTCGCACCACAGTGGAGATGATTACTGTTCGGGGGGCCCAGCAGCAGCCCCGTCGGAGGGAGAAGGACATTCAGGACTTCCAGAAGATGCATCCTCGGGAGTTCTTCGACACAGAGGGCATTCACATCACAGACGACTGGATAAAGCATATTGAGGAGATCTTTCAACTAGCGGAGATACCAGATCGACTCCAGATCGAGGCGACGGGCAGTCAGATGCAGGACTTAGCCCGCGTATGGTATCATGCAGATCCCAGGATGGGAGTTGAGGGCCAGACTTGGGCCCAGTTCAAGGAGCTGTTCAAGGAACAGTTCTTTCCTGATGTTGCCTTGGGAGGTATCGAGGCACAGTTCGAGGGTCTGGTTCAGGGGAATCAGACGGTAGCTGAGTATGCCGGGGAGTTCTGCAGATTGGCCCGGTTTATAGATGACTTGACAGAGAAGACGAAGGCGAGGAAGTTTCGTCGAGGTCTGATTAGAGAGATTCGGTCGCTGACTAAGAGCGACCGGAATGCCACATTTGCTGAGATATTTTCTGGTGCCATGGCGGCGGAAGACGACCTAGGGCTGAAGCTGAAGAGGGGTCGTGACTTCCAGGGTGGCAGCAGCAGTCAGGGGCAGGCCAAGAGGCCTCACTTCCAGCAGCACTTCCAGCAGCAGAGGCCAGTTCAGCAGCACCAGCATCAGGGCCGTGCACCTTTTCAGTAGGTGCAGCACCAGCAACAGAGAGGGCAGCAGGCACCCAGGCAGCAGGCTGTTAGTTGTACTTTCTGCAAGAAGCCTGGGCACAAGTGGGACGAGTGCAGGAAGAGACTCGATAGATGTTTGATGTGTGGATCAGTAGACCATCAGATACGAGAGTGTCCAGTTGCGTCGATGCTTCCGATACCAGGAGGAGCTGGGGCAGCCAAGGCTCCAGCAGGCTAGCAGAGGGGACCAGCCCTGCAGACCCAGCAGCAGAGGTTCCAGCAGCACCAGCAGCAGGCACGAGGTGGACAGAAAGGGCGAGCTTTCGCCATGGCAGCTGAGGATGTCGAGGCCATAGGAGAGCTGATAGCAGGTTCGGTTCTTCTCGACTCCCTTCCAGCATTTACACTCTTTGATTCTGGGGCTTCCCACAGCTTTGTGTCAGTATCGTATGCTATTAGACACAGTTTGGTTTCTGAACCATTGCCTAGGACCTGTAAGATCACGACCGGGGGTGGGGTCATCCTCGTAAGTGATGTTTGCAGAGGGCGGAGCGTCTTATTGGGAGGCCGAGAGTTGGGGGTGAGTTTACTCGTTATGCCATTACCGAACTACGATATAGTATTAGGTATGGACGAGCTGAGTAGACACCACGCCCGCATTGATTGCCGAGGGGGTAGAGTTTTGTTCGGGGTGCCAGGAGAGCCAGAGTTTGAGTACACCTGGCGGCAGGCAGAGCAGGACGACGGAGTCTTCTGTGGAGCATCAGTCGAGGAGCAGGTGGCTCCGCATCCCTTGATCGCAGAGTTTATGGACGTATTTTCAGAGGAGTTGCCGGGGCTTCCACCGGACAGAGATGTAGAGTTCTCGATAGACTTGGTTTTCGAAGCGGAACCGATCTTCCAGCATGTCTATCGAGTGAACAACAACGAGTTAGTGGAGCTGAAGAAGCAGGTGGATGAGCTGCAGGACAAGGGCTTCATCCGTTCGAGTTCTTCACCTTGGGGTGCACCGGTAATTTTTGTACCCAAGAAGAATGGGTCAGTACGGATGTGTATCAACTACAGGGCACTTAACAACCTGACGATCAAGAACAGATACCCACTGTCGCGGATCGATGAACTATTTGATCAGTTGAACGGAACGGAGCTCGGGTGTTCTCCAAGATTGATTTGAGGTCGGCTTCTCCCCAGGTGAAGGTGAAGGGGGAGGATATTTCCAAGACCGCTTTCAGGATGCGGTACGGGCAGTTTGAGTTTTTGGTTATACCGTTTGGGCTAACCAATGCACCAGCAGTGTTTATGAATCTAATGAACAAGATGTTCCACCAGTACCTGGACAAGTTCGTGGTGGTGTTCATTGATGATATCTTGGTATATTCCAAGACTGAGGAGGAGCACGAGGAGCATCTGCAGATAGTGCTAGAGACTCTCAAGAGGGATCAGTTTTATGGAAAACTCTCCAAGTGTGAGTTTTTCTTGGACCAGGTGGACTTCTTGGGGCATGTGGTGACTGGAGATGGTATCTCAGTTGACCCCAAGAAGATAGTAGCAGTTGAGGCTTGGACAGCACCGACTTCAGTGGTAGAGATCAGGAGTTTCCTGGGGCTGGCAGGATACTATAGGAGATTTGTGCAGGATTTCTCCCGGGTTGCAGAGCCGTTGACACGGTTGACCCGGAAGGATGCTGAGTATGTTTGGTCAGAGGAGTGTCAGGCAGCTTTTGATGAGTTGAAGAAGCGGCTTACGACAGCTCCAATTCTGACATTGCCTCCAGGATCAAGTGGATTCACTATTTATAGTGATGCTTCAGGGAAAGGGCTGGATTGTGTCTTACAGCAGCATGTGAAGGTGATTGCCTATGCTTCTAGGCAATTGCGTCCCCATGAGAAGAACTACCCTACCCATGACCTGGAGCTGGCGGCGGTGATTTTTGCTTTGAAGTTGTAGAAGCACTATCTGTATGGCAAGAGGGTAGAGATTTTCACAGATCACAAGAGCTTGAAGTATGTGTTTACACAGAAAGAGCTCAACATGAGGCAGCGCAGATGGCTTGAGTTGATAAAGGACTTTGACATCGCACTTTAGTATCACCCGGAGAAGGCCAACGTGGTTGCCGATGCCTTGAGTAGGTATCCGACAGCCATGTGTTTGACTATGGATCGGCACTTGCTTGCAGACTTGGAGAGCCTTGGGATTGAGGTGATTGTGTCGGGAGTGCAGATACAGTTATGGGGCCTTCAGATACAGTCGGACTTGATGGACAGGATCAAGACGACACAGTTCGAGGATGTGGCTCTGCGGTGTATCCGAGAGCAGATCAGTGCAGGATTGGAGGATGTTGAGTTCTCACTTGCAGAGGATGGTGCCCTGAGGCACGGTTCCCGGTTATGTGTACCCAGCGGAGAGCTCAGAGAGCAGATTATGCAGGAGGCTCACAGATCGCAGTACTCTATACATCCTGGTGCCAACAAGATGTACAGGGACCTGCGAGAGCATGTCTGGTGGTACGGGATGAAGAGAGAGGTATCCCACTTCGTAGCTAGATGCTTGGTCTGTCAGCAGGTCAAGGCAGAGAGGTAGAGGCCCGGAGGATTATTACAGCCGTTGCCCGTTCCACAGTGGAAGTGGGAATATATCACCATAGATTTTGTATCTGGGTTGCCGCGTACACCAGGAGGGAAAGACGCGATTTGGGTCATCGTTGACAGGTTGACCAAATCGGCCCACTTCTTGCCATTCAAGGTGGGTACGTCTACAGAGAGGCTCGCGGAGTTGTATATGAGACAGATAGTCAGGATTCACGGAGTTCCCGTCAGCTTAGTCTCAGATCGGGATAGTCGCTTTACTTCCCATTTCTGGAGGAGTCTGCAGACTAGTTTGGGCACTCAGCTCAAGTTTAGTACTGCATACCACCCCCAGACGGACGGACAGTCAGAGAGGACTATTCAGACACTTGAGGATATGCTGCGGACGTGCGTCCTAGATTTTGGAGGTTCCTGGGAGGATCACCTACATTTGGTGGAGTTTGCTTACAACAACAATTTTTAGGCCAGTATTGAGATGTCACCGCTCTGTACGGGCGTAGGTGTCATACACCCTTATCTTGGGATGATTTTGGAGAGCGAGCTTTACTGGGACCAGAGATGGTTGTTGACGCAGCCGAGAAGGTGAAGCTCATCAGGGACAAACTTTGCGTGGCGCAGGACAGACATCGGTACTGGGCTGATAGCTATCGAAGGCCGCTGGAGTTTGAGGTACAGATTTAGAGATATGATTAGAATTAGGTTGTATTATGTTTTGTTTTGTTTGATTGATCGTGTTTGATTTTTAGTAACTTGAGACCTTGCTTGTGATTAGGTTGGAGACATGGTTTTTCTGCAGATATCTCCGACTCGTGGTACGATACGTTTTGGTGGAGGTAGGAAGCTTAGCTCGCGCTTCATCGGCCCTTTCGTTATCAGCGGAAGAGTCGGTGACATGGCATACAGGCTAGACTTGCCACCTGCACTAGTGGGAGTTCACAACGTATTCCACGTGTCACAGTTGAGACGGTACGTGGCTGACCCTAGCCATGTGCTCGATCATTCGGAGATTGAGGTTGGGCCTACTCTTAGTTAACCAGAGCAGCCTATGGAGATTCTGGATCGCCGAGAGAAGGTATTGAGGAACCAGGTGATACCCTTGGTATGCGTCGCATAGAGGCATCATTCTCTAGGAGAGTCGACCTGGGAGCGGGCGGATGAGATACGCGAGCGGTACCCCTATCTTTTTGGACCTTGAGGTATACTTTTCTATCCTTCTCAGCAGTTTAGTTTCGCCTTTAATTTCGAGGACGAAATTATTTTAAGGAGGGTAGATTTGTCACTACCACTTTTCTAGCTTGGGGGTATTTTGGACATTTTGGTCATTTTTGAAATTTTGTGAATTATTTGGAATTATTATTTATTATTTGGATTTATTATAATTAATATGATTTTTAGTATAATTGATTTTGGGCCTATAGTTGACTTTGACTTATGTTGACTTTGGAGACTAACCTAGTGGCTAACCTAGGTCATGACTATGTGATTAGGATATGGAAACCTAGGTTGACTTAAGTTAGTGATAATTAATCATTAGGATCAATTTGGAAAAAATAGGATTTGAATTGATTTAGAAATGGCTTGTGATTTCACAAGTCATGACTTGTGATTTAGGCTTAATAGCCCATAGGCCCACACCATGAACCAAACCTAACCCTAATCAGCCCATGGCAGCCACTATTGATCCTTTTCCCCTATTTAATCCCCTCCTAGAATTTAGGGCTAGCCTCCATTGGGATTTGTGCAAGTTTTGGAAGAGGTGAGTCTCCATCTTTCTAAAATTATAGAAAATCCATTTCAACTCCATTTTCCTTCAAATTAATTGCATTAGGACCTAATTCTTCTGTTCTTTCTATTTGTGTAAGAATATTTCAGAGTAGGATCAATTTGTGGGATTTTGGTGGCTTGAGGAACTCTTTCTATTTGAGGATTTTGACCCTTTGTTCACCAATAGGTATATTTCTATCTAATCCATGAATTTACTGTTTTATTTCATTTCTAGGATGCCCTAGCCCTAACCCAACAGTAGGATAGACTAACCCTAGATTTGAGCCCATTTCGTGTCCTTTTTGGACACGTATCAGTATCGTATTGAATGTATTTGTTGAAATACCTCAATGGGCATTTCGTGTGAATTTTTGGATTGTGTTTGAATAGGAAATTAGATTTGGGTGTCGCTTACACATTTCTGTAGTTTTTGTGTCATCTTAGTGTCGTGTCGGGTCCACACGGACACGCGAACACGTGGTCGCGTGCGCGCGTGCACAGGCACTGTGCGTGCCCTGCTGCTCGGGCGCGATTGCGACACGGACACGCCTCCTCGACATGCCAAATTTGAAGTGTAGCAAGGGGCCGACACTGACACGGGGCTCCCCAATTTTTAGAGCCCCACATGTCGTGTCGGACATGCACGAACGCGTGCACCGATCTGTGCACTGGACAGTCGGCTGTTGAATCGACCACTGATACGCGTGTCTTGTGTCGCGTACACGCGACATGGACACGTGGCAGGGTGTCCTATCCCTAGCCCTAGTCTAGGTTGGCACGTGGACACGATCACGTGTGTTGTGTCGCCTTGTGTCGTGCGCACAGATACCGTGAACACGTGCACGAGGAGTAGACTGTTTTGTACTGTGTTTTACTGTTTTTGGTTCCAAAGTGATTGGACACGTTTGTGTCCACTTTTGTGGACACAAACACATCACATAGCACGAGAACATTATGTTCAAACATTACCAACCACTGATTTAGTATTCTAATTTGATTTTGATTGTTAAATCTCTCTTTCCCTAAATTCTGATACCTTAGTATTCAGTCTCATTTCTGAACTCTGTCCAGTTTTCATAATCCAATTTTGTCTTCATTTTTAACCCTTTTTAAACTGTTAATTGCATGTTATCTAAGCCCTAATGTGTACCCCCTATGTATTATCTACATGTATGAGGAATTTGGGGTCATTTTGATGTGGGTTGGATTCAAAAATCTGGGTTTAAGTTAAAGGACTGTTTTGAATTATTTAAATAAAATGTGGGGACTGTTAAGTGATGGTTTATGAGTTAATGTGAGTTTGATGAACTGTTGATTCAATGTTTAAATCTGATTTTGATTAGGGCACTGTTTAAACTGTTGTTTTGGTTCCTATTGAACTGAATTCTGCAAACTGGATTTGAGGGGGGGTTTTATCCATGTGTTAAATCTGAGAATGGTATGGAAGGGTTTAAACTGAGATTATATGGGACTGTTTTACTGTTGTTTCAAAGTATTAGAATCTGAGTTTAATGTTTACAGTTAAACTGTTGTCACTCACTTTTTTTCACTCATGTTCACTGTTACATATCCTCTCACACACACCCATATAATTCCCTTCACTGTTTCACACTCACATCATCACTGTTACACACTCTTCACTCATGTATCACCACACTCTTGACACTCTACACTCACATGTATATGCCTACCACACACACATGTAATCCCTCACACACTCTTATGATATCTCAACAGCCACACACTCATGTTTATGACACACACTCTCATTTTGACACCCTCTTGACACTCTAGCTCTACACACACAAGCCCACATGCCTTATCAATCACTCACACACACACCTAGGTAATTCCCCTCATGTTACTCTCACACCCTCACTCTCACTCATGACACACACACACACACACTTTGAATATCATGTATCCCCCTCTCTACTTTCCTATGTATATGTATACATATATATAATTGAGATACATATATATGTATCCTATATAATATATGAGTGTGTGTGCTTTTATATATATATGTTAGATATATATAGTGTATGGGTGATACCATATGATATAATGTATTATATATATGATATAGTGTATGGGTGATATTGTGTAGTGGCTACAGGTTATGTATTTCTAAGTTACATTATAGCCTTGTCAATATGTGTATTGTTAGATATGGATAATATCTTGTGTAGATATGTGTTATAGGTTGGTTTAGGCATGATATTGCCTAGTAAACCTAGAATAGTCTTGTTAGAACCTAGAATGACTTGTTAGTCCTAGAATAGACTAGTTAGACTAGTTTGACTTATGTTTGACTTGGTTGACCTAGTTTGACTTCTAGGGTTGACCAGAGTTGACCAAGAGTTGACTTTGGTCTAGATTGACCTAGATTCATGTAGAATGCATTAATTTGCATCTTATTATCATTGTAGACTCATAGTGACATGCACTGTTCTATAGGAGACAGACACCACTCTTCGGACAGTATATATTCTCCAGATTCACCGGATACAGCCGAGTACATTCTCTGATCATTTAATATCCAGTATTAGGAGTATATTTCCTGCTTTAGATTATTTTACATGATGCTGACACGTTGGAAACACGGATTAGTACTATATGGATCTTGTTGGGCGATGTTATCCCCTTAGTGGATACATCGGGTATTTCGTGTTCGTGTACTTTATCGTGAATATCGTGTACTCCTTGTATTTGTGACATTCGTATATGAAACGTGTGAATCGTGTATAATCATGTATTCACATGACCTTCGTGTACAATAACATAACTTAGCCACATCCTTGTGTATTGATTAGGGCGGGGGAGTAGAAGTGGTTATGTATTCAATCCAGTAGATTACTCGTGTACAACTTCTGTAGATTACTCGTGTATAACATCGTACCGTTTACATAACCATCTTGTGCTCTGAATCACTAGACACTGTTAGATCTCTATATACTGTAGCTATTTATTTACAGTCTTTCCTGTTTATCATATTATTCTTCAGTTTCTTGTATCTTACTCTCTAGCATGATTATATATCCTGACCTGCTATGATTTGTTGAGATGTACTGTGCTCGCTCCTGTCCTGACTGGACCTGTTGAAATATTACGGAGGACGAGGCTGAGGCGTTTTGCCCTACCTATTACGGTGCTACACTAGACGAGTGCCTGGACTTGGACCAGCAGCAGGATCCACTAGCAGTAGATGACACTCCCTTAGATTAGGATTGCCTTTACTTTACTTGGATTACTGTATTTGGATTTCAGAGATTTGGACATGTATCTATTTATAGACACTTAGAATTCTGGATTGTATCTCTGTGATGTTTCTTTCCTGGATATTATCATCTATTATCATTCTATCTTATTCCTGTTCTACCTTAGCTGTGATTGACTTATATTCTGTTATGTCACCCCCATTCGGGGAGTGTTTTTACCTTCAACTGCTAGATGTTGTGACCTAGGACAGCGTTCTACCGCCGACACTGCGGCGTAGGCTGGACGTACCCACGTCTCGTGCCCTTACTCTAGGGTGTGGGTCGTGACACGTGCTTTTACTAGCCTCAGATCAGGGAGCAAATATGATACCTACACACCCGGGCGTTCGAGATACCCGGGCCTACAAAATGGATACGAAGGTAGATTAATCTGCTAGCAACTTACGAGAGGTGATTACTCACAAATGCAAGAAAAGAGAAGCAACCTTGGCATATGATGAGCCCTTTCCAGGACATCACTGCACCCAAGCCATCATCAACTGCCGCTGCCACAAGACAGTGGCTCCACTATCAAGGCAGTCTGTGTTCCAGCGACTATGACCTACTGCACCTTTTCAACATCAAATCGGAAACATGATGCCAATTGAAGACGTTGTAATGACCTGCTCTTAACTAGATGCATTACTCAGATGTCTCAGTTAGGCGCATCGTCTCAGTCAAGCGCATCACAATCTTTTGAAGGTGTCCACCGTCAAATCTTCTTCGAACAAGGAGATCCATTGTAAAACCCCTAAAAAAAATTTCTACTATTTTTTTTATATTAAATTTAGTACTGATTTAAAATTTTCGTAATACACGTCACGTAGTCGTATTATACGTCGCACACGACTTTTATTTCTTTTTCGAATTTGCTCGACGAGTGCGAATATGTGCGAGCGTACATATTTTTGAAAAACATTATTTTATTATTTTTATGGTTTCAAAATAATATAGGTAATAATCATTTCTAGCTATCATTTCAAGTTTATGGTTTTAATTATGAAAAGCATTTTATTTATGCAGTTATAATTATAAAGTATTTTTCCATAAAATGGTATATTAGAAAGTATATTTATGTAAAGAATATTTGTGCATACATATAGCTCATAAATATTTATTAGTTTATTTTAAATAGAAATAAAATTTTCAAAATTAATATTATTAGTATTTTTGGAAAGCATATTTTAAATTTATTATGGAGATTTAAATCTTGATTTGAATCTATGTATTTATTTAAATAGTTAAATAATTGAAATTTGATTTATTGATTTGATTTTAAACTAAGAGAATTTAATTTGATTTAAATTAGATTTGGATTTGGATTTTGATTTGATTGCTTTTAAACTAAATATGGAAATATCCAAATTGGGTTTTAAATATCCTAATCCTTATCTTATTGGGAATTCCCACATCCTATAAATAGGCAGGTACTCCTCCAATTTATTTTTATCATCCACCAAATTGTCTCCACAAATTATTCCACAAAGTGTACGTGCCTCGTGTCGGTGTCCATCTCTTCCGTGTCAGCCGTGGCGGCCTCGGGTCCGACCCCGGGTGTCAATCCAATCTTATTCCAATCTATTTTATTTATAATTACATGGTTATCTTCTTCGTGTCCACACACGGACACATGTTCTCATCAACCCCTTCGTGTCCGACATGCCGGACATGAACCCCCGACGAGAACCAAAATCCCTAACCTAACCCACTGTCACCGTCCCCGCCACTGTCACTCCGGCTACCTTGGCCGAGTGCAACCACTATCACAACCATTACCAAGCCCTCACCAGCGACACAGCGCCCCCGATCTCTCCCGACCAAGCCCAGCCTCCAGCCCGTCCACCGCTACTGCCATCACCACCTTCGTCTCCACCGTCCCTCACGACCAACCTCTCTTCATAGATTTCGGCCGTCAACACGGCAAAACCACCTCCACGCTGCCGTCGCGTGCTTGTCGCATGCTCCGCACCAATACCCCGACCAACAACCAGAGCCCGACCAAAACCCAGCCACATCCGCAACCCAAAACCAATAGAAAACCTAAATTAAACACACGCACGCCCCCTCGACTCACCTGGCCGCCTCGCCGATGAACAGCCGTGTCCGCTGCACAAACTTAACCGCCTCGACATCGCCTGGCATCAGCCCCCGCACACCGCCACCCGCCGCGCTTTCGCAGTCCTCATCAGCCCAGCGCGTGTCCCCACGAGCCTCCGGAGGCACAGCCGTCGACCGCCCCCTAAGACTCCGCCTGGCCGTCTCAGATGGAAACCCCCATCGAAGTCTCCGCAGTGCGGCGCACCACCGTGGTCGCGCTCGGCGAGCGCCAGGCAGGCGCAGACCCAGATTGTGGCCGCCGCCTCGCTCCAAGTGAGCCTCCGACCACTGAGGCGTCGCCGTCTCCTCCACCAGAAACCCTCTCTCCCTCCGCCTTACCAAAGCCCCCGTCGATCGCCGCCTCTTGCCGACTGGATCCGCTGCTCCCTACGCCGGAAAACCCCATCTCCACATTCGTGCCGACCACAGACTTACGCCGCCGCCCTCCGGCCGATCCGCTCCCCCTCTCAGTCGCTCACTCGACTCTCTCTCTCACTGGCTCTCTCTCTCTCTCTCTGCTCCTCCTTTCTCTTCCTCTGTTTAAGCCCCATGTCCTTCAAATTTTTTTCTTTTTGGAGAATTGTCCCCTCGAAAGAGGAGGACCACAGCCCCCATTTTTTTCTTTCTTTTTTCTTTTCTTTATTTTATTTTAATTATTTATTTTGTTAATAATAATTATTATTAAGGTTATTATTATTATCTTCTGATTTCAGTATATTAAATACATTATTATTATTATTATTATTATTATTGTTATTATTATTATTATTATTATACATATATATTAAAAGTTTTATCATTATCATTATTATTATCTTAATTTATTTTATTTTGTTATTTGTTTCTTAACTTTAGTGTCTACTTATTAGTGTTACCTTGGTATGCATTAACATAGTGTTAATATGTAATAATATCATACTGTGTAGATATATTGATATAAGCATTGATTAAATATTATATTATAAGATATGGTATACGATAACAATATATATGTACACTAGTATATATTTTAGTCAATAAATTTTATTATTTTATTCTTGGTAATTAGTTACTAATATTGGCATTAATATTTTCAAACTATTTAGTAACAAAATACGCATTAGGGCTTGACCCTATATGTAGAATTTAAAACTAAATTTCAAAGCCTAACTATAGTATTATTTGTGATATTTTCTGTAGCTTTGACCTACAAATGTTATTTTGACAAAAATAGTTTTTTTTCCTTAAAATGAGGTTTTTTTTGTATTTCAAAGGTTTATCTATAAATTATTTTAACTAAGAAAATATTTTCGAGTATTATAAATAATTTTAACTCGTATATATATAAATATTTATTTATCCATTATTTCTTTAATTTCTCTCATGTCCGTATCCAAGTCCTGTTGTTCCTATTCCTTCGCCCATTATGAGACTACCTTATGTCCACCCTAACTAAGTTGACCGTCCTGGACCCGATGGAACCATCCGTGCCACCATCCGAGGTCACATTGTATAGTTGTTGCGCCGAAGTCGCAGTTCATGCCACCATGATTATCGCAGCACACCATGCGTCCTACCAGGCAAGACACCTTGCCATTAGCTGTTTATTTATTTTATTTTAGCTCACATTTCATGCATTGTTCATTATTTTCTTTATGCAAAATAAACTGTGATACATGGCATAAACTGTTAGAACTTACTGTTCATTTTTCCTGCTATGTATTATTTTTCTCACATTAAACCTAGATTTAAGGGACCACCTTGTGTGTTGCATTCATTAGCCTTGACACGTTGTAACATGAAGTTGTGTGTCGCATGTAGAATACGGAAGTGCGTGATTGACTGGCCACCAGTACGTACAAGCCGTGCGATAGGAATAACCGCTAATAGAGATTGCATGCTAGTTTGACTTAGCAATTATAGTGGTTTTGTGTTGTGGATACAACACAGTAGGCATTGGGCGGGGAGGACAATTCCTTAGCGTATGGGCTTCGATGCACTTTCCCTTTTGTAACCCGTGAGCTCCGTCGGAGACGCAGGTCAGATTACCCATGATTACTGACGGCCACTGACGATTCTGCGGAACGTCATGCTCTTACTGATGGGGCCTCTGGTGCCCAAGGGGGACTACGCCGATCCTATTTAGCTAGGGCCCATGCGCAGGAAGGGTTGTTTTTAACTACATTTCACTTAGAACGGTAGGCTACCTTATCCGTTAGGTACGAGTACTTTTGGTTTGGGTACTTGTATCTGACCGTGGTTTGGAACAATAACTTGTCGCGGATTAGTTCGTCATATCTTGTCCTTGTTTGGTTGTAGGTGTGACTTACAACTTCGATGAGAAGGTATTGAACCTTGTTGGGGTCCGGATACCATATTAGATTCATAGCATGGGAAGATACGTTACCGTGAATTAGTTTACCATCTCCTGTCCTTGTTTGGTTGGGGGGATGGTACCCTCGTTCAGTAGATGCGTATTGGAACATGTTATAATTCGATTTACTTATTTATTTGAGCAATATTTATTCAGTTTATATGGCATGATATTATGTGTCTTGTTACGTCCCTCTGAGGACCTGGTTATCTCTCCAGGTATGTGCTATTGTCTTTCGCAGGTGCTTTAGCTCTAGTCGCGTTCGTCGCTATTTTCTCGAGGATGTTTGCATTTGGATTGTCTTCGCTTCGCTCGCCAAAATCAATCTTTGTACATCATATATTTTTTTCTTTTCTTATTGGTAGTGGATTTGTCTCCGCCCAACATATTATATCAAGACAATTTATTATCTTTATATGATGTCTTTTATTCATTTATTTTGTGTGGATGAGATAGTTATGGTTCTACTGCATTTTACAGCTTATGTATTTATACGAGGTTTCCATATATTGGAGTATACTTCGTATGAATACAGCTGGCATGTCTACGTTCCTAGTCCTACGTATTTTGGGACTGGGGCATTACATGTTTTTGTGGTGGCCCATGCAGGTCAAGATAAATTGTTTGGTTACTTTACCGTGCCAAGCAAGCCTGCAAATAGGATTAGAAGTTTAGGATCTCATCCACATACTTGACTCTTTCCTAGATTTTATCTACCATTTGACTCATCAATTGCATCTTGCTTGCTTTCTTCCATCCCTATTCTTATCTTCCCTTCGTGCTTGCTAGAGATTGACCATACTACTTAGTTGTCCCAAAACACCATTAGTTTAAATTCTTTAAGTTGGGTAGAATACCTTATGCACTAGCAACCCCTTTTGACCTAGTGACCTATATTAGCAAGCTCACTTAGATCATAGAATCTAGAGGAAATTTAACCCATTTGGTTAACCAAGCCTTTGTCAATAAACCGTAGAATGATGGTATAGGAATAAACAAGACTTAGATCCTTATGACTCTTAGACTATTCATATTTGTTCTTTATTTCAATCTTAATCTTGTGCCTATATTTTTTACTATCTAGACTAATGATGCTAATGTAGCCTAGTTTTTGCAAGCTCAAATCTTTATCAAGCTTGTTCATGACATATGTTATTGGAAGAATTCCCACTAACATAGCGTCTAATCAGAACCGGTACAGGATGGTCTGATCAACCGAGTGCACTTGGTTCGCTTTTGCCTATTATTCTACGTGGATGGGGATATAGTTAAGCTTGTCCTTTAGAGTCCCATCCACGACTACCTTGACAATTCCTTAGAAATTATTCGGTCGCCTTTGAACCACGGATTCGTATTCGATAAATATCACCTTGGAACCCTTTATCGCTTTCATTTTCCTCCTATTTTAGAAGGACGAAATCCCTCGTGCCGAGTATCCCCTTTAGTTGTTCGATCACTTATGACCACTATAATTAGCCATTACCAACCCGTGGCTATATCCTCTTTCTAAAACTATTCATCTTTTTCCTTGATCCTAAACCTACCATCGTGACCTTCTAAATCATTTGAACAACCCCAATCGTTCTCCTAATCGTGCCGTATCTTAAGGGTCTCTAATTTATTTTCTCATGATACCATACAATTCCTTATTGCAGGATATCTTGATTAAAAACCCTTGATCATTTTCACTCTTGCATTAATTAACCATATCCACGATTATTTTCGTATTTATCTAATCACGTGTCGAACGTTGTGAATTGATTTTCTCATCGCTACCCCTTTGTGTCTTCTCACCCCATGCTAATTCTTAATTTCGAGGATGAAATTCTTTTAAGTTGGGTAGGATGTAAAACCCCTAAAAAAATTTCTACTATTTTTTTTATTAAATTTAGTACTGATTTAAAATTTTCGTAATACACGTCACGTAGTCGTATTATACGTCGCGCACGACTTTTATTTCTTTTTCGAATTTGCTCGACGAGTGCGAATATGTGCGAGCGTACATATTTTTGAAAAACATTATTTTATTATTTTTATGGTTTCAAAATAATATAGGTAATAATCATTTCTAGCTATCAGTTCAAGTTTATGGTTTTAATTATGAAAAGCATTTTATTTATGCAGTTATAATTATAAAGTATTTTTCTATAAAATGGTATATTAGAAAGTATACTTATGTAAAGAATATTTGTGCATACATATAGCTCACAAATATTTATTAGTTTATCTTAAATAGAAATGCAATTTTCGAAATTAATATTATTAGTATTTTTGGAAAGCATACTTTGAATTTATTATGGAGATTTAAATCTTGATTTGAATCTACGTATTTATTTAAATAGTTAAATAATTATGATTTATTGATTTGATTTTAAACTAAGAGAATTTAATTTGATTTAAATTAGATTTGGATTTTGATTTGATTGCTTTTAAACTAAATATGTAAATATCCAAATTGGGTTTTAAATATCCTAATCCTTATCTTATTGGGAATTCCTACATCCTATAAATAGGCAGGTACTCCTCCAATTTATTTCTATCATCCACGAAATTGTCTCCACAAATTATTCCACAAAGTGTACGTGCCTCGTGTCAGTGTCCATCTCTTCCGTGTCAGCCATGGCGGCCTCGGGTCCGACCCCGGGTGTCAATCCAATCTTATTCCAATCTATTTTATTTACAATTACATGGTTATCTTCTTCGTGTCCACAAACGGACACATGTTCTCATCAACCCCTTCGTGTCCGACATGCCGGACACGAACCCCCGACGAGAACCAAAATCCCTAACCTAACCCACTGTCACCGTCCCCGCCACCGTCACTCCGGCCACCTTGGCCGAGTGCAACCACCATCACAACCATTACCAAGCCCTCACCAGCGACACAGCGCCCCCGATCTCTCCCGACCAAGCCCAGCCTCCAGCCCGTCCACCGCTACTGCCATCACCACCTCCGTCTCTACCGTCCCTCACGACCAACCTCTCTCCACAGATTTCGGCCGTCAACACGGCAAAACCACCTCCACGCTGCCGCCGCGTGTTTGTCGCATGCTCCGCCCCAATACCCCGGCCAACAACCAGAGCTCGACCAAAACCTAGCCACATCCGCAACCCAAAACCAATAGAAAACCTAAATTAAACACACGCACGCCCACTCGGCTCACCTGTCCGCCTCGCCGGTGAACAGCCGTGTCCGCTGCACAAACTTCACCGCCTCGACGCCGCCTGGCGTCAGCCCCCGCACGCCGCCACCCGCCGCGCTTCCGCCGTCCTCATCAGCCCAGCACGTGTCCCCACGAGTCGTCGGAGGCACAGCCGCCGACCGCCCCCTAAGACTCCGCCTGGCCGTCTCAGATGGAAACCCCCATCTGAGTCTCCGCAGTGCGGCGCACCACCGTGGTCGCGCTCGGCGAGCGCCAGGCAGGCGCGGACCCAGATTGTGGCCGCCGTCTCACTCCCAGTGAGCCTCCGACCATTGAGGCGTCGCCGTCTCCTTCACCAGAAAACCTCTCTCCCTCCGCCTTACCAAATCCCCCGTCGATCGCCGCCTCTTGTCGACCGGATCCGCCGCTCCCTACGTCGGAAAACCCTATCTCCACATCCGCGCCGACCACAGACTTCCGCCGCCGCCCTCCGGCCGATCCGCTCCCCCTCTCAGTCGCTCACTCGACTGTCTCTCTCGCTGGCTCTCTCTCTCTTTCTGTGCTCCTCCTCTCTCTTCCTCTGTTTAAGCCCCATATCTTTCAATTTTTTTCTTTTTGGAGAATGGTCCCCTCGAAAGAGAAGGACCACAGCCCCCATTTTTTTTCTTTCTTCTTTCTTTATTTTATTTTATTTTAATTATTTATTTTGTTAATAATAATTATTATTAAGGTTATTATTATTATCTTCCGATTTCAGTATATTAAATACATTATTATTATTATTATTGTTATTATTATTATTACACATATATATTAAAAGTTTTATCATTATCATTATTATTATCTTAATTTATTTTATTTTGTTATTTGTTTCTTAACTTTAGTGTCTACTTATTAGTGTTACCTTGGTATACATTAACATAGTGTTAATATGTAATAATATCATACTGTGTAGATATGTTGATATAAGCATTGATTAAATATTATATTATAAGATGTGGTATACGATAATAATTTGCATGTACACTAGTATATATTTTAGTCAATAAATTTTATTATTTTATTCTTGGTAATTAGTTACTAATATTGGCATTAATATTTTCAAACTATTTAGTAACAAAATACGTATTAGGGCTTGACCCTATATGTAGAATTTAAAACTAAATTTCAAAGCCTAACTATAGGATTATTTGTGATATTTTCTGTAGCTTTGACCTACAAATGTTATTTTGACAAAAATATTTTTTTTTCCTTAAAATGAGGTTTTTTTTTTTGTATTTCAAAGGTTTATCTATAAATTATTTTAACTAAGAAAATATTTTCGAGTATTATAAATAATTTTAACTCGTATATATATAAATATTTAATTATCCATTATTTCTTTAATTTCTCTCATGTCCGTATCCAAGTCCTGTTGTTCCTATTCCTTCGCCCATTTTGAGACTACCTTATGTCCACCCTAACTAAGTTGACCGTCCTGGACCCGATGGAACCATCCGTGCCACCATTCGAGGTCACATTGTATAGTTGTTGCGCCGAAGTCGCAGTTCATGCCACCATGATTATCGCAGCACACCAGGCATCCTACCAGGCAAGACATCTTGCCATTAGCTGTTTATTTATTTTATTTTAGCTCATATTTCATGCATTGTTCATTATTTTCTTTACGCAAAATAAACTGTGATACATGGCATAAACTGTTAGAACTTACTGTTCATTTTTCCTGCTATGTATTATTTTTCTCACATTAAACCTAGATTTAAGGGACCACCTTGTGTGTTGCATTCATTGGCCTTGACACGTTGTAACATGAAGTTGTGTGTCGCATGTAGAACACGGAAGTGCGTGATTGACTGGCCACCAGTACGTACAAGCCGTGCGATAGGAATAACTGCTAATAGAGATTGCATGCTAGTTTGACTTAGCGATTATAGTGGTTTTGTGTTGTGGATACAACACAGTAGGCATTGGGCGGGGAGGACAATTCCTTAGCGTATGGGCTTCGATGCACTTTTCCTTTTGCAACCCGTGAGCTCCGTCGGAGACGCAGGTCAGATTACCCATGATTACTGACGGCCACTGACGATTCTGCGGAACGTCATGCTCTTACTGATGGGGCCTCTGGTGCCCAAGGGGGACTACGTCGATCCTATTTAGCTAGGTCCCATACGCAGGAAGGGTTGTTCTTAACTACATTTCACTTAGAACGGTAGGCTACCTTATCCGTTAGGTACGAGTACTTTTGGTTTGGGTACTTGTATCTGACCGTGGTTTGGAACAATAACTTGTCGCGGATTAGTTCGTCACATCTTGTCCTTGTTTGGTTGTAGGTGTGACTTACTACTTCGATGAGAAGGTATTGAACCTTGTTGGGGTCCGGATACCATATTAGATTCATAGCATGGGAAGATACGTTACCGTGAATTAGTTTACCATCTCTTGTCCTTGTTTGGTTGGGGGGATGGTACGCTCGTTCAGTAGATGCGTATTGGAACATGTTATAATTCGATTTACTTATTTATTTGAGCAATATTTATTCAGTTTATATGGCATGATATTATGTGTCGTGTTACGTCCATCTGAGGACCTGGTTATCTCTCCAGGTATGTGCTATTGTCTTTCGCAGGTACTTTAGCTCTAGTCGCGTTCGTCGCTATTTTCTCGAGGATGTTTGCATTTGGATTGTCTTCGCTTCGCTCGCCAAAATCAATCTTTGTACATCATATATTTTTTTTCTTTTCTTGTTGGTAGTGGATTTGTCTCCGCCCAACATATTGTATCAAGACAATTTATTATCTTTATATGATGTCTTTTCTTCATTTATTTTGTGTGGATGAGATAGTTATGATTCTACTGCATTTTACAGCTTATGTATTTATACGAGGTTTCCATATATTGGAGTATACTTCGTATGAATACAGCTGGCATGTCTACGTTCCTAGTCCTACGTATTTTGGGACTGGGGCATTACATGTTTTTGTGGTGGCCCATGCAGGTCAAGATAAATTATTTGGTTACTTTACCGTGCCAAGCAAGCCTGCGAATAGGATTAGAAGTTTAGGATCTCATCCACATACTTGACTCTTTCCTAGATTTTATCTACCGTTTGACTCATCAATTGCATCTTGCTTGCTTTCTTCCATCCCTATTCTTATCTTCCCTTCGTGCTTGCTAGAGATTGACCATACTACTTAGTTGTCCCAAAACACCATTAGTTTAAATTCTTTAAGTTGGGTAGAATACCTTATGCACTAGCAACCCCTTTTGACCTAGTGACCTATATTAGCAAGCTCACTTAGATCATAGAATCTAGATGAAATTTAACCCATTTGGTCAACCAAGCCTTGGTCAATAAACCGTAGAATGATGGTATAGGAATAAACAAGACTTAGATCCTTATGACTCTTAGACTATTCATATTTGTTCTTTATTTCAATCTTAATCTTGTGCCTATATTTTTTACTATCTAGACTAATGATGCTAATGTATCCTAGTTTTTGCAAGCTCAAATCTTTATCAAGCTTGTTCATGACATATGTTATTGGAAGAATTCCCACTAACATAGCGTCTAACCAGAACCGGTACAGGATGGTCTGATCAACCGAGTGCACTTGGTTCGCTTTTGCCTATTATTCTACGTGGATGGGGATATAGTTAAGCTTGTCCTTTAGAGTCCCATCCACGACTGCCTTGACAATTCCTTAGAAATTATTCGGTCGCCTTTGAACCACGGATTCGTATTCGATAAATATCACCTTGGAACCCTTTATCGCTTTCATTTTCCTCCTATTTTAGAAGGACGAAATTCCTCGTGCCGAGTATCCCCTTTAGTTGTTCGATCACTTATGACCACTATAATTAGCCATTACCAACCCGTGGCTATATCCTCTTTCTAAAACTATTCGTCTTTTTCCTTGATCCTAAACCTACCATCGTGACCTTCTAAATCATTTGAACAACCCCAATCGTTCTCCTAATCGTGCCGTATCTTAAGGGTCTCTAATTTATTTTCTCATGATACCATACAATTCCTTATTGCAGGATATCTTAATTAAAAACCCTTGATCATTTTCACTCTTGCATTAATTAACCATATCCACGATTATTTTCGTATTTATCTAATCACGTGTCGAACGTTGTGAATTGATTTTCTCATCGCTACCCCTTTGTGTCTTCTCACCCCCTGCTAATTCTTAATTTCGAGGATGAAATTCTTTTAAGTTGGGTAGGATGTAAAACCCCTAAAAAAATTTCTACTATTTTTTTTATTAAATTTAGTACTGATTTAAAATTTTCGTAATACACGTCACGTAGTCGTATTATACGTCGCGCACGACTTTTATTTCTTTTTCGAATTTGCTCGACGAGTGCGAATATGTGCGAGCGTACATATTTTTGAAAAACATTATTTTATTATTTTTATGGTTTCAAAATAATATAGGTAATAATCATTTCTAGCTATCAGTTCAAGTTTATGGTTTTAATTATGAAAAGCATTTTATTTATGCAGTTATAATTATAAAGTATTTTTTCCATAAAATGGTATATTAGAAAGTATATTTATGTAAAGAATATTTGTGCATACATATAGCTCATAAATATTTATTAGTTTATCTTAAATAGAAATGCAATTTTCGAAATTAATATTATTAGTATTTTTGGAAAGCATATTTTGAATTTATTATGGAGATTTAAATCTTGATTTGAATCTATGTATTTATTTAAATAGTTAAATAATTAAAATTTGATTTATTGATTTGATTTTAAACTAAGAGAATTTAATTTGATTTAAATTAGATTTGGATTTGGATTTTGATTTGATTGCTTTTAAACTAAATATGTAAATATCCAAATTGGATTTTAAATATCCTAATCCTTATCTTATTGGGAATTCCTACATCCTATAAATAGGTAGGTACTCCTCCAATTTATTTCTATCATCCACCAAATTGTCTCCACAAATTATTCCACAAAGTGTACGTGCCTCGTGTCAGTGTCCATCTCTTCCGTGTCAGCCGTGGCGGCCTCGGGTCCGACCCCGGGTGTCAATCCAATCTTATTCCAATCTATTTTATTTACAATTACATGGTTATCTTCTTCGTGTCCACACACGGACACATGTTCTCATCAACCCCTTCGTGTTCGACATGCCGGACACGAACCCCCGACGAGAACCAAAATCCCTAACCTAACCCACTGTCACCGTCCCCGCCACCGTCACTCCGGCCACCTTGGCCGAGTGCAACCACCATCACAACCATTACCAAGCCCTCACCAGCGACACAGTGCCCCCGATCTCTCCCGACCAAGCCCAGCCTCCAGCCCGTCCACCGCTACTGCCATCACCACCTCCGTCTCTACCGTCCCTCACGACCAACCTCTCTCCACAGATTTCGGCCGTCAACACGGCAAAACCACCTCCACGCTGCCGCCGCGTGCATGTCGCATGCTCCGCCCCAATACCCCGGCCAACAACCAGAGCCCGACCAAAACCCAGCCACATCCGCAACCCAAAACTAATAGAAAACCTAAATTAAACACACGCACGCCCCCTCGGCTCACCTGGCCGCCTCGCCGGTGAACAGCCGTGTCCGCTGCACAAACTTCACCGCCTCGACGCCGTCTGGCGTCAGCCCCCGTACGCCGCCACCCGCCGCGCTTCCGCCGTCCTCATCAGCCCAGCACGTGTCCCCACGAGTCGTCGGAGGCACAGCCGCCGACCGCCCCCTAAGACTCCGCCTGGCCGTCTCAGATGGAAACCCCCATCTGAGTCTCCGCAGTGCGGCGCACCACCGTGGTCGCGCTCGGCGAGCGCCAGGCAGGCGCGGACCCAGATTGTGGCCGCCGCCTCGCTCCCAGTGAGCCTCCGACCATTGAGGCGTCGCCGTCTCCTTCACCAGAAAACCTCTCTCCCTCCGCCTTACCAAATCCCCCGTCGATCGCCGCCTCTTGCCGACCGGATCCGCCGCTCCCTACGTCGGAAAACCCTATCTCCACATCCGCGCCGACCACAGACTTCCGCCGCCGCCCTCCGGCCGATCCGCTCCCCCTCTCAGTCGCTCACTCGACTCTCTCTCTCGCTGGCTCTCTCTCTCTCTTTCTGTGCTCCTCCTCTCTCTTCCTCTGTTTAAGCCCCATATCTTTCAATTTTTTTTCTTTTTGGAGAATGGTCCCCTCGAAAGAGAAGGACCACAGCCCCCATTTTTTTTTCTTTCTTCTTTCTTTTTTTATTTTATTTTAATTATTTATTTTGTTAATAATAATTATTATTAAGGTTATTATTATTATCTTCCGATTTCAGTATATTAAATACATTATTATTATTATTATTGTTATTATTATTATTATTACACATATATATTAAAAGTTTTATCATTATCATTATTATTATCTTAATTTATTTTATTTTGTTATTTGTTTCTTAACTTTAGTGTCTACTTATTAGTGTTACCTTGGTATACATTAACATAGTGTTAATATGTAATAATATCATACTGTGTAGATATGTTGATATAAGCATTGATTAAATATTATATTATAAGATGTGGTATACGATAACAATTTGTATGTACACTAGTATATATTTTAGTCAATAAATTTTATTATTTTATTCTTGGTAATTAGTTACTAATATTGGCATTAATATTTTCAAACTATTTAGTAACAAAATACGTATTAGGGCTTGACCCTATATGTAGAATTTAAAACTAAATTTCAAAGCCTAACTATAGGATTATTTGTGATATTTTCTGTAGCTTTGACCTACAAATGTTATTTTGACAAAAATAGTTTTTTTTTTCCTTAAAATGAGGTTTTTTTTTGTATTTCAAAGGTTTATCTATAAATTATTTTAACTAAGAAAATATTTTCGAGTATTATAAATAATTTTAACTCGTATATATATAAATATTTAATTATCCATTATTTCTTTAATTTCTCTCATGTCCGTATCCAAGTCTTGTTGTTCCTATTCCTTCGCCCATTTTGAGACTACCTTATGTCCACCCTAACTAAGTTGACCGTCCTGGACCCGATGGAACCATCCGTGCCACCATCCGAGGTCACCTTGTATAGTTGTTGCGCCAAAGTCGCAGTTCATGCCACCATGATTATCGCAGCACACCAGGCGTCCTACCAGGCAAGACACCTTGCCATTAGCTGTTTATTTATTTTATTTTAGCTCATATTTCATGCATTGTTCATTATTTTCTTTATGCAAAATAAACTGTGATACATGGCATAAATTGTTAGAACTTACTGTTCATTTTTTCTGCTATGTATTATTTTTCTCACATTAAACCTAGATTTAAGGGACCACCTTGTGTGTTGCATTTATTGGCCTTGACACGTTGTAACACGAAGTTGTGTGTCGCATGTAGAACACGAAAGTGCGTGATTGGCTGGCCACCAGTACGTACAAGCCGTACGATAGGAATAACCGCTAATAGAGATTGCATGCTAGTTTGACTTAGCGGTTATAGTGGTTTTGTGTCGTGGATACAACACAGTAGGTATTGGGCGGGGAGGACAATTTCTTAGCGTATGGGCTTCGATGCACTTTTCTTTTTGTAACCCGTGAGCTCCGTCGGAGACGCGGGTCAGATTACCCATGATTACTGACGGCCACTGACGATTCTGCGGAACGTCATGCTCTTACTGATGGGGCCTCTGGTGCCTAAAGGGGACTACGCCGATCCTATTTAGCCAGGGCCCATGCACAGGAAGGGTTGTTCTTAACTATATTTCACTTAGAACGGTAGGCTACCTTATCCATTAGGTACGAGTACTTTTGGTTTGGGTACTTGTATCTGACTGTGGCTTGGAACAATAACTTGTCGCGGATTAGTTCGTCACATCTTGTCCTTGTTTGGTTGTAGGTGTGACTTACTACTTCGATGGGAAGGTATTGAACCTTGTTGGGGTCCGAATACTATATTGGATTCATAGCATGGGAATATACGTTACTGTGAATTAGTTTACCATCTCCTGTCCTTGTTTGGTTGGGGGGATGGTACGCTCGTTCAGTAGGTACGTATTGAAACATGTTATAATTCGATTTACTTATTTATTTGAGCAATATTTATTCAGTTTATATGGCATGATATTATGTGTCTTGTTATGTCCCTCTGAGGACCTGGTTATCTCTCCAGGTGTGTGCTATTGTCTTTCGCAGGTGCTTTAGCTCTAGTCGCGTTCGTCGCTATTTCCTCGAGGATGATTGCATTTGGATTGTCTTTGCTTTACTCGCCAAAATCAATCTTTGTACATCATGTATTTTTTCCTTTTCTTATTGGTAGTGGATTTGTCTCCGCCCAACATATTGTATCAAGACAATTCATTATCTTTATATGATGTCTTTTATTCATTTATTGATGAGATAGTTATGGTTCTACTGCATTTTACAGCTTATATATTTATACGAGGCTTCCATATATTGGAGTATACTTCGTATGAATACAGCTGGCATGTCTACGTTCCTAGTCCTACGTATTTTGGGACTGGGGCGTTACATCCATAATCCGCAAATTTATTTTTTTCGAGAAGTCAAGAGGAAGACAAACAAAACTCTCTCAAATTGTGACATTCGGCACAACACCTTCTCCTAGGGGCCCCATACCCATCCAGCCAGAAGATATCCTTCATGCGGCTTAGTCGTGAAACATTCCTCATGTGGCTCGATCGTGAGATGGCCTCATGCGACTCGATTAGAAGGCATTCCTCATGCGGCTCGGTCATGAGACATTCCTCATGCGGCTCGGTCATGAGGCGTCATTCATGCGGCTCGATCATAAGACATTCCTCATGCGGCTCGGTTATGAGACGTCCTTCATGCGGCTCGGTCATGAGACATTCCTTCATGTGGCTCGGTCATGAGACATTCTTTCATGCGGCTCGGTCATGAGACGTCCTTCATGCAGCTCATATAGCTCGATCATGTGACATTCTTTTACGCGGCTCAGCCATGAGATATTCCTCATGCGGCACGGCCAGGAGACATCATTCATGCGGCTCGTCACAGAAGATTAGTTGATGCACGCGACAAGTTGACCGGGTCTCAACTGCTCATATTTGCTACAACGACAAATCATAAAAAATTCTAACAAATCTCCAGCTATCAGTCATAAACTGAGTCTCGAGGCATGATTACGACCATGTGTCCTGGGAATTTGCCACGTGGCCATCTATGCGGCTCAAAATATCCTTCATCTTGAAATTACTATAATTAGCAGGGCACCACACCCATGCAAATGGTTGGCAATCAAAGTTTCTGGCAACCTTCGAAAGGCAATTTCTTCAAGAGATAAAGACTACGTCGGATAGTCCATAGAGTAAGGCAGAGTTGATACACTTTCCCGAGCCTCCACCGTCACCCTCCAGAATAAAAAACTAAACAATTATACTTAGATTGTTTCCTAGGATTTCTTTCTAGGCTCTTCTTTGTACAAACGAGTTTGTAATCAATTTTAGTGTTTCTGTAATACCTGTCTTTGATATTTAATGGCAAACATGATGGCGACTCTGCTGGGGACGTCCTTTTCCTCTGATAAGAAGATGGTGACACAATCTGATGCATCCAAGTTCGACTCCATGCAGCAAATACTTGTGGTTCATTTTGACCAACAAGCCTTCAAAAAAATGCTCTCTGAAGGGAGCGCCAGCCCGTCACAGAAGCGAGCCAACCCAAAGAGAACTCGTAGGACGTCGGCGCACAAAATTGTTGCCCGTGACCAAGTTCTCGAAGAAGCTCCTTCTGCAGCCCAAGACGGTGATCGAAGCTCTCATGTGGCTTTGCTTTCGACCGCAGAGGACCCCTCCCCAAATCTAGCAAAGGAAAACACTACGATGCTGAGTTTTTGGGGGCACAAGGGAAATCCATACGGACAAAGAAGAGGCCACATAAGAGAAATGGGTAGTCTGTCCATGCGACAGCCAACTCTGGTCGCAGGCAGATAACTCATGCGACAGCCAACTCTGACCGTAGGAAGATGGCCTATACGGCAGCCAACTCTAGCCGCAGGAAGACGGCCCATGCGGCAGCCAACTCTGGCCGCAGAAAGATGGCCTGTGCGGCAGCCAGCTCTGGCCGCAGAAAGATAGCCCATGCGGCAGCTAATCCTGGCCTCAGAAAGGGTGTCTCATGCGGCCCTATCAGAAACTCTGTGTTCGACCATCTCTCATGCGGGCCCGACTCTATGCGGCGCATTAAGAATATAGAATATTCCAATTAAGACTCTTCTTACTATGCGCCTTCAGGCGCTAAGTTGAAGAAGTCCAGGACAGTACGGGCCCAACAAGCCCAGTCAACTGTCCAAGCTACTGATCGTCAGCGGACATCGTTAACTGTTATGCGGGCTCCTGATGGAAAGTTGTACAGAACCACCCCCGTCCAGTCCCCCAGGGCTAACGGACATGGTGGGTCTATAAAGTCTCCCTCCAACGATCGGGAGTAAGTACTTTTACTAGCCTTGGATCTGGGAGCAAACATGATACCTACGCATCTGTGTGCTCGGGATACCCGAGTCCACAAGTTTGATGCAAAGGTAGATCATCCTGCTATCGACTTGCGTGAGGTGATTACTCACAAACGTAAGAAGGCAACCTTGGCATGCGATGAGTCCCTCTCAGGACGTTGTTGCACCAAAGTCATCATCCACTGCTGCTGCGATAAGTCGGCAGCACCTGAAGATCGGCAATCAGTTTTTCAACGACGGCAGCAGCCAGCACCTGTCCGACAACAACTCAAGAAACAAGTGCAAATTTCAGGAGACGAGGAGTTTCCTTTCGTCTCCTGTAATTCAACTCGGAAGGTTCCTCCCGACAAGGGAAAAAAAGACAGGCTCTTCTAGCCCGACAATCTCAGCTAATACTGCAAAGAAACTCTCATCTGGGGAGTTGCTGCCGACAGCCACAGGGGGTGTCTATTTAGGCATTTGATCCAGAAAGAAGCTCCCAACACCTGGGGGTGCGTCCTCAACCTTCCTGGGCGTAGATGAAGCCGGGGGTAGCAGTCCCATCAATATATCCGACAACCCGGTGTACCAGGAATATATACAGGGGGTAGAGATTCCCCAGAATTATGCAACAGACTTGGACTTCCCTAAAGGTGACCAACCTCGCCAAGACAATGCGGCTTCCTGCACAGGGGGTTGCACCTCTTCCGAGTCCGAGGAAGATGACATCCCAATATTTCCTGACGATTTCTCTGTACGAGAATACGATACGGAGAGCACCTCTGCTACGGTCCCTTCCACCTCTACCCACGTACGGACAGTCGTTATGGCTGACGATGATCATGAGGCACCCACTGACTGACAACGTCTAGAAGTACTTGAAGCCATAATCTTGTCCTTGGTCAAGTCAGTAGACGAAATCAAAGCTGCCTTGCCAACTCAACCAGCTAGGACGCCTGGACAAACAAACTTGGGACCCGCAGTCAACGCGAACTCCAACACGACCGCCCCTCCTTTGGACGATGATCCCTTAGGAGCATCCGTTCTTTCAGCTGCAGATGAATCCAAAGAGGCAATGAGGGAAGTCCAGGAGCTTCGAGCAATGTTCAATGCCCGAGACACCTCTCGGGACCTCAGAATACGGCAGTCGTATCCCGTTGCATGGAGAGATGTTCCTTTTCCACCACGGTAAAAGCCGTTTCATATCGATTCGTATGACAGGAAGACCTCTGCTAGTCGGTACATGAGTTACTTTGAAGTCACAACCGACCATTTGCCGCATAGTGATGCTATCCTTACACAATTATTTATCGGAGCATTGGAGGGGATCGCGTTTGACTGGTATCGCAACCTTCCCGACAACTGCATCCATTTTTTTGACGGATTCAAGCACATGTTCCTAGAGAGGTTTTACGAAGTGGGGCATGATGTGACAATGTCATCTCTCATGGACGTCGTTCAAGGAGGGAGGGAGCTAACAAGGAACTATATCTAGCGGTTCCGCCAAACTGCAATGAGATTGCCCTAAGGCAATCCCGAGAGTTCCTTGATTAAAATCTGCTAAAAGAAGTTACTCCCCGTAATTAGCCTCTGGATGGGCGACGATCAGTTCAGGGATTGGATGACCTTCATCGTAAGTGCTACCAATGTGGAGGCAAAATTGAAGAAGGCTCGCCAGTTGGGATTACACATCCCAGATGGAGAGGATAAGGGCAAACGTCCTGGTTCCACCTCCAGCAACAACAACAGTGGCGACACCTCCAATTGGGACAATAAAGGCAAACAGGCCATGGTCACTGATGCGACCCAGAAGCCCGAACAAAAATAGGCGAAAGGTCAGTGGCCCAAGGTGAATTACTCATTTGAAGATAGTCATATCAAACCTATCTTCGATATGCTCTTGCAAGGGGGTAGGATCCAGCTCCCTCCACCAAGGCGCGAGCCTCGAGCGGCAGAAATTGAGGACCCAAAATATTGTCACTTCTACTGCTATGCCCATCATTCCACTCATGATTGTTTCCAATTAAAGCGGTACATCCAGAGTCTTATCGACTCCAAAGCTCTGTCGATAGATTTCGAAGAGGTTACTGTGGCGGCAAACATGGTGTCAATTCAGTTCGACGACTTCCCTCCACCAAGGTGCGAGCCCCGAGCGGCAGAAATAGAGGACCCAAAATATTGTCACTTCCACCGCTATGTCTATTATTCCACTCATGACTGTTTCTAATTAAAGCGGTACATCCAGAGTCTTATCGACTCTAAAGCTCTATCGATAGATTTCGAAGAGGTTACCGTGGCAGCGAACATGGTGTCAATTCAGTTCGGCAATTTCCCTCTAATAAGCACTCCAGACGGGGTAATACCTGTCCCTCGGGGAACGATGGAGGTTACTAATCTTCCATCCGTCTGGAACCAGACATCTGGATTGGTACCTCTCACCACATCGTGAGGAGAGATCATGTGGGTGCATCCGGACTTAGTGCCCGAAATTACCCAGGCGGTGTCATCTCCTACGAACTAGAAGAAGGGCAGGAAATTTAGATCCTGCCACACAATTTCAGCGAAAGCTGGAGAAGCGATAGCCGTTGTTACTCGGTCTAGGGAACAAGACCAGCCCACACTGGACAGCTCAGTCGAAGATCCTCAGCCGGCAACGTTGCATCCCTCTGATGTTCCAAGGCCAACTCAGCCTCCACTTGCGGATAAGTCCAAGCCAAAGGAAACCCGCTTCGACAGGCCACTCCGTAACGATGCACCTCAGGGGCTGGAGAGACCTTACAACTTTGACATATTAGCACAATTGACTAATACGCCGGCAAAGTTGTCGTTATACGAGCTCCTAAGGCTCTCCAAGGATCTTCGTGTAGCATTGAGCGAAGCACTCCAAAATGCTAACGCCTACTTTGTCCAGGTCAAATCCCCAGGGGAAGACTTGTCAGCAGATCTACAAGGCAACGATGGGCATAGCAGTAACCTCATATTTACTCCACAGGACATGTTGATCAAGACCAATATGCATGATCGTCCCTTGTACTACACTGGATACATAGGCAATATCAAGGTGGATCGGATGCATATCGATCCTGGCTCGTCGATAAGCATCATCCTGAAAAGCTTACTTCAAGTCCTGGGCATCCCTATGCACCGCCAAGCGGCGACCAACACTGCCATTAGCGGTTTTAACTCATGAAGGAGCTATCCCCTAGAGAAGATTCGCTTGAAATGTCATATTTGCGACCTAAAAACGGTGGTTACCTGCTACGTCATAGATGTAGACACGTCCTACAACATCCTCTTGGGGTGTTTATGGATACATGACTATATGATCGTGCCATCCACCCTCCACTAGTGCTTCAAGTATGTTAGTAGGCACGGCTTCGTGAAGACTGAATTCGCCAATATCGATCCCTTCAAAGGGGTTGAGCCTTATTATTCTTCGTAGACTTGTCTATATGAAGAATACAAGAAGTACATAACTAACAAACTGGAGACCATCATAGGGCAAGAGGAACCCTTGAGAATTCATCTCCAGGCCCGTAAACCAGGCAAAGTCGTACCCCTTGTCGCAACTTTGCATAAAGAGGTGCCTGGTTCTCTCATCCAAGCTGTGCAGTCGGAACCAATGGTCATCCTACTCCCAAAGCCAAGAGCCAAAGCCCGTCATAGGGCCGATGGTGATCCAGTTGCCAAAATCCAATCAAAGGCAAATGGAAGACACAAAGTCCCTTGCCGAGCCAATTATCATCCGTCTTCCCAAGACGTACCGGCAACCAAGTACCGATCCGACGCACTCAGACAAGCCAATATCACAAGCTCAACCCTTGGTGGTCAAGTTGCCCAAGACAACATCCCGACCTTTGGGCTCACTGGGGGTAGCTGAAGAGGACATAGAACTCGCCAAGTACCTGGTGGAACAGACGGATAGTCCTTCTCCTGATGATACGTTAGCCTGTACACACAGGTGACAACCATCCATACCCCAAATCAACTTGCTTCCATTAAAGGCGCTTACTTCCTGGTCCCAAACAGAAGAGGATGGGATCACACGATCATCTTTGGCTGAAAAGAAGGTCCTCAATCTTTCACGCCACAAGAGTTCGATCTCGGACCCGACGCTGGAAGATTACCACTCTACCTGTATAGTCCTCAAGCCAAGTACTTCATGCAAAAGCAGGGGTACGACATGGAGGCTACCCCGGGTCTGAATAACGGTAGCGGTCAGCGATTGCCTCTACAGCCATTGGCACCGGCTGGAAAACCTCAGGACTATTATCACAAATCCAGACATGGCCTCGGGTATGTTACACCACCAACAACGCCCGAAAGTTTCGATAAAGAATGTGAGTGGCACTCTCATTCGTCCGAGTCACCCAATTACAACTCCGACAGCAGCATTGGAAATATATTCATATAGACATTATCTATCAACATGACATCTGCTGATATTAAAGAAGGAGACGAAGACCTACTCGAACCGCTTGAGTTGGAGCCATGGGTCCAACACCTGGATGCATAATGGGAGAAGTGCTTCGAACTATGAGACCCTCCCACTAAAGACGAGGTCATGCAAGTTAACCTCGGTGATGAATCCTCTCCAAAGCCAATCTTTGTCAGTAAAAGCTTGATAGATGGCGAGCAGAATTTATTGTTGCAACTCGTCAGAGAATACATCAACGGCTTTGCCTGGAGCTATAAAGACATGCCAGGGCTAAATCCTAAGATCGCACTTCATAAGTGTTTGCCATTAAAATTGTTTTGATTGAAATCTTAATACAAACAGAACAGTGATACAATATAGGACTTAGATGTAGTCCTAGGAGTACACTTTTGTTTAAGCTGGGTCCTTAGTGCCAATGGAGCGAGTGGTAATGCGTTGACTCCGTTGACCGACTGACGGCGGTTATCGGTTCTCTGAAGGTGTTGATTGCTCTGGGTGCTGGAGCTTGCTGAGAGGAGGAAGACGTTGAGTGTCTAGAACTGCCTCTCCGGTGATTCTCTGTTGTGGATTCTCTGTGAGTCTTATGTTCTGAGTCTTCGTGTGTGTCTGTGAAGGGGATGATCCTTCTATTTATAGTTTTGCAGGCTGGCTGCTCATGCGTGCATGTAGGATGCGCCGGTGTGGGGACGCCACGTGGAGGTTGCTGATGGAGGCGCATGGATGCTGCGCCCTGATCGAGGGGGAGAACTCTTCATACTGCTGTTGTGAGCCGGCACGTAGCAGGGGAAAGATCTTTTCGTTGCTGAAATCTTGGACGAGTTGAGTCAAAAGACACGTGTCGTCGACTCATGGTTCGAAGATCTCGGATTTGGTGGAGAGGAGTGATCTGGTGGGCTGCGCCTTGGATTGGGCGCAGGAGGAGGCTGCGGCTCATAACCTTTAGGAGTTACAAACCATTTGGGGTGCATGGCTTTTGAGGCGCATGCAGGCGACTTTCCTTCTGTCTTTCGGGATCAGAGATCAGTCTGGGGCGCATGGCTTTTGAGGCGCATGCAAAACTTCAACCGGAGACTCTTCTCTGTCTTTAGGGATCAGTGAAGGGTCTGAGGCGCATGGCTTTTGAGGCGCATGCTGGTTTGGACGCATGGCCGTAGAGGCGCATGCGGGTGTGGACGCATGGTCGTAGAGGCGCATGCGGGTGGCCACGTGGCAGTAGCCGTCGGAATAGAGTCATGATGATGCTGACGTTGCCGACGCTTCGTTTTCTGAATAAAGCTGTCAACTGTTCAGACTTTGGGAGGCGTGCTGCCGACTCTGTCAGTTCAGCATTTAATGTTGGTGACGTTCGATGGACAGCTGAGTGGGCGCGTCGGTTGGCGTTCCACTCGGTATGGAGATGTGTGGGGACGCACCCTCTATAATGCGCCGAGTACTGTAGGGCGCGTCTGTGTGATGCGCCTGATGCCGAAGGGCGCGTCCGTGTGATGTGCTGTTTGGCTGACGCATCGGACATGTCTTTTAATGATGCGGCTGTCTCGCTCTTCGAGTGCTATAAATAGCCGTTTGGCTGAATTCGAGGCGTCCGGTTCATCCATTTAATGTAAATTCATTGCACGGAATTCGGAGGGCCATCCACTTAGCGCGTGGGTTTGATCTGCCCGACCTATAAATAGTGGCATGGAGAGAAGATTTGCTTCTCATTCCCTCACGTACTTCCAATATGAACTTGAACATACGGGTGCATTCTGCTGACGAAGTGCTCCCGAGGGTGAAGATGAGACGCTGTGTTGTCTTTGATGCACTTGAAGGTGACTGTTACATCCAAAAGACGGAGTCGAGGGCTTCTGAGGCAGGCGGAAGGTGACTGTTGCATCCAAAGATAGGAATGCTCGAGCCTCGTCTCCGTTATTCCGGAAGAGCCGTAGATCGGAATGGCGGTGCAAGGCTCTCTCTTCCTGCAAAGTGGGGTTTCCCCACTTTGATCGTGTCGAAAGCTGCTCCTTTAGCCGTGGTTTCGATCACGGTCTTCCTTCAGCTTTGGAGGCTCTTTCGAAGCCTCCCCTGGCCACAGCATTTGCGGTGCTCTTCTCTTCCTTGGTTCCAGCCAGAGGGTTAAATGCTTTGTGTCGAAGCATTTATCGGGCGAGCCTGGTTGGAAGAGCGGCACATAACTGGGCTCTGCTCGGCCAGGTGAGCCGGGCTGGAAGAATTTGGCTGAAGGGATGCACATAACTGAGCTGCTGAAGAGATGATGGGATGCGCCTGGATGGAGGCGCATGATATCTGCTACGCCTCACTGGTGGCGCATAGTGATGCTGCACCTATCTGGAGACGCATGGTGGCCGCTGCGCTTATCTGAAGGCGCATGGTGGCCGCTGGCTGTAGACTTAGGCTCTTTTCTTTGTAGAAATTCTCCTTTGTACAACCTTTTCTAGACATGTAATAGACTTTTATATATAAATAAAAGGTCCTTCTTCAAATGTCTATACTTATTGACTTTGCTGTGAAGTTCTTCGTCTGAGTTCTGGCGCATGTAGTGTCTGACGCATGGGCTTTCTGGTTGTGAAATTCCATGCTTCTACAAGACCCCCTTCAAAGTTTTCAAAACTTTTGAATAAGTTTTGGAATACTTTGAATAAGAAGTATGGAGGTCAGGGCGCATGATTTCTGGGCGCATGCCTGTTCGGGCGCATGCTCTTCTCAGTTAATGATGATGGTGCCTCGGTAACCGAAAAAATTAATGATGATCTTTTGGTCTTATTTGCTGCTATCCTTGCACAGAACCCGAGGCGACGGCTGAGATCACACGTTATCTGTTCACGCGTGCGACCATGCCCTATAAATAGGTAAGAGTCGGAGAGAGAAAGAGTTCTTCTTCTCTGTGCCTCTGCTTCTTTAGAATTTCTTCTTTAAAACCCTAACTTCTCCTTCTTCGAGAGAATGGCTCCCAAGACTCCTCGCGGCGCTGCCGGCAAGGGGAAGGAGAAAGCGAAGGAGTCTGTCGATGAAGATGTACCTATCACTCTTACGCCTCTTGCCGACGTTCGTCCTGAGGTGACGGGTGGGTTTCGTCTCTGCTTTGGGCCCTGTGCCCTAACTGCCAACGCGTATAGACTTTGGTCTTTGATGATACGCCGAGGTTCTGTCCTGCCGACGTGCATAGGTTTATACTTTTATCATGCACCGAGGTTTTAATGGCTGACGCGCATGGGTTTTATTCCCTGAAGATGCGCCGAAGCCTTTGCTGATGCGCATGGGCTCACGCTCTGATAATGCGCCGAAGTAGATGCGCATGGGTTCATACCCTGCTGATGCTCCGAAGCAGATGCGTATGGGCTCATACCCTGGCAATGCGCCAGTCTGCTTGACATATTTTGTCTTTTTGCCTGACTTCCACTTTTGTTGTGCCAGTGTCGATGACGATCCCTTTGTTGAATGAGGTCCTTCTGGACGCTTCTTTTTGCCAGATGGGAGTTGATTTTGATGAGGCGGTGATCAACCCTGCAAAGGATGCTATCCTTCAGGACCAACCTCGTGAGAGGATGCTACAAATTCAGGTCCAGTTGCCGCTTTTCCTCCAGAGTATGATGGAGAGCGGTAAACTGAAGTCTGCTGATTCTGAAGGTGTGACCTTCTTAAAGCCAGCCTTTCTGTTTGGCGACCGATTAGTCTCTTCCGAGGCGAAGATATTGAAGATCAGAGAAGACTGGTTCTTTGCTGCTAAGGGCATGATGTTATACATGCGGCAGGTTGACCGCCAGTTGCCATTGACAGCCTTTTATCGTCTAGCTTCGAAGAGAAGGATGGGTTGGGAGCTTACTTCTTCTCAAGGAGGTGCCTTGGGGGGCTCCCTTTCGATTGACACCACCTCGAACCAGCGAGACACCTTGACCGCTTCACGAACTGGTTCTTCATTCAGTTACCGAGCTTTGTGTCCCGGGAGCATCTATAGTGAAGTCCCAAATGACACGTTTCCCTTCAGTGCCCCGATTTTTGCAAATCGGATACTGACGTCGAAGGTCACGTATCTGACAGCTGGTTTTAGAGTCGAAGGTTGGTGTCACTACATCCCAAAGTGGGACGAGTTGACCTCCTGGGTGCTTTCCAGGTTCAAAGTTGAGCTTAAAGAGATAGGGCTGACTGCCGCCATTCGGGCCACGCAGGCAGGCGTGGACCTCAATAAGCCGATGTTCCTTGCGCTGTTGGAGCTTTTCAACGCCCAGACTGGCAGCTTCTTTACTCCAGTGGGGGAGTTGGGATTGGCCCTTCATGAGATGTACGAAGTGTCCAAGCTTCCTTGGGGCTCGGAACCGTACGAGGAATATTTCCCATCGAATGAAGAGATCCAGGTCTTGGAAGATAAGGACCCGGAGATGATGGCCGTTTTCAAGGAGGTGACGAGCCATCATTATCTGATGCACCGGAGGGACAAGCGTAAGACCCAACCTCACGTGACTGCTTGGAGGTACTATGTTTTCAGACAGGATTTGGCGGATCCTTCGAGGATCCGGTTTGCGACTCCGCAGGGCTTGACACCCGCGGAAGTGAGTTCTGAAATAACCCGGCTGGACGAGAGGACCCCACATTCAAATGAGAGCGGCAAGAACACGTACAGCTGTTTCTGGCACTGCGGGCACCGGATGTCATCTAAGGCAGTGTTGACGGCCTACTTGATGATATGGCTCCGGGATTGTATATTTACAGGGGGATCCGGTGCTGTTGAGAGGGTACATCGGAATCTCATTTTGCCTGCAGTGAAGTTGGCCTTTGGACGACCTCTGGCTCTCCTCCCCGCGATGGTGTGCAACCTGCTGCGCGGTTTGAGGTTTTTTGCTGATGATGTGATCCACGAGAAAGGTAATAATGACAACTTTCCCCGGACCGAGCTGCCTTTTCATTATCTTATGGGTTGGCTGATCTTACATCATCCGAATGTGATGAGTCCTGGTCCTGAGGAGGACCATGTTGAAGGAGATGCCTTCATTCGCCGCTTCTACAAGAGGAAGTGGTCTTACACTGGCGTCCCCGTTTGTAGGAGGGTTTTGTCCTTCCTTCAGGGGTGGAAGATCGTGAAGGTTGGCCCGATCTTCAAGAATTTCGAGGCCGACCAGGATTTGGTTGATTCTGGCGAGGATGCGGTTACTTTGCCGAAATGGAGTTTTCGTTGGTTGCAGAGTATCCGGCCTTCGCATCTGGTCTACCGTAATCAGAACAGGTGTTATCTGGAACCGTACTTGCCAAGCCGATTTGCTCGTCAATTTGGCTACACTCAGCTAATGCTGCGGAATCCCAGTAGTAGTCTAGGCTTCATCGGGAGTTTGCTGGATGGAGCCCGGGGTTGGCAGTATTATAACGCTGGATGCACTAGCGTTAAGTTTACCACACCAGTTCGCAATCCTCGGCCGCCGATCTTATATCCGGCCGCCAAGCTGTATTGTACTATGAATACTATGTCTCCTGGTTATGACAGGGAGACTAGTTTCATTATTGGAACCCAGTTGGAGGCAACAACGAATATGTTGGTGGCAGCTCGGTCATATCGTCCGCCAGAATTAGCGGGGTATCGGGCTGCTGCTGTGGCACCAGTGAGAGACCCGTCTGTCGGGAAAAGACGGGCTGACACAGAAGCTGGTTCTTCTGTACCAAAAAGGTCGAGAAGGACGTCGACCCCGAAGATTACGGAAACGCCACTTGTAACGCCAACGGGCTTAGCTCCCGCTGAGGTAAGGAGTGCTTCATAATTCCAGTTTTTTTTTATGTCATTGTGGCGACTTATGGTCTTCTTCTTGTAGGGATTGAAGAAGAAGTCTCGTGCTTCGAAATCGGGCACCAGTAAGCCGAATGAGGTGGCAGGCTCTTCTGAGGAGCACATTCCACCAACGATGATGTCTCCTGTGGAGGAGGGTCCCGAAGATGTTCCCGCGGAGGTTTTAGTATCTCCTGACTTTGAAGTCGCAACAACTTCTGGGATAGTACCATCTGCCGTGGAGGCCTTGGACGCTGAGGGTCCTACAGACTCGAGGCATCCTGATGATGAAGTGGATTGGAGTTCGTCGCCTTCTGGTGACGTCCCTCCATCGTTGCAAGGGTCCGTTGCGGGGGCAGCAGAAGCGGTGAGGATAGAGGAGAGGGTTGATTCCCCTCCTGGTCATGATGAAAGGAGGTCGGCCGAATCATTGCCGAATCCTTCCTTGGCTTCAACCATGGACATAGAGATGGCTACCGATCAGGCGGTAGCGACAGATTCTGTCCCTGTAGAGGGACTTGAGAAGAGTGAGACCCTTCTGCCGGTCTTGTCTCCTGGGGCTGGCCAGGAGATAAATGTTGACCTCCCCGTTTTGTCGGGGGAGGTGGCTGATGCTGATAGAATGTCGGGGGAAGAGGTGGCCGTTGACGTCGGTGATTTCTCCGGGCTTGAGAAGGGTAAGGGTGTGGAACCCTCTGTTGCTCCTTCTACTTGGGGTACTATCACGACGCATGCGCCGGCTCCTTCTGTTCCTTCGGCTCCTCGGGCTAGCAGTCTGGGTCCTGTTGATGAAGAGCCTATTGCTGTCGAGATTCAAACCTCTCAGATTGAGGTCGGCGGATCTTCCTCCGGTCCGCAAACTGTAGTAGCTCCCTCAACTCCTGTTATGACGCCGCAGGTGCTGGCGGAAGCCGACGGGTATGTGAAGTTCCTCGTCGAGGGAGTGTACAAAATGCTGGAGAAAGGTGTATCTGCAGTGGTAGATGCCAAGGGGAGCTTTGCGGCGGCAAAAGCTTTGGCAATGCCTTGTATCGAGCTGATCCGCACTCACCAGGGCCATGACCATATGGCTGAAATTCTGGCAGTTTTGGTGATGGAGCTGGACGAGCGGCTCGCGGAACTGCAGCGCATCCAACGAAATGACCTCTCAGTCTTGATAGATGCAGAGATAGGGAAGTCGATGGCTGAGATCGAGGCTTCCCATCGAGCCGATGTGAGCAGTTGGGAGCGTGAAGTGGCTGGGACTGAGGCTGCGGCGGAGCAGCTGTCTCAATCTGTGAAGAAGACGACGGAGAAGCGGGCTGCGGTGGATGCTAACATCGCAGAAGTTGATGCTCAGATGCGCCGTCTTGAAGACCAGCGGGCCCAACTTCAACTAGAGGCTAAGCGCGTCCTGGCTGAACACGTGGCATTCAAGCAGGAGGAAACGACTCTTACTCAGCGGACCCTTGCTTTGGCTCAATAGCGACGACAGCTTGATGAGAAGTATGAGAGTAAAACTTCCGCTGAGGCTGTCGGGTTAATGCGTCAAGAAGCCGAGCTGCGAGTCCAGGCGACTGTGGAAACTCGCACTGCCGACCTGAGACGTCGAGTCAGAGAACTCTCATCCCACCCTGGGGAGGATCGGGGATTGTAGCTTCTCTTCTTTTTATGTGTTTTTTCAATTCTTGCTGGGGAAATAGCGTATTTCTGTACTCTCTTTTTTTTTTTGAAAAAATAAAGAAATACACTATCTCTTTGTGATGTGTTCATTTTTTAATCTCATGAACTTGATGATTTATGTGGACCTATTATCTTTTGCGCACCTTGGTTTTTAGGTACAGATAATAAGTATAAAGGAACCAACATGTTTGCTCAGAGGTAATGTGGACATGGCAATCATTAGGTTCAAATGATAGAATCTTCCTACTCAGAGGCGTTTATGGACGTGGTAGGAATGATCCTGGGGGATACGCTGAACAACTCAGAGGTAATGTGGACGTGGAAGTTCTGCGATCAATGTACGACAACATAGGAGTTGTTTGTACGGGATGTTTACTCAGAGGTAATGTGGACGTGGTAAACATGAAGGATAGCGTAAGCTCACGAAGTGTAAGGTTCCGCTTTGTAGGATGTAGAGAGACAACTCAGAGGTAATGTGGACGTGGTTATCTTTCTACGGAAGGATGCCACGGAACAGCTGGATTCCGAAAGCGATTGATTTTGTGAAAAGAGGTTGTTTAGGGAAATACATGTCTTGGAGGATGTCAAGGGTAGTACTTCTTTAGGAACTTGCCGTTGATGGGCATCATGAACAAGTCCCCATTGGGTTTGGCGAGCCGGTAAGCACCGTTTGAGTATACCGTCTCAATGATGAAGGGTCCTTCCCATTTGGGCTCGAACTTCCCTGGTGTCTTGTGAGTTAACACCATTGGCCTTCTGACTGCTAAAACCAGGTCGCCAACTTGGAAAGTTCTTTGCTCTTGTTGAAAGCCTGTGATATACGGGCTTGGTAAAGTTCGATGCGTTGTTGAGCTAGGAGACGCTTTTCGTCAAGTGCCTCCAGTTCCCGCAGACGACGACGTTGATCGTCTTCTTCTGTGAGATCGTTTGTGATTGCCACGCGGAGCGAAGGTATCTGTATCTCGAGAGGCAGTACTGCTTCGCTCCCGTAGACCAGGGAGAATGGAGTGTTGCCTGTTGGGGTCCGTACCGTTGTACGGTAGGCCCAAAGGCATTCGCCAAGCTTTTCGTCCCAGTCGCGTTTGTTGGATGACACGACTTTTTTGAGTAGCCTGACGATAGTTTTGTTGAACGCCTCGGCCAATCCGTTTGCTGCCGGATTGTAGGCGGTTGAGGCCACGTTTTGAATGTAATTCTTGGCACAGAACCTGCTGAAAATATGGCTGATAAACTGAGGACCATTGTCATGGATGATTCGCCGGGGTACCCCGAAACGGTAAATGACATGGTGTTTGATAAAGCTGACCACCCTGGAGCTTTTTACTTCTGCTAGTGGGACTGCTTTCGCCCATTTGGAGAAGTAATCGGTGATGGCCAGGATGAAGCGGTGTCCTCTCGATGAAGGAGGGGTGATTGGCCCTACAATGTCCATGCCCCAGGCTTCGAATGGCCAGGAGACGACTGTAGGATGTAGAGGTTCAGATGGTGTATGTATGAAGTCTGCATGAAATTGGCATGCATGGCACTTCTTAGCATATTCCACTGCGTCGGCCACCATGGTTGGCCAGTAGTAGCCCATACGTCGCAGTCGATCTTGCAACTTAGGACCTGGTTGGTGAGCTCCGCAAGTTCCGTCATGAGCTTCTCGAAGAGCTTCGGCCGCTTCTTCGTTAGACAGGCATCGAAGGAGAAGCCCGTCGAAGGAGCGTCGGTACAGCGTTTTAGTGGCTGTATCGTAGTAGAATCGAAGAGAGCGTCTCCTGACTGAGACGGCTTCCTTCGGGTCCTCTGGAAGGATTCCGTAGACAGCGAAGTCGATGAACGGGAACCTCCAGTCTCGGATATTAACCCCAGTGTTTGTCGGCATGGCGTGAGCCATTTGCAAACATAGGTTGTTTCTGGGATAAATCAAGTCTCGGCCAGTTACCGTGACATAGTGTTGAGTCCCAAGGGGCGCGGCCAATGAGGCTGCGAGGCCAGCCAGAGCGTCAGCCTCCAAGTTTTATAGGCGGGGTACATGTTCGATGAAGAACCCAGTGAAGGTTGAAATGATGTTTAATGCAACTTCATGGTAAGGGATCAAATCTTTATGGCGAACCTCGTATTGCCCCCGAATCTGGTTTACGACGAGTTTTGAGTCGCCGTAGGCTTCCAGATGATCCACCCCCAGCTGTTGTGCTAGCTGGAGTCCCATGACGAGTGCATTGTACTCAGCAACATTGTTGGAGCATGGCTTCGAAAGGGAGTATGCGCGCTGGATGACCAGCTGATCGGGGGAGACCAAGACTACCCCCACTCCCGCGATGATTTGGCCGTTGGGGCCCGTTCTTGAAGCGCCATCGAAGAACATCCGCCAGACGGGGCTTCCTTCAGTGACGTTTGATTCTTGGACTTCATCCGGGATGTCTTCATAGAGTTTTGAAGATTCTGGGATGGGGTGTGCAGCTAAAAAGTCAGCCAGAGCCTGACCCTTGACCGCCTTCTGCGGGACAAACACCATGTTGTATGGCGTTAGTAGGATCGCCCATGTAGCCAGCCGGGAGTTTAATGACCCTGGCTTCGTCATGAGAACTCTGAGCGGATTGACTCGGGAGATGACGTGAATTGTCTGGCCCGAGACGTAATGACGAGTCTTCTGAATGGCAAACACCAAAGCCAAGCACTCCTTTTCAACGGGGTTGTACCGGTGTTCGGCCCCGATGAGTGTTCGACTGAGGTAGTAGATTGCTTGCTCGTAACCTGCATCGCTATTTTGAGCCAACAAAGCGCCGAGGGAATGATCCATGGCACGGACGTAGAGGAGGAATGGTTTGCCGGCGACAGGTGCCACTAGGACTGGCGGGCTTGTTAAGTAAGCCTTGATGTCGTCGAAAGCCTTTTGGCACTCCTCTGTCCAGACATAAGAGACTCCCTTCTTCATGAGCTGAGTAAAGGGTTGACATTTACCGGAGAGGTTTGCTATGAACCTCCGGATGTATGCCAAACGTCCCTGTAAGCCCCGAAGTTCTCGAAGGTTCTTCGGAGGGTCCATGTTAAGGATGGCTTTAGTCTTCTCGGGATCGACATGAATGCCTTTTGCCGTGATGACAAAGCCCAAGAATTTGCCGCTAGAAACCCCCAGGAAGGATTTAGCGGGGTTCATTTTGAGTTGATGTGCCCGCATGAGATCGAAGACCGTCTTTAGGTCCTGTAGGTGATCTCTTTTGAGGCGGCTCTTGACTGCGATGTCGTCAACATAGCACTCAACTGTCTTGCGAAGATGTTGACGGAAGATGGTGCTCATAGCTCGCTGGTACGTTGTACCGGCGTTCTTCAAGCCGAAGGGCATTACTGTATAGCAGAAAATATCCTTTGGAGTCCTGAATGACGTGTGTTTTGCGTCATCGGGGAACATCTTGATTTGATTGTAGCCTGAATACCCGTCCATGAAGGACATGCGTTCAAAGCCACATGTGTTGTCGATCATTACATCGATGATTGGGAGCGAGAATTCATCCTTCGGGCAAGCAGAGTTGAGATCCCTGAAGTCGATACAGACTCGTATCTTCCCGTTCTTCTTGGTGATAGGGACGACGTTGGCTACCCAGTCCGGGTGTTGTTCCTCACGGATGAAGCCACTGGTCAAGAGCTTGTCCACCTCCTGATCGATGGCGTTCATGATGTCCGGGCGGAAGCGTCGCTGATAGGTTTGGCATCTGGTAAGATGTTCAACCTATGCATCACGATCTGTAGATCGAGACCCGGCATGTCTTCGTAGCTCCAGGCGAAGACGTCAATATATTCCTTAGCCAGTTGGACTAAAGATTCTCGGTCTTCTCCTTCCAAGCTTTTGCTAATAAAGATGGGTTTAGAAGAAGACCCATCCCCGAGGTCGATCTGCTCGACTTCGTCTTCGGTGGGAGGTTCTCGTAACTCAAAATGAGACTCCCATTGTTCTCCTAGGCGTTGAGCCCAGGGTTCCTCTTCGAAGGGTTCCGACGGTTGGTCTTCGCCTTCATCTTTCTGAGGTTGTGCCGATGTCATGTTAGCTGACAGCACTTTCCTGAAGACTGATCCGATACTGGTATCGGAATCCCACGTCGATGCTTCTGACGAGTGGGAATGTTCTATGTCTTCTGCGTCTGAACTCTCTGGAGTTGAGGGCGGCGTGACATAGCCTAACCCCCGTCGAGTCCGATTATAGTAATCCTGTGGCTTTCCATTGGGCATCGAAAGCCGGACAGGGAGATGCCGACCCTTGCCGTAGTTTAGGCCTTTATTGCTTTTCAGGTCGTAGCCCATCTTTTGGATGATGTGTTTAGCCGCATCTGTGTACCGATAGACTTGTACTCTGCCGGTATCAGGTTCGGGCTCGATTGACGGGAGGTCCCGACGAAGCTCGATTTTGCCCGAGATGATGGTGCCTTCGTCTCGGCTTCGTGGAGGGACTATGAAGACTCCTTGAGACGGGACTATTTGATTATGGTAGACGGTCGTTACTTGTGTTTGCAACGACCGTAGAGCGTTGTCTAATGTATACATGGCATTCCAGTGTGGAAGACAAGAATAATTGAAAGACACTCTATTATTGATAAAGTACGAGATTTTATCCCGTGGGATTACATTGTCGAAGGAGGGTGCGTCTACATCAGCAGAGATATATTCGCCAAGCTCCTCGTCTGTAAGCACTGGGGCCGGATCAGGAGAGTCCTCCACCGCTCTGACTTTGGGGTCTGAGAGGGTTATGTGAGCCCTCTCCGGCATCTTGGATGACTGCGGCGGCTTGCCTTTAAGACGCACCTTGAGGGGTGCCTCGGTTGCGCCTTCGATGAGTGGCGCCTTCCCTTGTAATTTTACTACCAGGGGAGCCGCTGTTTGTGGTGGCTTCCCCTTGAGGCGTATCTTCAGGGGAGCTTCGCGAGCTGGCGCTTTTCCTGATAGCTTGATGCTCATTGGAGGCGCCTTCTGGGGTGGTCTCCCTTTCAGACGGATTTTCAAGGGGGCGTCAGGAGTCGCTTCGGGCTCCAAGTCCGGCTCTGTTGCCGTCTCTGCTTCATCATCGGCGTCGTTGGCTTCCTCCTCGTCAAGTGGCTTGTACAAGTCGGAATCGGTGAAGTAGGCCTCAATCCCTTTGAAGGGATCGATATCTGCAAACTCCGTCCGGATGACGCCGTTGGTGGATACATATTTCATGCATTGGTGGAGCGTGGAGGGCACCACCATGTACTCATGTAACCATGGTCGTCCAAGTAAGATGTTGTAGTTGACCTCGGCATCCACCACATAACAAGTCACCTCAGTTTTGAGGCTGTCGATGTGACACTTCAGCCGGATCTTGCCCAGTGGCTCGCTCTTGCTAGCGTTGAAGCCACTGATGGTCGTATTGGAGGGCGCCAGCCGGTACATTGGGATCCCCAGCTTTGATAGCAGCACCTTTGGAATGATGCTTAGGGAAGACCCCGGATCGATCTGAATCCTGCTCACCTTTACCGAACCGATGTACCCTGTGTAATACAACGGTCGGTTATGTCGGTGATGCTTGAGCAGCATGTCTTGTTGGGTGAAGGTTATGTTTGGGATAACTTCATCTGCACAATGACAGTATGCACAAGTAGTTAGGAGGTCTTCAGGCTGTTTGACCTGACTGAGAAAGGATTCGGCATCCTTCAGAGCTTCGCAGAGAGCTTCTCGGGAGTCCTTGGAGAGACGCAGGAGCTCGAACAAAGGCAAGCGTGCAGGAGTACTGGCCAGTTGTGCCAGAATGTCAAAATTGTGGGGCTTGGCTAGCCCCGAAGCATTTTCTTTCCGCAGAGGTCTGTCGAAACGGGCCTCCACTTGCTTTTGTTTATTGGCTGCTGAGGGCTTGGATGGACCCTCCTCAGGGATGATGCCAGGAGGCACCACTTCGGCGGCAGCTTCACCGGGCTGGGAGTTCTGTTGTGCACGCGTCTGCACAGGAAGCGCCTCTTCCGTTGAAGAAGAGACCGTGCGGCAAGACTTGATCTTCCTGCCTTTTGCTTTGGAGGTAGGGCGTACCTCCGGTTGAGTTACCTCGGAGACGAGGTCGGGGTGAACCCAGAGGACCTCTCCTCGAGATGTGGTGAGTGGGACAAGTCCACTCACATTGTCACGGGTGGGTGGCAAATTCACCACCTCCATTGTCGCCTTAGGGATGGGGACGACGCCATCTTGTGTGGTAGTCGGTGGCAAGGTGCCGAACTGAAGTGACACCACATTAGCTGACACCGTCTTCTCTTCGTAGTCGACGGAGATTACATCCGCATTGATCATACGCTGGATGTAATTTTTGAGGACGTAGCAGTCCTTAGTCGGGTGTCCGACAAACCGATGGTAGTGACAGTACCTCGGGTTGTCCACCTTCCCGACTTCATCGGGCCGCTTCGGGTCCGAAAGCTTGATCTTGTCACCCTGCTTCAGTATCTCAAAGAGTTGCAGGGTGTCGTCATCATTGAATGAATAAACCTCCTTGGGTCTCGGTGCCAGTGGAGGCTTTTGAGTAGGCGCAGATGCGCCCTTCGAGGCATTAACAGTCAATGCCTGTTTCCTCTTTGTTTCTCGTCCGGAGTTGTTGGTTGCGGACTTTTTCCCCTTATCGTCAAAGGCGGGGAAGCTAACACCCAGAAGACGTGCATTGGCCGCCTTCTTCTCTGCAGCTTCAGCTTCAATGATTAGGGAGCTCCAGTCGGGAGGGGGAGTAGAGTTAAGCCAGAGCTTTACTGCAGGCAGCATGTTCATACTGCAAGCGGAGAGAAGCGCATGTTCTGGCATGCCTGGAGGTAGCCTGAAGCAGGCCTGACGGAAGCGTTCGATGAATGCCCGAACCGTTTTCTTGTCCATCTGGCGTATCTCAATGAGAGACGCCATCGTCATGTCCTTCCCACCGTCGTAGAAGCGGTCGAGGAAGAGGCGTGTCAGGTCGTCGAAGGACGATATGGAATTATCGGGGAGGCTGCAGTACCAGTCATACGCCACCCCTTTCAGGGCCCCAACAAAGATGCTGGTGAGGAGCACGTCCTCCTTCAGAAGATGCCCTGTCTGTGACTGGAAGTACGTTAGGTACCGTCGTGGAGAGTCCTTCCCGTCATATGGCGTGAGTGTTTGTGGTTTATACTTTGGGGGATAAACCACCTTGTTCCACTCAAGGGGATAAGGCTGGGGAATGCCCATCTTCTGGCGCTCCTCCTGCCTGTTCTTGGACTCGAAGCGCTCCCGCAGATCTTTGATCATTTCGACCACGTCCTCCGTGGAGCTAGGAGTCGGGGAAGGAGGTACCACCTGGAGTGGAGCGTTTGAGGGCTCCGATGTCCGGGGTGCTTCTGTGTCTGAGGGTGTTCGCTGGAGGGGCACACTCGACTCTCCATTAGCTCCTGGGTCGGGACCATTTGAAGGTGTCCTGATCAAGGCCGACCGCATCTCAAACACTGCTTGAGTCAGTGCTTGCATTGAGGCAGAGAGGGTTTTGAGTCCTCCCTCTAACGAGTCTATGCGCTGGACAATGTCCTGTGGCGGCGCATCAGCCTCAAGATCACCCCCGGTCATGTATACTGTCATGACACGGCCGAAAGTGGATGGATTAGTTGAGGCTTCGCTCTCAGCCTCGCTCTCATGTGGGGGAGTTGCTTCTCCTGGTGTTTGGCCACCCCCAGCCACATTCTGGAGTTCGTCTTCGACAGGCGCATCTGCAAGGGCCTGACTGCCCTCAGCTCTGTCTTGAAGGGCCTCTTCGTTTTCAGCACTACCCCCGGCGGTGTCCTGGAGGACATCGTCATTTTAAGGGGCTTCAGGAAGGCCATCTTCGCCTTGATGAAGATCCGCCGCAGCTGTGCTTTGGACATCTTCGTCTTCGGAAGGAGGCTCGACAAGGGTCTGGCTACCCCCAGCTTCCTCCAAGGACTTCTTCCTCGACCGAGTGCCTTCGAACACTCCAGAGGTCGTGACAGCTGCCTTGGTTTTCCTCGGCTGGCTTTTGGATGAAGACGAGGAATTGGCAGTCGTCTTCCGGACAGATGAGGAATTGGAGATCACGTTGCATGACGCAATCTTTAGTTCCTCTTCTGCTGACACTTTCGTCCCAAGGCGATATCGGAGGGGTGTCGATGATTGTAGCCGTTGGAAGACCGACTGCTTTGGCGGTACTGCCGTCTTGCAACAGCAGTTGATGGTGACCACTGCACAAGTGTGCCCCGTGAGAGGCGCATCGTGCTTGTTGGTCAACTCTCCTGACCGGCGCTTGTGAGTGATCACGTTGCGCAAGTCGTTGGAGGAGAGTGCTACCCTCACACCCCTCTCAGGCGCATGGCAGGGCCAAGCGCCGGGGTGGTCGGGTGAGTGCTGCGCCCCCTGATCTAATACCAAGCAGGCATCACGATCAGTAGTGGGGGAACCACAGCATTTGAAGTGACTTGAACGGACCTCGAACGCACAACCAGAGGAGGCGCGGGAGTTCAAGACCACAGAGTTTGCCTCTCTCGGCTTGGTTGTGCACGCAGTGAATGCGCCCAAGCGGGATGAGGACTTTGAAGGTCGACTCCTTGTCAGTGCAGGAGCACCTGAGTCAACCTTGTACAGCTTGCCATCGACAGCGCGCGTGATTGTAAGCGCGTGCCTCTGGCCGGCTGCTGGCATAGCACGTTTGTGGCGCATGGCCCATGCCGCCTTGGATTTCTTCGTACCAGCCCGCTGGGGCGCATAGTACTCAGCATCCAAATTCTCCTCGCCGTTACAGCGAGTGAGTCTGTCAAAGACAGAGGCTCTTTGTGGCGCATCAGAAGTAATGCACGGGGCATTGGCTGCGCCCCTGCTCCGTCGACGTATCTTCCTCGCCTGAGAGGAAGATGGCTGGGGAACGTGGTCAGCCGCACGCTTCTCCGAGAGATGCGCTGCATCAGCGGGCGCACCTTGACTGCTGAGGACGTCAGCAGGAAGGGAAGGCTGGACGGCGCATCCCCTTCAACGGTGGTGCCCGAGGCGTCGACTTTGCGCACCCAGACTGCGCGGGTCTTCTTCGGCTTCGACAGCCGCTTCGAAGGACTCGCACTTCCTTCAGAAATGAACTCCTCGTACGCCTGTTGATTGAGGCGCACTACCAGCGTCTTGTGGGAGGAGCCCACCTTCACGTCGTCGGCCTGTGACACGACTTTCTCGGTAGAGGAGAAAGAGGTCCCCAGCAGAGTCGCCAGCTTGTTTGCCATTAAAATTGTTTTGATTGAAATCTTAATACAAACAGAACAGTGATACAATATAGGACTTAGATGTAGTCCTAGGAGTACACTTTTGTTTAAGCTGGGTCCTTAGTGCCAATGGAGCGAGTGGTAATGCGTTGACTCCGTTGACCGGCTGACGGCGGTTATCGGTTCTCTGAAGGTGTTGATTGCTCTGGGTGCTGGAGCTTGCTGAGAGGAGGAAGACGTTGAGTGTCTAGAACTGCCTCTCCGGTGATTCTCTGTTGTGGATTCTCTGTGAGTCTTATGTTCTGAGTCTCCGTGTGTGTCTGTGAAGGGGATGATCCTTCTATTTATAGTTTTGCAGGCTGGCTGCTCATGCGCGCATGTAGGATGCGCCGGTGTGGGGACGCCACGTGGAGGTTGCTGATGGAGGCGCATGGATGCTGCGCCCTGATCGAGGGAGAGAACTCTTCATACTGCTGTTGTGAGCCGGCACGTAGCAGGGGGAAGATCTTTCCGTTGCTGAAATCTTGGACGAGTTGAGTCAAAAGACACGTGTCGTCGACTCATGGTTCGAAGATCTCGGATTTGGTGGAGAGGAGTGATCTGGTGGGCTGCGCCTTGGATTGGGCACAGGAGGAGGCTGCGGCTCATAACCTTTAGGAGTTACAAACCATTTGGGGCGCATGGCTTTTGAGGCGCATGCAGGCGACTTTCCTTCTGTCTTTCGGGATCAGAGATCAGTCTGGGGCGTATGGCTTTTGAGGCGCATGCAAAACTTCAACCGGAGACTCTTCTCTGTCTTTAGGGATCAGTGAAGGGTCTGAGGCGCATAGCTTTTGAGGCGCATGCTGGTTTGGACGCATGGCCGTAGAGGCGCATGCGGGTGTGGACGTATGGTCGTAGAGGCACATGCGGGTGGCCACGTGGCAGTAGCCGTCGGAATAGAGTCATGATGATGCTGACGTTGCCGACGCTTCATTTTCTGAATAAAGCTGTCAACTGTTCAGACTTTGGGAGGCGTGCTGCCGACTCTGTCAGTTCAGCATTTAATGTTGGTGACGTTCGATGGACAGCTGAGTGGGCGCGTCGGTTGGCGTTCCACTCGGTATGGAGATGTGTGGGGGCGCACCCTCTATAATGTGCCGAGTACTGTAGGGCGCGTCTGTGTGATGCGCCTGATACCGAAGGGTGCGTCCGTGTGATGCGCTGTCTGGCTGGCGCATCGGACATGTCTTTTAATAATGCGGCTGTCTCGCTCTTCGAGTGCTATAAATAGCCGTTTGGCTGAATTCGAGGCGTCCGGTTCATCCATTTAATGTAAATTCATTGCACGGAATTCGGAGGGCCATCCACTTGGCGCGTGGGTTTGATCTGCCCGGCCTATAAATAGTGGCATGGAGAGAAGATTTGCTTCTCATTCCCTCACGTACTTCCAATATGAACTTGAACATACGGGTGCATTCTGCTGACGAAGTGCTCCCGAGGGTGAAGATGAGACGCTGTGTTGTCTTTGATGCACTTGAAGGTGACTGTTACATCCAAAAGACGGAGTCAAGGGCTTCTGAGGCAGGCGGAAGGTGCCTGTTGCATCCAAAGATAGGGATGCTCGAGCCTCGTCTCCGTTATTCCGGAAGAGCCGTAGATCGGAATGGCGGTGCAAGGCTCTCTCTTCCTGCAAAGTGGGGTTTCCCCACTTTGATCGTGTCGAAAGCTGCTCCTTTAGCCGTGGTTTCGATCACGGTCTTCCTTCAGCTTTGGAGGCTCTTTCGAAGCCTCCCCTGGCCACAGCATTTGCGGTGCTCTTCTCTTCCTTGGTTCCAGCCAGAGGGTTAAATGCTTTGTGTCGAAGCATTTATCGGGCGAGCCTGGTTGGAAGAGCGGCACATAACTGGGCTCTGCTCGGCCAGGTGAGCCGGGCTGGAAGAATTTGGCTGAAGGGATGCACATAACTGAGCTGCTGAAGAGATGATGGGATGCGCCTGGATGGAGGCGCATGATATCTGCTGCGCCTCACTGGTGGCGCATAGTGATGCTGCGCCTATCTGGAGACGCATGGTGGCCGCTGCGCTTATCTGAAGGCGCATGGTGGCCGCTGGCTGTAGACTTAGGCTCTTTCCTTTGTAGAAATTCTCCTTTGTACAACCTTTTCTAGACATGTAATAGACTTTTATATATAAATAAAAAGTCCTTCTTCAAATGTCTATACTTATTGACTTTGCTGTGAAGTTCTTCGTCTGAGTTCTGGCGCATGTAGTGTCTGGCGCATGGGCTTTCTGGTTGTGAAATTCCATGCTTCTACAATAAGCTCAACATTTATCCGGACGCAAAACCAGTTAAACAACAGCAGCGACAGTTTCGTCTAGACATCATGAACTCCATTGAAGCAGAAGTAAACAAGCTTATAGCTAGCGGTTTCATCCGTGAAGAGCAGCACCCAGACTGGGTAGCCAACATAGTACCAGTCATCAAGAAGAACAGAAAGATCCGAATTTGCATCGACTTCCGCAATCTGAATGCAGCATGCCCTAAGGATGAATTCTCTCTTCCGATCACTTACATAATGATCGATAATACGTGTGGCTTCGAGCACATGTCCTTTATGGATGGTTTTTTAGGATACAATTAAATCAAATTGTCTTCTGATGACGAGAAGCATACGTCATTTTGAACACCGATCGGTGTGTATTGTTATACGGTCATGTCCTTCGGCCTTAAGAACGCCGGTACTATATATTAACGTGCTATGAGTGTCATCTTCAGAGATCATTTACGCAAGACGGTGGAGTGTTACGTTGACGACATCGCCGTCAAAACCCGCTCCAAAAATGATCACTTACATGATTTGAGAATAATGTTCGACCTCATGCGAGTACACAATTTGAAGATGAATCCCACCAAGTATTTCCTGGGCATGTCCAGCAAGAAGTTCTTGGGCTTTGTCATTACTTCTAGGGGCATTCACATAGACCCCGATAAGACAGACAATTCTGGAGATGAGTCCGCCAAGGAACCTCCGTGAACTTCGCGGCCTTCAGGGAAGACTAGCCTACATCAGGAGGTTCATATCTAACCTCTCAGGACGATGTTGACCCTTTACACAACATATGAAGAAAGGCGTCTCTTTCGTATGGAATGAGGAATGCCAATGCACCTTCGATGAAATTAAGGAAAACTTGATGAATCCGGCAGTTCTGGTACTCCCTCAAACAATTAAATCTCCCAAACTCACACTCTATCGCATCTTCCTCAAACAATTAAGTCTCTATCGCATCTCCCTGGGTGGCGAGTCATGTATGATGATACCTCCAAACTCACACTCTATCGCATCTCCCTGGGTGGCGAGTCATGTATGATGATACCTCTAAACTCCCACTCTAATACTTCATCACACAGGAGTCTGCCCAGATTATCATTATCACTGAGCAAACTTCATGTTCCTGATTATCGTGTATCACGTCCATATTACCTCTGATACCGATAGTCTCTTGACTTAACACCTGTACCCAACCTGGGATAAAAGACATGGTGTTAAGACTACAAAACCTATCACGTCCATATTACCTCTGTTGGTTTTATCTCAAAATCTATTACTCGTACCAGCAATGCGCAAAAGAGTAATAGGTCCACCAAAAAAATTATTCTTGATTATCGTGTATCACGTCCATATTACCTCTAATATCGATAGTCTCTTGACTTAGCACCTTTACCCAACCCGGGATAAAAGACATGGTGTTATGACCACAAAACCTATCACGTCCATATTACCTCTGTTAGGTTTCATTTCAAATCTATTACCTGCACCACCAGTACGCAAAAAGGGTAATAGGTCCACAGAAGTTATCCAAATCTTTTACTCACACCATCGGTGTACCAAAGAGTAGTAGGTCTACAAAATATCATTCAAATCTATTGCTCGTATCTCCAGATGCACAAAAGGGCAATAGGTCCACAAAAAGTCCTCCAGTGGGATATCTTCTGCCAACCACAGATGTTGTATTAGACCCTCTAGTATAAGCACCCCTTTTCTCACAATCATATGCTTCTGGAGCCCAATTGTTCCATTACATTCACTACCCAGTAGTTGAACAACCATGTCCACATCACCTCTGAGTTGTTTTTCTACCCCTTACAAAGCAGATGATGCTAAAAACAAATGTTTATCACGTCCACCTTACCTCTAAGTAAACATCCCGTGCAACAACCCCTGCGTTATGGCACATCAATCATAGAACTTCCATGTCCATATCACCTCTGAGTTGTTTTGTGTATCCTCACCGGGTTCACTCATACCATATCCATATTACATATGAGTAGGAAAGCTCTACCATTAACCTTATATTTACCACGTCCATATCACCTCTGAGTAAATATGTTGGTTCCCTCTCTCAACTTATTATCTGTACCTAAAACCAAGGTATGCCAAGGATGATAAGTCTACATAAAATCCCCAGCAAAAATGCCCAAACCTATCACGTCTATGCTACCTCTGATAGGATTGCTACACCTAAACAACTATACTATCTATGCTTCTTATTCAAAGTATTCCAAATTTATAATTTGAAAACATTGAAGGGGGTCTTGTAGAAGCATGAAAAATATTGCTTTTAGTCCCACATCGGAAAGGAGAAGAAGAAATGGCTCATTCCATTCTATACATAGAGCCCCCTTGCCTCCTTTAAAAAGGGCACCAAAAAAAAAGAAAAAGAAAAAGAATCACTCAATTGAGTCACTCGCTATCATGGCGAGGATGAGTTGGGTTCTGAGTACTAGGTGTCTTCACGGGCTAGTATAAAGAAATACAAGGCGGCACGGGCCATGCGCTTCAAACGTGCTATGCCAACAGTAAACCAGAGATGCGCACGCAAAAATCATACGCACTACCGATGGTAAACTATACAGAATCGTCTCGGGTACGTTTGCACCAGATATGAGCCGACTCTTAAAATCCTCCTCCTACTTGGGTACAGTTGTTGCGCTTGAGCCAAGTAAGGAGGAATCTCTTGCGGGCTAGACCCTATGCGACCCATTGAGAATGTCGAAGCTTCCAACTTGGACTCTTCCTACTACGCACCTTTGGGTGCTAAGTTGAAGAAGTCTAGGGCCATATCACATATTTTATGCGCGAGCCTGTTATAGCTCGTTCTGTCTCGTAGTACTTTACTAGCCTCAGATCAGGAAGCCAATATGATGGTCCCAAAAGTCTTCCTACAACGTTCGAGCACAGTGATTTACTAGCCGGTGATCAGAGAGAAAATATGATTGTCCCAAAAGTCTTCCTACAATGATCGAGCATAGTGCTTTACTAGCCGGTAATCATGGAGCAAATATGATGGTCCCAAAAATCTTACTATAATGATCGAGAGCAAGTGCTTTTACTAGCCTCAGATCAGGAAGCAAATATGATACCTACGCACCCGGGCGTTCATGATACCTGGGCCCACAAAATGGATATGAAGGTAGATCAGCAACTTGCGAGAGGTGATTACTCACAAACGTAAGAAGAGAGAAGCAACCTTGGAGGAGGGTCGGTTAGACGTTGTAACGGCCTGCTCTCAACTAGATACATTACTCAGATGTCTCAGTTAGGCGCATCATCTCAGTCAAGCGCATCACAATCTTCTGAAGGAGTCCACCATCAAATCTTCTTCGAACATGGAGATCCATAATCCGCAGTGCCAACACTCGCCAAGGAGGAGGGTCGGTCAAATTCATTTTTTTTGAGAAGTTAAGAGGGAGACAAACGAAACTCTCTCAAACTGAGACATTCGGTACAACACCTTCTCCTAGGGCCCCCATACCCATCCAGCCAGAAGATATCCTTCATGCGGCTTAGTCGTGAAACATTCCTCATGCGGCTCGATCATGAGATGGCCTTATGCGGCTCGGTCATGAGACATTCCTTCATGTGGCTCGATCATGAGACATTCCTTCATGCGGCTCGGTCATGAGACGTCCTTCATGCGGCTCACGCGGCTCGATCATGAGACATTCTTTCGTGCGGCTCAGCCATGAGATATTTCTCATGCGGTGCGGCCAGAAGACATCCTTCATTTTTTTGAGAAGTCAAGAGGGAGACAAATGAAACTCTCTCAAATTATGACATTCGGCACAGCACCTTCTCCTAGGGGCCCCATACCCATCCAGCCAGAAGATATCCTTCATTCGGCTTAGTCATGAAACATTCCTCATATGGCTTGGTCATGAGATGGCCTCATGCGGCTCGGTCAGAAGGCATTCCTCATGCGGCTCGGTCATGAGACATTTCTCATGCGGCTCGGTCATGAGACGTCATTTATGCGGCTCGGTCATAAGACATTCCTCATGCGGCTCGGTCATGAGACGTCCTTCATGCAGCTCGGTCATGAGACATTCCTTCATGTAGCTCGGTCATGAGACATTCCTTCATGCGGCTCGGTCATGAGACGTCCTTCATGCAGCTCATGCGGCTCGATCATGTGACATTCTTTCATGCGGCTCAGCCATGTGACATTCCTCATACGGCACATCCAGGAGACATCCTTCATACGGCTCGCCACAGAAGATTAGTTGATGCACACGACAAGTTGACCAGGTCTAAACTGCTTAGATTTGCTACAAAGACAAATCATAATAAATCCTAACAAATCTCCAGCTATCAGTCACAGACTGAGTCTCGAGGCATGATTATGGCCATGTGGCCCGAGGATTTGCCACGTGGCCATCTATGCGGCTCAAAATGTCCTTAATCTCAAAATTACTATAAATAGCAGGGCACCACACCTATGCAAATGGTTGGCAATCAAAGGCTGGCAACCTTCGAAAGGCAATTTTTTCAAGAGCTAAAGACTGCGTCGGATAGTCCAAGAAGTAAGGCAGAGTTGATACACTTTCCCGAGCCTCCACCGTCACCTCCAGAATAAAAAACTAAACAATTGTACTTAGATTATTTCTTAGGATTTCTTTCTAGGCTCTTCTTTGTACAAGCGAGTTTGCAATCAATTTCAGTATTTTTGTAATACCTATCTTTAATATTTAATGGCAAATATACATAAATCTGAAAGCAGTTCCATTGCATGGTAGGAAATATATAACTTGTAATAGAATAATATACATGATGTACTGGAATAGAAATACAGAGAAATAGAGAAATAACATCATAAAGATATAAGGAAACTGAGTACATAAACAAGACATAGAACATGTTAACTTGAAATAAACAAGTTATTTAGAGCACAAGTTAGTTGTATGATTGGTTTAGGTTGTACATGATTATTATATGGTAACTCGATTATACGTGAAGGTATAATCGACATATACATGATTTACACTAAGGGATTTAATCACATAACTACATTCTACTCCCCCGCCCCAATCAATACATATGGACCTGATCATAAAATATTACGGACATGATTGTTAGTTTGCATATGAAGTACATGTGAGCATATTAGAGTATATGAGAGTACATGAATAATACGAATACAAGTAGTACAAGATGTACATGATAACGTACATGAATATGGAATACCCGATGTACCCGATAAGGGATAACATCTTCTGACAAGATCTATTTAGTATCAATCCGTGTAACAATGTGTCAATATCAAGTAAAGTAGTCTAGAGCAGGTAATATAGATACTATTATAATTAAATAATCAGAGGTAGGTACTCACCTGATATTTTGAGCAATGACTGAGTATCGATATCTGAATCGACATCACAAGGACATATTATGAATTTCCAGAGTTATAAGTTGTTTTAGAGTAAACAAATAATTTAAATGCATTAATTACATGCTGCAAGGCCTCTTCTAGGTCAGAGAAGTCAAACTAGGTCAAACTTGGTTGTATTAGTCTAATCTAGGATACTGGGACCATTCCCTATGTTTCTATACTAGGTTAGTTAAACTAGGATAATATGGTATTTATCACCTAGACTACTTAGTTGAAACTCATACCCTATTACCTAGGCATATCCACTCTAGGTAACAATGCCCATACTCTTAACTCATATATATATATATATATATATATATATATATATATATATATATATACATATATATATATAAATATATATATATATATATATATATATATTCGGAAACACACAAGTTTTAAAGGAGCAAATTCAAAATTTCGAAAATTCAAAATTTTGAATTTTAGAAATGGTCATGGGCGTCCAGCCCTGAGGAGATGATGCTCGGGTGCTCGGCCCGATAGTGGAAATGGGAGGGAGTTTCCAAAATCCAGAATCCAAAAAATTTTGAAAATTCAGGACACGTGGGGGAGTACGGGAGCGCAGCCCGATGCGTGGGGCACGCTGCCCAATGGAATACGCTGCCCGAGGAGGGTAGGCGGGTGCACTGCCCGAGGAGGGGGGGCACGCGTCCCGAGGAGCCTCGGGCCAACCCCCGGCGCGCGGGTGAGCGGGGCGGACGACGGAGAGCGGGGCGGACGGCGGGGGACGGACGAGAGATGCCAGCTCGCAAGCGGCTGCCGGGGGAAGCCCGAGGGATAGCTCCGAGGGGGGTGTTGGCCCAGAGCTGCACGGCCGGAGGCGAGACGAAGGGGGGGAAGGCTCCGGCGGGTAGGGGCGGGGAGCCAGGGGATCCGACGGCGGAGGCAAGGAGAGGGAGGGGGCGGCGGAGCGGCGCCGGTCCAAACGCTGGGCGCGCGACCCCAGACGCTGAGCTGTCCGAGGAGGGGAGGGCGCGCCGCCCGAGCAGGAGAGCGCACGGCGCGAGACACGCAGCCCTCCGACGAAGCGCGCCAGCCCGGAGGGGGGAGGGGCGGGCGTTGGAAGGGCTCGACCTCCGGGGGAGGGAGCGAGGGACGTCCTCCGGGCGGAGAGGGAGCGGGACGGAGGGGAAGGGAGAGGAAGGGGGAAGCTGGGAGTCTCCGGGCGGCGGTGGGAGGGGCCTACCGCCGGCGGAGCGAACGCCGGAGAGTGGAGGGGGGAGGGAGAGAATCTGCGCTCGGAAGAGGCGACGGCGGGGAGCCGGAGGCGGCCGCTCCTGAACCGGAGGCAGAGAAAGAGGCGGATCCAGCCAGGGGCGCGAGGGGCGCGGAGGGGGGCGGCGACGGCGAGAAGGTCGTCGCACGGTCGCAAGACGACGAGGAGGGGACGGATCCCCGGAGTCCACCAGCAGGGGGGGGAGAGGCCCGGGGGCCGTGGAGCGACCACGAGGGCCCACGAGGGGGGCGCGAGCGCAGGGGCTCCGGGGAGAGCCGGACAGGGGGCCGGAGCAGGAGAAGCTTCCAGGGAAGAGGCGAGGAAGGAGGGGGTTGCGTCTGGTCCGGCGAGGGCCGGGAAGCTCGAAGGAGGAGCTGCCGAAGGGACGGCGGGCCACTGCAAGGAGAGGAAGGCCGATGACGAGGGGGGCGGCGCAACGGGGGGAGGGAGGAGAGGAGCCGGGGAAGACAGGCCCGCCGGAGCCAGGCGCGACCCCGACGGAGGGCCGGGGAGGAGGGAGACCGGAGGTGTGCCCAGGGAAGGGGAGAGGGCGGAGACTCACCGACTGCAGGTGCAGGCTACCCGCGGCGGCACCTGCGGCGGCGACGCCGGGGGCGCGGGGGGCACGGTCGGCGGCGAGGAAGGGGGCGACTGCACCTCGAGCAACAAGGGAAACCTCCTCCCGGGGAGAAGCGCCGCGAGGCGGGGGGCGGCAGGGCGAGGAGGCCGGCAGCGGAGGTAGGCGTGAGCTGCCAGGGGGCGGCCCACCAAGGCGGCGCCCACCAAGGGGCCGGCCACCAAGGGGAGAGCCACCCCCGGCCGGAGAAGCCCAAGAATCGCCCAAGGAGCGGGGCTCTGCAGCTCCATCATTATATATATATATATATATATATATATATATATATATAAAGCAACTACCCCTAGTTATCTGTGCACCCAAGCCCCCAATTGATGACACATGAATATAGGACTGAATAAGGACCGAGGTAACTTCCCCTTTTATTTACCCAAGACTGATACTAAAATATAAAGGACTGAAACATGAAAGGGGACTGAAACTATACGATTGAACAATGAAAGGAATTAATACCAAAAAGCCTCTAACCAAGTAGACTAATACAAGAATGGGTAGTAGGGACTGAACTAATCCATATAAGACTGAGACAATTGTCAAATAAAATTGTTATGTGAACATATATATGTACTATAGAAAGGGACTGAACAATGTATACATCAAGCCTCCCCTGCTGATACTAAAATAATAAGGGTTGAACCTATATGTTCTAATATGAATGAAGTAAAGGACTGATGTCTAGAATTCAAAAGACTGAACAAACAGAAAACTGAACTGAATGTTAGCAACAAAGACTGAAAACAAAAGACTCATACCATTCGAATAGGACTGAACACATGTGATTGAAACTAATGTTCTAAACTGCTGCTAGTAATGGGGACTGAACTAAATATAACCATGACTGAACAATACTAACAACTGAAAACTAAAACAATTGGGACTGAAACTAAATCAATATGACTGAGCAAAATAGGCAAATCTGGGGACTAAACATACTCTCTTAACTGATATAAAATATTTATAACTAGAGACTGAACCATAATGTTAACTGATACCTTATAATATGACTGATATAAGCATTTGGATAGGTACAATGGTATAGGATCTCTCTAATTTACATTGACATAAGATACATCAAGTCAAAAAGGCGGATACTAAATCTAATGGTTGATACAAAGGTAGGCAAAGAATGATACACTAATGTCCAGGCAAAATTGTTACAAGCTAAAAGTCCCCTCAAACTCTAGTTTACTGACTGATCTCTATTTAAACTTGAGCCTATAATATAACTACTACTGTAATCCCCCTTCCCGAAATTTTAATATATTTCATTTTATTGAATTATGATTTTTAGGATTTTATAAATAAGTAGTTAGTTAATTATTACGGTAGATGACTTTAGCCATTGTTGAGTTTTGAAGTACAAGACGACTAGGAATCATGGCACAGATAGCATGGTCATGTGCCTTGACTAGTGTATTAGCCATACCAGGGAAGACCCAGCCATAAGTGTGTCCTAACTAGGAAAACCAGACCAAGTTGTGACTTGACCTCTATAAAGAATTTAATTAAGTTATTTATTAATTTTATGACTTTTAGGAAACCCGGTTACGCCAATTTAGTCGGACCGAGCCAAGCCCATGTAGGCATGTAGTGAGACCAAAGATGCCCATGTAGACATATTATACAGATGCACATATTTGTTTATTTTGGGATGGACAACTAATTTCTAAAATTATGTTATACGTATAAAATAAGTATTATTAATGCATATATGACATTTTAGAGTGTTGCACAACTTCTGGTAGACCTATTAACGTAGAAGAGTAAAATGTGTCAACCAATACTACTTCTATATTGGTTTATTGTATTTTGCTATTATTATAATATTTTTGATATTATGATTATTATAAAGTATAATATTTGATAATTTTTATTCCTAGAAAATATATTAAATTGTAGGTACATATGTTTATGTATGATACCTACCCAAGAAAGAGTATTAAGATTTTTGGTTTACTGAACATTTGGGCATATATGTATATAGGTATTGCTATATACATATACACATGGATATGTATATAGGATTGCTATACATATATACACATGTGTAATATATAATACACA
>JANAVB010011999.1:8950107-9180107 GCA_029216955.1 Iris pallida
AATTTATATATATATATTTATATATATTTTATATATATATATATATATATATATAGAGAGAGAGAGAGAGAGAGAGAGAGAGGAAAATGTACCTAAGGCCGACCTTAGGTAAGTACCTAAGGTCGACCTCATTTTCTCACTTTACAACATTTTTTTTCTGAATTTTTTATGGGATCATCTACACCTTATTGATTGGCAACATACAAATTTCAAGAAAAAATAATATTGTTTAGCCCCTATCAATAAGGTGCAAAATCGACGGTTGTGGTAGCAGCAAAGTTTAGACCGTCGATTTTGCAAGGGATAGATAGGGGGCTAAACAATATTATATTTCTTGAAATTTGGTATGTTGCCAATCAATAAGGTGTAGATGAATCCCATAAAAAAAATTCAAGAAAAAAATGTTGTAAAGTGAGGAAAATGAGGTCGACCTTAGGTAACTTACCTAAGGTCGACCTTAGGTACATTTTCCTCATATATATATATATATATATATATATATATATATATATATATATATATATATATATATATATATTTCAATGAATAAGTATAATTATATATAAGTATTTCCATAAATAATTATAGGATAAGAATAAAAATATTTCTTGAATAACTATAGTACAATTATTTTGTATAAGTATATTGAATATGTGGTATTATATATATATGTATATACTAATTCTTGTATATATGAAACAAAAAGAAAAAGAAAAAGAAAAACAAAGAAAACAAAAAGGGGGCACTGTTCCAAGGAACAGTGCCATCCCTCACCCGAGCAGCACAAACCCGAGCCCCAGTGATCTATGCCCAAACCGCGAGTATATGTAGGATGATAGAGGAAGGGATTTGAGGAAAACCCTAGCCAACCTCCTCAAGAAGTCACCATCGACCACCACCAGCGCCGTTGTCGCGCGCTGGACAGCGAGCACGGCAGGCTTAAAACCGACAACAGTAGCAGCGGCAACAGAACCAGCAGGAAGCCCAACTTCGCGATGACTGTTTGTCACATACAATGGATCATTTCGCGAACCACTTGATCAGGTGTGTACACAACCTATACGACTTTAAGTCTTTTCAAATAGATTAAATTGTAGTACCTTAGATTGTCCATGAAATCGACGCCAAAACTGACGAATAACTGTTCAAAAATAGGACAATTTCGCAGTCCAGCACCCTATATTGGAAGGCCTATTTCGGTCTAACCATTGAGCAACTTAAGAATCTAATTGAACATAGTGGAAGAAAACCTATAGGACTCTAGAACCCCTTTTGTAGATTGTTAATTGATCGACTATCTATCGAGAAAACTGAATTCCAAAACTGTAAAAAACCTATCATCAAAACAGTAGTAATTCTAAAACCTCTGATATGACGTGGTCGCGAACCAGAAGCATCGAAAGGTGCGTATCGACTTCGCGGACATGTGGGCTTTTGACGAAATTCAAATTGGTTGCGTGTGCGCGACGAATTTAACGCGTATCCGTCAAAATTTACCTTATCAGCCTCTTTACAAATTTCTCAATTATTTTGTGCACGTTTGTCAGATCGAAACCAAACTTGTGCCAACAGGACCGTATCATTTTTCTGGTCCTGTATGTCGAGTTTGGTCCGATTCTGAGACAGTTGACCGGATCGCCGTTTTGTGGGCCCCACGATCCGACTCAACATGTGATTTTGTGCACGGCCCGCCAGAATCCAACTTTGGACATACGGTTGGGTTCGTATCAGAAAATCAGACCTTAAACATATCGTTTGACGACTTTAGAGACCATAGACTTTGGCACGCTTTTTGGTGCAAAGCGGGTCCAACGGCGGACACCGTTTTGACCCAAAATTATTATTTTACCCCTGTGTCCAGAATTGGACTTAAGGACAGACAATACTAGATAATTTGACTATTCTGAAAATGTTGGTAATGTCTATTTCAGCATCCAAAGACTTTTTGCATGTGTTGACTTTAGTGACTCATCTGAGTGGTTGTACTATCGATTTTACCAGCTAAGGACCTCAGGCAAGTGCACTTTCTGATTGCTTTCAGTTCATAGTAGTATTTCCATTTCATGTTTATGCATATGTTATCTTGTTTGTTGACACATTGTTACATGTATTAGTGTCATGGATATCTACATACATTATTTTTTGATCATCATGTTTTCGTGTTTCGTGACATGTTCGAGTCCATGAGTAGTAGTCGGGAGGGGAAATATCTTAGTAGACATGTGGACTACCCCTTACCCATCCCTCGTGTCTTTCGTGGAGAATAGTAGCTGCACACGACACCTGCAGGGTGCCGGATTTATCCCTAGCCGTTCACATGTCGAAACTGATATTTCAAATCACATAGATAGTTGTATTTTATTTAATTTCCTTGTCTTCTTTACCACTTGCCATGTCATCAGTTACTTTCTAGTTTTCATCCCTCAAATGTTATTTTTATGTCTTGTTAATTCTATTGTGTTTTCGCATTGTCATCGGTTTGTGTGTTTGTTCGATTTCTGAGTGGAAACCAACATTTTTCAGGTTTAGCCGCAATCACTCTTAGTACTGGAAAGACATGGGTATGCTGAGGACAACCTAGATAGTTGAATTAATTGTCTTTTCTATTTTGTGAGACATTATATTTTCTAGCAAATGTGAAGTTGTGGAACCTTATAATTTGTAAAATTGATTTAGTAATATGAATGAGCAATATATGTTACATTTTGTGATTTTGAGCATCTTGGTCGTGACAGCATTCTACCGCAGACTCTGCGACGTAGGCTGGCTTGGATACGTCTCGTATCCGAAAAGCGGGTACAGGTCGTGACAGCTACAACAAGCTGTAGGCTGAAGCAAGAGCAAATGATGACTGAATAATTAAATGCAAACAAGCACTGAAACTAATAAGTAAATCTGAGCCTACATTCAGTATGGGACAGAACAAATTAGGAAATGGCTGAACATATATATGCAGGAACTGATACAATATAGCAAGAACTGAACACTGATTGAGGTAATCCCCTCAACACCATTCCCATTAATTGATACAACTATCAATATCATGACTGATACGTGTATCGAATAGGGACTGATATGATGAAGTAATGGACTGTAAGATACATCTAGCATGGGACTGATGTATAATGCACAACATGAACTGAACTAGTATCCTAAACTGATACCAAAATTAGGGGACTGAATAATATGTAAAGGTTAATGCTAACAAAAAAAATGAATTTCCCTTTTACTAGGACTTAGGGACTAGGACTGGTCATGGACTACTCGAGTAGGCAAGTAGGACTGAACATGAATATAGGGGACTAAACATTATTCTAAAACTCGAGCCACTACCCCCCCTCAAACTGGACTGAACTATATATACATATCTCCAACTGGTATAATAGACTGAACCAAAAAGACTAAAGCAATCCCCTATCAACCTACATTGACTGAACCTATTAAATAGACTATGAACTGATACCACAATATAAGGGTTGAACCTCATATATAACAAGGATTGCTACCAATCTATTTGAGAACTGAACAATGTATATGAATGGACTGAAACATAAAGGTATAGACTGAACCATTATCAACTTGAGGACTGAATAATATAATGATGACTGAACTAAAGATCCTAAAACTGATACCAATCATAGAATGAACCTATATATATAAATATGGACTGAAACAAATAGGCTATGATGACTGATGCAATGCAAATTCAGTTCAAAACATAAACAGTCCAAGTATCCCACAATCCACATATGTCCTCAAGCCCCTAAGGCACACAAAACACAACAAACTTAATCCTAGTCATTAGATAGGCTTATCAAAGCTTAACCTATAGCAAGGCACTCCTAATATAATGGTTAAAACTGAAATTAGAGCATTGGGTGCTCTTTTGGCTATTTTGTCAAACACTTGGCCTGCGTATCAGATATGTCCATGATACGCACTCCAAATGGATCCAAACTTGACTCAAAGCACACCCAGATGTTCTTAATCACTAGCATGACCTAATAAACCTATTCACAAACCCTAAAATTACTATTCATGGATTTTCCCATAATTTGAGTAAAATAAAAGGGAAATTTCTCAAATAGGAAGATGAGAGTCTAAACTTTTCACTAATGGTAACCCTACTGCATGGGGGTCCCTAATTAATGCCTCTACACTATTTAATGTAAATTTAAAGGGTTTATAATACATATACCTTTTGGTAGATGGATTCCTAATGAAAAAAATCTAAGATCTAGAAGTCCTCAAGCTTCAAGTGCTCCAACCCCTCCACGCTTGCTTCTAGAGCCTTCTCCTCTCTAAGAAAAAGAGAATGTACCAATTTAGGCTGATTTGGAGAGAATTTGAGTGTAGGAATAATTTGGGGAAGAAACCTCTAAACTAGGGTTCAGTTTTAGGAAGAAAGAAGGAGGAAGAAGAAGATGTTCCTCTTAAATAGAAGAGGTGGCTGCCATAGGCTAGGGTTTGGAGGTTCTAGGCTTGGTGAAATGTCTAGAAAGCCCTCTCAACTTGTCATGACAAGTTTTAGAAAAAAAGCTTTCTTCTAATTAGGTGTTTAGCCTAATTTCTAAATGACTTCCTAGTCTAACTAGAGACTAACTAACTTAATGAAATTGGTTTGATGATTGTCTAATCTCACTAATTAGGTCCACTAGGGTCACTAACAATTATTCTAACTAAAGGCTAACCACTAATCATATTTAATAAAAGCATATGCACTATATTTATAATTACAATAATTAATTCAAAAATATAATTACTAATTTTGTAAAATATATTTATCGCTCAAAATATAATTTGAATACCATTATTCACAATAATAGCAAGATATAGGAAAAAGTCAAAAATACTCCTTTTTTGGAAAATTGATAGTTACAACTGTCTAATCCATCTCAAATCTACCTTCTTTATTACATACCACTAGATCACATATCACTCTAATATTATCAATCTTTAAGATAATCTCTCTAGATTAGATCCTTTAGGCTACTATCTAAGGAAATTTCTTTCTCCTAACATATGTATTATATTGATGATCCTTCATCATCCATGTAAAAATTCCTCAAAATCTAGTACAATATGACTCTAACGAAAGTTTTTATCTAGTTGGTAACATCACGCTTCATCAAATCGCTTTTATCTTGATGTGATCCTCGGGCTCTACTTACAATTGTCCTTTAAGTTGGCACTCCTAACTGATTAACAACTACAATTCAATCTAAATCCAACTGTGCATTCCTCTAAGTTGTATTCTTACTCGCTACAATCTTTATGATCGAGATCCTTCTGTATTTTCCTATCAACCCATGCGAATCAAGTGAAGTTTTATTTAAGAGTCTATCTAGCTTAGGCAATGGGTAGCATGGTTAGGTTTGACGGTTCTAAGGTCTTTTATTAGGGTTAAGTCTTATATTATACTCTATTATACTTCCATCTTAGGAAGATGTCTATAAATTCTACCCACCTTAGCTACTTACCTGCTCTGGTCAAGCATGAATTCTTACATTCTCCAAGTGAGAATTTCTATAGCAAAAGAGGGCCACTTCTACCTACTCGGTCCATCTAGCATAGGTGTCTATCTCTACCTTCCTCGTCCTTAAATGATCACTTCCTAAAATATTCTTTCCAACTTACGCGTATATAATCCTCCTAAATTTTTAGAGTTATTTATTTTTATTTTTATTTAATATAGTTATCAATATATATTTTTCCCACTTCATAAAATGTATTCTTCCGTAGCTTTAATTTTTGGAGCATAAAAAGACCAAACTCTAGAAATTTCCTTCATGAATTTTGACCTAGACAAGTTTATCATTGATTTAGTATATCATGTCCCACTCAAATATATCTTCTTGTATTCCAATTGCTTCGCACAACTTCGGGGTCAATTTAGACCAATAAGTTATCTACCGTGAGACTTGTCGTAACTTCCAACTTGTTTTTCGAACTCGACTTGGATCCAATCTAATCGACCCAATATATGGTTTTGACTTATTTTTAGCCTACTACACACATGCCAAGGGTGTTACATACAATTTAGTTCCTATGTACTACTTATTTTCAAATGGCACATAAGACCCTTTTAGCCATTTCGGTGCTTAATCGACCTAAAAATAATTTCGGGGCTCAACCCTAACCGACCTAGCCTAGTGGGGACCTCCCTAGGTTGCAAACCTATAATCTAGACTTTTTAATTTGAATTTATTTGAATTATGCACAGCCATGTGCACAAATTTATGCACCTTTGACCAAAGTCAAACATCCTTTACTATATTATGAAACCACTTGCACTACTTTCCGTAATTGCAATTAGGAGGGTCAAACCTTATTCAAACCTCCTCAAATTAAACCCTAACCTTCCTCATATATTAACCAACTAAACCCTAAAATCTACCCCCTCTCCTAGCCGCCAACACCCCTCCCCTCTGCTCCAACCTAAGAGCATACGGGACGGCCACAAACCCTAGCCGCCACCCTCACACCCCCTTTATCCACCTTTTTGTATACAACCACAACATATTTTAGGCCTTCTCTTTCTCCTTTTTTACCCTAGAAATTCAAGGAACCCCCCACGAGCACTTCAGCAATGAGCAAAGGCCAATAACTTGGCGAAACTTCAACCGAAGAGGTGCTGAATTCACACAACAGGTATGTCCATCTTGCGAATGCATTTTCTCTACTTCTAGAAATCAAAAACTTCATGGGACCAAAAGTTCCGGGTTCTCTTATGTGTCTACTACCTTTGTATAAAATTTTATGTTGAAATTCTTTCTTATTTTTTTGGGGCACACGTTTTACCAAAGTATGTCCAAAATTGACACTGTTCACTGCATGATGTTTTGAACAATATAACTTCACTTTTACCATTGATATGATATATGAAAATGACCGTATTTTAATTACCTACAATTCTCTTTCAATGAGTTTTTTTCATAATTTTGCTGTTTTAATGCTTGAATCATTCGATCTTTGAAGAACAAAATTCTGCCATAAAATAAACTATCGATATTACCATCGTGTGAGTCCCAAATAATTTTGTGTGCATCCAATGCTCCATATTATCGATCCTCAACTCATGATCATGAATATTTGATTATTTAAATAATTATTTGCCATTTATTTTAGATTATTAAAGTTAGTTTATTTATGGTTCAACAATTTCTAATATCGTTGATTTATCAATATGGATATTAGTTTGATCATGAATTGACTTCTAAATAGTTTTTAAGCAATAAAAATTATATAAAAAAATATTTCCAGAATATTAAAGATTTATTTTGGAATAATTTTGAATATTTTACATAGTGAAATTTTGTTAGTCTTAGGAAGGATATTATGACTAGTATGTTTTATGACTAGTTAATAGTTAGTTAATCATATGTACTATATATATATATTTTATATATATATATATATATATATATATATATATATATATATATATATATATAAATTAATGATAGCAATAGTGTTAGCATGGTTATTAATGCTAGTTATATATATTTATAGGAGTTCGTGAGACCGATACTGCAAAAGTTGGAGCCAGATCCATAATCTACACTCTCGCGACGATTCCAGGCAAGATACCATGCCACTGTGATCTTATTTTATTTCCTGCTATACATGTGTTGTGTGTTAGGATTAAATGTATTAGGAGAGCATCCAAGTGTGACTTGGGTGCCGTCGATAATGCCATCGATTATGCCATCGATGACAAATAGTGGGTGTGTGTGACCTAGTGTGCTAGTAGACTTTCTTGTATTGAAGTTATTCTTTAATGACTTCTATGACTTGGACACGGCTCATGACACGACACTTGGAGTGATAGTTACAATGGTAGTGGCATGCATCCTGTACTTGGCCTGTACAAGGGGTTCGTGTGATGGATCATATATGACTAGTTGTGTTAGTTAGAGGACTTGCTTATGAGATACGAGTTGTGCGAGTCATGGACATGACCTTATACTACTCCTTGGCGGAAAAGACTATTAGTAGGCGTACAGAATTACCTTATCCTTATCAGCCTCAGTATGTCGAGTTATAGGCTATACTAGTGGATATTTCATTATCGTCAGCGGACTGGTCTCCGATTTGGGCGGGAGTATGCTAGTATATTCGCGATATTAGTTGACGCTAATACCACTTCTTGCCTGCCTATACGATCCTAAAGTAGTCTTCAAGTGCATTCACTTAGATGTATAGTTTACCTTGTCAATTATACTCATGTTCATGTATATTACTTTTATAGTTCATATTGTGGTTAGTTGTTGTATCTTGTTACGTCCTTTTGAGGACCTGGTGATCTCTTCAGGTTGTTGTTGAGCTCATAGTATAGACTGGTGGATGGTATGATCTTGGTTGCAGGGTTCAGGTATTGCTTGTAGTGTTAGTTTATCATTTTTTCGTACTTTCTATTTCCTTTTCTGCTATACTTTATTCATTTAGCCTAGTTTTACTGGACCTCTATTATTCTTCGGGTCCATTCCAAACATATATGCTAATGGACTGCAGACAATGACATATATTATTTGTTCTTAATTTTGTTCATTATTGTGGATTGAGATATAGTTGAGATAGAGTAGATTTAGTTTACTTTACAACATACTATGATTAGGATAAGTCCATTAAATTGTGAATTCTTATTCTAACCGTACAGCTGGCATGCTCATGTCTTGGGTCCCTATATATTTTAGAACTGAGGTATGATATATTTTTGTGTTGGCCCATACAGGTCGAGTTAGCCATTTCGGTTACATTACTGTACTGAGCGGGCATGCGTGTCATGACCCGCACCCTAGAGTAAGGACACGAGACGTGGGTACGTCCAGCCTACGCCGCAGTGTCGGCGGTAGAACGCTGTCCTAGGTCAAACATCTAACAAAATAAAAGTACATGTACAGTATATGCTCTCCGAATGGAGGTGACATAGCAGATACAGTCTCAATCACATCTAAGGTAGAGCATGATAAAGATAGATAAAACATAAAATCCAAAAGAGATACAGCAGATAGAAGTCTAAGTGTCTAAGATACACAAACCCAGAAATACATCTCAAAGCTCAAATACAGTAATCCATAAATACAACAAAAGACAACTGGAAATAAATTATGAGCAAAACCCTAGCTATCTATACAACCTCTACTGTGTCTCCTCTAGGCTAGCAGGCAACCTCCAGGCTATCTGTAAAATTTATCAACAGGTCCAGTCAGGACAGGAACGAGAACATCTCATCTAGAAAACCCAAGTAAATGACAGAGAACTATAAAGCAGTTATAGACAGTTGTATTGATGAAAATGGCAGTTTATATTCAGGTGATGGTAAGAAAGACAGATAAAGTGCAAGGAAAGTAAATAACTAAACAAGAGAAGAATCATAGCAATGAAGACTATAAAAAAATAGAACTAGCTGAACCAGGATAACATGATATAAGTCCAGACAGTAAATGTAAACAAGTGTAAGACTAACATAAATCCAGACAACATGAATCTGATACCAGGTGATTACAGTACAAGATGAGTCCGGTATGAGATGATTCCAGTCAGTGATCAAAGATTCCAGGGTGAGTCCAGCCTATACTCTAGCAGTGTGTTTTAAAATATCGAGTTTGACATGTAAACAGCTGTAGGTAATACGGCACATCACACACCTGGCCGGGTGTGAGATGGCTATCATTCCAGTAGATTCCAGTTGGGAGATTCCAGATTGGGGTATGTCTATATGTCTTACTCTAGTATTTCCCCTTCTAGCAAGTGAATCCAGAATTCCGACACGATAATTCAAGATGAGTCCAGCCAAAATCTAATGTTACCAGTAAATGATTCCAGTAAATGATTCCAGTAGGTGATTCCAGTAATAGAAGCCAGGAATGATGATACCAGTAATAGAGGCCAGAAAATAAATGTGTGTCGTATACATGAATCCAGAATATCCATACGTGTTGTAACAGAGAATCACATACAACTAACTAGAACTGAAGTACAGTAATTGACAAATAAATAAGAGAGCTATCAGAGAATGTACTCGCATGATGTCTGAATGTCCAAAGTAAATATACTGTCCGATGAGAGGTGTCTGGCTCCTAATCAGAACAGCACAAGTCACAACAAGTCCAAAATGACAATATGAAGTTCTACTATGTATTCTACATGATTCTAGGTCAATCTAGACCAAAGTCAACTCTTGGTCAACTTGGTCAACCCTGAAAGTCAAACCTAGGTCAACTATGGTCAAACTAGGTCTAACAAGTCTAAATTAGGTCAAACAAGTTATTCTAGGTCTAAACAAACTAAGTATATGCAAATCAAGTATCCAAGATAGCTACTAACTCATAGCCTAAGTCACTTGTTAAACCAAGCACAAAACTAAACCATAAGCTAACAAGGCACACAAACTTAGTCATATAATTTATATATATTATTCACATTCACATATTCATATACATAGATATATAGGAAAGCTATATATATAGGCACATACATATATATATATATATAGAGAAAGAGAGGTAAAAGAGTAAGTGAGTATGCGTGTGTTTGGCATGTGTGTGAAAGGATATGTGTTAATGTTCTAAAATTTAGTGATAGGTAGGTATATATGACATGGGATACATGATGTCAAAGGGTATATGAATGCATGTGTGTAAAAGGTTATAGGTTAACTCAGTTTATAGAAATACATACATACATACTTACCTTGTATACATGCATACATACATATCATGTATATTACATTTACATGAAACATACATGTATACTTGTATTATATTATACTTACATTCATGCATATTAGATACTTGTCTTTATATTAACATATTGCAAACATTCATTTTATTCATGCATCTATGCATTACCTACATGTTTTATACATATGCATACATTGTATATTCATATCATTTCATATATTAACATAGAGACAAACAAACATACATACATCATATATTTCATACCTTATATTACCTACATATCATGTTATATATTATCATTCATTCCTTTCATATATTACATTCTATATTACCTATATACATGTATTTCCTCCATTCATTTATGCTTGCATCATATACTCTACATTACCATACATGTTATTATTATATGTTGCATTACAATATTTATACATTATGCATTCATATCTATCATTACATATATATCTTGTATTCATATCTAGCATTCATTATATACTTTCATGCATACATTGTATATCATTCTTTCATTCATGCATTGCTTATATGCATTATATTAATAGCATTCCTACATGCTTGCATTCAACCATATATATACATTAATGTAAAGAGAATATATATCATATATATATCATTTTATTCATCTAACATATCATGCATTACATATTCTATATTCATTTAATATCCATACTACATAGGCTCATAGGTTACACAAAATGCATATATCGTATAGTCACTCTTCTACTTAAAATCAATACTGTACCAATTGGGTATTCATTAAATTCAAGGATTAAAGTATGTTGTAGCTCTTCGTGTTAGCTTTCCGAAACTTTAAACGGATCGCATTTTCGTGTCCGGAAGCTCCCGAAATCGCGAAAATACCGAAACACGTTCGTCTTTCGTACAGTTGACACTCAAATAATTCTATCGAATGTTACATAAAGAATTTGGCTTATTAAAATATATATTTGGAAATCTAACTTCGATACGGTTCTTTTAAAAAAAATGGGAGATAAATCGGAGTTTTAAGCTAAAAGTTATGACATTTCTAAGTTGCCATTGCTACTGAAAACGTGGATAAATATTATGACGAATTTAGGTAGTTTGAGACAAAAGAAACACAAGTATATAACATAATATATCAAGAACTCACTCTCTACACTAATATATATATATATGAGACACTATAGAACACATCTCCAATACAAAAATATGAGATTAAACATGTAATAATTCATTCATACATAACAACAACACATAGTGTGTCCAAATTTGGTGTTTTCCTACATGGACACACCCACAACACAAAGGTCACTCCTATGACCTCCAAATGGACACGAAATAGACACAAATGGAGATACAACCATGGGGGTCATTCCTATGGGTTCAAAATATTCCTATATGCATGAGGAAATGAAAAGGAGAAGGAATTTATACCTCCCGGTATATCGAATCGAAGAAAAGCCTTCCTGGAGCGACACCGACACGTAGAGATTCCAAAAGGACACGAACGAGCTCCGAATCCTCCCAAACTTGGGTAGCTTCCTCCTTGGCTAAAATGGAGAAGGAAAGAAGAAGATTTGGTGGCAAAATGGAAGGATTTGGTGGAGAAATTGCTAGGGATTGCTCTCTAGAAATTTGGGGAAGAACAAGAGAGAGAGTGTGGACGAGAATAATGAAATGAACTTGAGCCTATCCTCTCTCAAAGTGGCTGGCCATATGGGGCTATTTGTCCTATTATGGTAAGGTCCAAAATGCCCCCACTGACCTATTCTATTAGTATTAGGAAAGGGCTAAATGCTTGGGGCTAAATTAGTCATTCTAAAGTCTCTAATCACACTAACCTTATCCATAATAATTAATCTAACCTCTAACTAAAATATTTCTATCATGTGGGCCATGGCTAACTAATGTGTGGGTCCACTAAAGTAAACACTACCCCCGGGTCCCCGTTTCAAGTCGGATTGAGCTGAAATTCGAACCCGACTCAAATAATCCCAAAACAATATCATAAATAATAAAATAAATTTCAAAAATATTTCAAAAATACAAAATGACAAAAATACCCCTGTTCCTAAAAACTGGGGGTGACAAATTCCTCGAAATTAAAACCAAACAATAGTAAAATGTCAAAATCACAAGTCATAATTTTAAATAGTTTAAAAATAATTAAAAATCACCAAAAAATCATAATATAAAATAATAATCAATAAATAATAATTATAATTACAAAATTTCAAAATTACCCTTATCTGGAAAACTGGGTGTTACAATCCTACCCACCTTATAAAAATTTCGTCCTCGAAATTAAGATGATCGTACCCCCTTCTATGTCAAACATAGTCAAGGGTCAATCACTAGTCAATTTCTCAACATCCAAGTACTTGGTCATCAACTGGTCAACTTCTTAGGGTTTTACCTATGCTAGCTATCTAGGTGTTGGCAACTAGAATTTAGCAAAAGAGAAACTCTATAATAGACTAGCTCTTAACTTCCCTATCCTATCAAGTCACCTATAACTAAATACCTACAAGCTAAGCACATGAATACCAAATACCATACATATATATATATATATATATATGCTCAAGAACAACAACCCATCACATATATCCTTAGTATATCATCTATATATATATATACATGACTGATCAACCAAGGGTTAAGGCAGACTAAACTTATAAGGGTCTGAAACAATGCTTAGAACTAGGCTAAGGATGAATAGTCTGAATCAAGGGGACATGGTATCTAGTAAAGGGTCTGCACACTGCCTATAAAGGTGATCAACACAAAGGAACTCAACACGAAGAGAACTTAACTAAAATGGAAAACTGAACCAAGTATAGGCTAAACAACATGTTTATAACCCTATACAACAATGGCCTATAGATACCAACTAACCTATATCCCGTATGCCAATATCATCAGTAATCTATCTATGCAAATAGACCTCTCGGTCTTAGGTGAAACTACAACTATACTCAAAGGCAGGCTCTGGTCATGGGTGCCTCACTGGAAAAGGTAAGGGAAAGTAGTAATAATCATCAAGGCTGTAAGGCATACTAACATTCTATGCGGAACTGGTTGGTATTATAGATAACAGGAGAATTATCTGCAATGGGTTACTATTCTAACACCAATGCTAACTATCACCTATAGGGTATAGACACTCTACAAGTCATCATACCACTATACTATGAAGGAACTACCTAAGAATATGCTCTACAAAACTAAATATCCCTACTCCTAAGTCATTTATAACAATCAAAAGGGTATGATGTTTAAACCTTCTCAAGATACAATCTGTTAATCATATGCGTCTGTCCAAAATCAAGTTGTCCAGAGTCTTCATCATGCTAGTGAGCAAGGCTACGATAACCACAGAGTCCTTGACTAAGGTACGTACCTCTAGGTTCATGGTATTTAAAATTTTCGCACTGCCGCATGCGACGGCGAAAACCTTAAATTCCCATACCCGAGAATACATCCAAAATATGACTACATGTCCTCACTATGGAAACTAACGCGACTATCGAGGATTCTAGATCCCATGATTTAGGCGACCTAGCCCATATGATTTTCTCAGAAGAAAAACGAACACAACAAAAGAGTAACATGACAAATTAATCAATCAACAAGGAACAGATGGAATCAGATTTCAAGGTAATTATAAAAGACAATTGCGGGAATGGAATTGAGAAGAACGAAACTTGCAGCAAGTTCTTCAACGGTCTGTGCATCCTCGACTGTCCTGACGATAGCTCGCACTGCTGGTTTCCTCCAGCCTGATGCTGATACTGCACAAATCTCTGCTGCTGATGCTTCATGAATCGCTGCTGCTGAGAGAAACCGAAAATGAAGGGAAAAGTCTCTGTACAGACGAAGGTGCACCTCCAATGTAGCAGAAATGCTAACCTGAGTCGGCACAACAGAAGCTGCGGTCTCGAGGCCCTGATGAACAGGACGAGAGGTGGCCAGCCTCTCGATAGTATCCCCCGAATCGAAGCGATGAGATCGTGTCTTCATAACCATCATGAAGACAGATCAAAACAAGAAGCAATTTCTGAGAATGAAGCGAAAATTCAAAGGAGAACAGTTTATATTCAAGGAAAGTCAATAAGCAACAATTTTAGATAAAAGGAATCGGATTAAGAGTTTTACCTAATGTGATTGAGTACCTCCAAAAATATCCTAATCCTACTGCAGGCTGTAGTGATACTCTAGTTTGAATACCACTACATAAACTCGACCTGCATGGACCACCACTAAAAACGTGTCACGACCCGCACCCTAGAGTAAGGGCACGAGACGTGGGTACGTCCAGCCTACGCCGCAGTGTCGGCGGTATAACGCTGTCCTAGGTCAAATATCTAACAAAATAAAGGTACATGTATAGTATATACTCTCCGAATGGAGGTGACATAGCAGATACAGTCTCAATCACATCTAAGGTAGAGCATGATAAAGATAGATAAAACATAAAATCCAAAAGAGATACAGCAGATAGAAGTCTAAGTGTCTAAGATACACAAACCCAGAAATACATCTCAATGCTCAAATACAGTAAACCATAAATACAACTCAAGACAACTAGAAATAAATTATGAGCAAAACCCTAGCTATCTATACAACCTCTACTGTGTCTCCTCTAGGCTAGCAGGCAACCTCCAGGCTATCTGTAAAATTTATCAACAGGTCCAGTCAGGACAGGAACGAGCACATCTCATCTAGAAAACCCAAGTAAATGACAGAGAACTATAAAGCAGTTATAGACAGTTGTATTGATGAAAATGGCAGTTTATATTCAGGTAATGGTAAGAAAGACAGATAAAGTGCAAGGAAAGTAAATAACTAAACAAGAGAAGAATTATATCAATGAAGACTGTAAAAAATAGAACTAGCTGAACCAGGATAACATGATATAAGTCCAGACAGTAAATGTAAACAAGTGTAAGACCAACGTAAATCCAAACAACATGAATCTGATACCAGATGATTCCAGTACAAGATGAGTCCGGTATGAGATGATTCCAGTCAGTGATCAAAGATTCCAGGGTGAGTCCAGCCTATACTCTAGCAGTGTGTTTTAAAATACCGAGTTTAACATGTAATCGGCTGTAGGTAATACGACACATCACACACCTGGTCGGTTGTGAGATGGCTATCATTCCAGTAGATTCCAGTTGGGAGATTCCAGATTGGGGTATGTCTACATGTCTTACTCTAGTATTTTTCCCTTCCAGCAAGTGAATCCAAAATTCCGACACGATAATTCAAGATGAGTCCAGCCAAAATATAATAATACCAGTAAATGATTCCAGTAAATAATTCCAGTAAATGATTCCAGTAGGTGATTCCAGTAATAGAAGCCAGGAATGATGATACCAGTAACAGAGGCCAGAAAATAAATGTGTGTCGTATACATGAATCTAGAATATCCATACGTGTTGTAACAGAGAATCACATACAACTAACTAGAACTGAAGTACAGTAATTGACAAATAAATGAGAGAACTATCAGAGAATGTATTCGCCTGATGTCTGAATGTCCAAAGTAAATATACTGTCCGATGAGAGGTGTCTGGCTCCTAATCAGAATAGCACAAGTCATAACAAGTCCAAAATGACAATATGAAGTTCTACTATGCATTCTACATGATTATAGGTCAATCTAGACCAAAGTCAACTCTTGATCAACTTGGTCAACCCTGAAAGTCAAACCTAGGTCAACTATGGTCAAACTAGGTCTAACAAGTCTAAATTAGGTCAAACAAGTTATTCTAGGTCTAAACAAACTAAGTATATGCAAATCAAGTATCCAAGATAGCTACTAACTCATAGCCTAAGTCACTTGCTAAACCAAGCACAAAACTAAACCATAAGCTAACAAGGCACACAAACTTAGTCATATAATGTATATATATTATTCACATTCACATATTCATATACATAGATATATATAGGAAAGCTATATTTATAGGCACATACATATATATATATATAGAAAAAGACAGGTAAAAGAGTAAGTGAGTATGCGTGTGTTTGGCATGTGTGTGAAAGGATATGTGTTAATGTTCTAAAATTTAGTGATAGGTAGGTGTATGTGACATGGGATACATGATGTCAAAGGGTGTATGAATGCATGTGTGTAAAAGGTTATAGGTTAACTCAGTTTATAGAAATACATACATACATACTTACCTTGTATACATGCATACATACATATCATGAATATTACATTTACATGATACATACATGTATACTTGTATTATATTATACTTACATTCATGCATATTAGATACTTGTCTTTATATTAACATATTGCAAACATTCATTTCATTCATGCATCTATGTATTACCTACATGTTTTATACATATGCATATATTGTATATTCATATCATTTCATACATTAACATAGAGACATACAAACATACACACATCTTATATTTCATACCTTGCATTACCTACATATCTTGTTATATATTATCATTCATTCCTTTCATATATTACATTCTATATTACCTATATACATGTATTTCCTCCATTTATTCATGCTTGCATCATATACTCTACATTACCATACATGTTATAATTATATATTGCATTACAATATTTATACATTATGTATTCATATCTATCATTACATATATATCTTGCATTCATATCTAGCATTTATTATATACTTTCATGCATACATTGTATATCATTCTTTCATTCATGCATTGCTTATATGCATTATATTAATAGCATTCCTACATGCTTGCATTCAACCATATATATACATTAATGTAAAGAGAATATATATCATATATATATCATTTTATTCATCTAACATATCATGCATTACATACTCTATATTCATTTAATATCCATACTACATAGGCTCATAGGTTACAAAAAATACATATATCGTATAGTCACTCTTCTACTTAAAACCAATACTGTACCAATTGGGTATTCATTAAATTCTAGGATTAAAGTATGTTGTAGCTCTTCGTGTTAGCTTTCCGAAACTTTAAACGGATCGCATTTTTGTGTCCGGAAGCTCCCGGAATCGCGAAAATACCGAAACACGTTCGTCTTTCATACAACTGACACTCAAATAATTCTACAGAATGTTACAGAAAGAATTTGGCTTATTAAAATATATATTTGGAAATCTAACTTCGATACGGTTCTTTTAAAAAAAACGGAAGATAAATCAGAGTTTTAAGCTAAAAGTTATGACATTTCTAAGTTGCCATTGCTACTAAAAACGTGGATAAATATTATGACGAATTTAGGTAGTTTGAGACAAAAGAAACACAAGTATATAACATAATATATCAAGAACTCACTCTCTACACTAATATATATATATGAGACACTATAGAACACATCTCCAATACAAAAATATGAGATTAAACATGTAATAATTCATTCATACATAACAACAACACATAGTGTGTCCAAATTTGGGGTTTTCCTACATGGACACACCCACAACACAAAGGACACTCCTATGACCTCCAAATGGACACGAAATGGACACAAATGGAGATACAACCATGGGGGTCATTCCTATGGGTTCAAAATATTCCTATATGCATGAGAAAATGAAAAAGAGAAGGGATTTATACCTCCCGGTAGATCGAATCGAAGAAAAGCCTTCTCGGAGCGACACCGACACGTAGAGATTCCAAAAGGACACGAACGAGCTCCGAATCCTCCCAAACTTGGGTAGCTTCCTCCTTGGCTAGAATGAAGAAGGAAAGAAGAAGATTTGGTGGCGAAATGGAAGGATTTGGTGGAGAAATTGTTAGGGATTGCTCTCTAGAAATTTGGAGAAGAACAAGAGAGAGAGAGTGTGGATGAGAATAATGAAATGAACTTGAGCCTATCCTCTCCCAAAGTGGCTGGCCATATGGGGCTATTTGTCCTTTTATGGTAAGGTCCAAAATGTCCCCACTAACCTATTCTATTAGTATTAGGAAAGGGCTAAATGGTTGGGGCTAAATTAGTCATTCTAAAGTCTCTAATCACACTAACCTTATCCATAATAATTAGTCTAACCTCTAACTAAAATATTTCTATCATGTGGGCCATGGCTAACTAATGTGTGGGTCCACTAAAGTCAACACTACCCTCGGGTTCCCGTTTCAAGTCGGATTGAGCTGAAATTCGAACCCGACTCAAATAATCCCAAAACAATATCATAAATAATAAAATAAATTTCAAAAATATTTCAAAAATATAAAATGACAAAAATACCCCTGTTCCTAAAAACTGGGGGTAATAAATTCCTCGAAATTAAAACCAAACAATAGTAAAATGTCAAAATCACAAGTCATAATTTTAAATAGTTTAAAAATGATTAAAAATCACCAAAAAATCATAATATAAAATAATAATCAATAAATAATAATTATAATTACAAAATTTCAAAATTACCCTCATCTGGAAAACTGGATGTTACAATGCGATAGGATAATATAATAGGATCTTAATACACAACTGTCTTGAAAACTCTTTGAATTTATCTATCATCCTTGAAGCCCGAAATTGAAGTCGATCAACTTTCTTTACCTCCTTGTTTTGGATTTTTGTCATTCCCTCTTTTGGAAAGACAAATGCTCGTGCTTGGTGAACCATTTATTCCATCATTAGATAGAACGTAGTTGACAGAGTATTATAAAAGGGCTTGATTATTAAGAAAGGATTGGGTAGGTACCTCTATTAGGTTGACCGAGCAGATCGGATGGGTAATCTAGGATTTTCATCGATAACTTAACTCTAGCGAGAGACCTTAGGATCAGTGGATTAAAACCCTTCTACCCTTATCTACGTTAGATAGAGATATTTTGAAGGAACCGAAAGAAACATATAGTAGGACTCTAGAGATTAGTTGCAGTTCCCCACTAGAAATGATAGTCACATGGGGAAGACAAGTGGAAAAAGGGCCAAAGGGTCTCGTTATAAATAGAAGGATTCAACGAGCATCACCTAGCATTGATGTAACCACCACTTTCCTAGAACAGAGATATTTTTGACTTTTTCTTAATTGTTGGTATTATTGTGATTTCATATTATATCTTGAGTGATAAATTATTTTTTAAAACTAAACTATATATTTTTGGTTAATCAACTAAATAATTAATATAGTGCATGTGTTATATTTTTGAATATGGATAATGGTTAGCCTTTAGATTAGAATATGGTTAGTGATCCTAGAGGACCTAAACCAACTTGACATGACCACCCAACTAGATGATAGCACTAGCCTAATTGAACTTTAGTTAGTCTCTATCTAGATTAGAAGAATTTACTAGAAGGTATGACTAAACACCAAATTAGGAAGAGGGGTTTAATCCCTAACTTGTCATGACATTTGAGAGACGCTTAGTGAACATTCCAACTTAGACATAACCCTAAAATAACTTATATGGCAGCCCACACCCTTATTTAAGCCCCCTTTCATCCTCTTCCTCCTTATTTCACTCCAAACCCTAACCCTAATTAGGAGCTTCTTCCCCAATGGCTCCTACCACCAAATGTTTTCCAAATTGACTCAAATTAGTCTCATTCTTTTCCCCTTAGAAAGGAGAAGTCTCTATTGGCTAGTGTCATGCCCCAGAACTAGAATACTGGAGAGCGGGGGACAGACACAGCCAGCTACATACATTGAAGTGAATCCTACCTCGTAATACGATCACGGCTGTCAAGATGCATAAGGGTTTACTACAAGCCATTAGTCTTTTTGGGTCAAGAACAAGCCTAGTGTCTCAATCTCAAGAAAGCAAGTAAATATAACAAGATGGTAGATCATCAGACATACAAAGTAAGGCGTCCCATGCATTACATATTCCGATGATCATGAAGCTAGTCATACAAAATGTGAAGACTAGTAAGATTTTAAGTCATACATGATCAACCCTAGGATATGTCAATCATGTTACAGCCATTAGGCAGAGATGAATGTAAATTCTATACGAGCTAACACTTGCTCGGCGGCTAAACGCCTCAAAAGAATAATTTTACAATAGAGTGGGAGAGCAAAATAAAACCCACTCGTTTCTAGGGTTCCTTCTAGTAGTCACCATCTGGCAGGAAGGTTGGAAGATCCTCGGAAGCTGCTCCGAAATCTGGCCATACAAAACCAGCTGGATCAGACCCCAGAAGGGCAAGTGCCACAAAGGAGGCTTCACTTAAGAACTAAAACCAGCATATTAGCACATAAGGTCATAGATGAAATAACAGAAGACATGAGTTAGAGAAAACAGGGTGATAAACGATAAGATAACTAAAGGACTATTCCGGTAACCAAGTTACAACTCGTAAACCAAAAAAGAATCGAGGTTGTAACCCTTCACCTGAACAGAACTTAGTTTCTAACCAATTATCGATAAGGTAAAGCATACACAAGCATGTCCTGAGATAGCCATATACTGGGTCTAGGCAAGACTAGACAAGATGGGACTCCATTCAATATTTACGGCCAAGCAAGAGTACGGCTTGATACTTAAACTAACTAGGGTTATCACAAGCCTAGTTACTAACAAGATGCAATAAGGTATCCCTACGGCCACAAGCCCTGCAGACTATCCAGGTTATCCAGATACAAGGTTCATGCTAAGACAATCATGACTTGTTAGGTGACTTGAGTACAACACATGACAATGTGCATAGTAATCGTTTCATGAAGTGCCCCACATGACAGTGAGCTGGAAATGTGCCCTACTCGTCGGTAGGCTACAAGTCCATCAGAGAAGGCACCCAGATAACGGGATTACTTATAGCTGGAATACCTATCTATAAGAACTACTTGATGAATTTAGTAATTAACCTAATCGGATTCAGTATGAATCCCTGACCGTGGTAACCAGGGATACAAGTCCTAGACATGATGTGGGACAAGACTGGTAGCTTATACAAGCACGTTCATTACAATCACCCACGGTGTCAAGATGAGAATTTACATAGTATGTCAAGTTAGCCGTCGCAACAATGTTTAAGGTTACATGTCAAGATTACTTGCCAGGGGTACACCATAACGAGTCACCATCATGTCATGTTACTTGTGCTTGTTACTTGTTAGGAGTGCACCACGACGGGCCACCATCCTGGTTTACTACATATCTATCATCATATCGTGTTCATATATCATATTTATGCAGCATATCATTATACAAGCTAATATGTAGGTAAAGAAGAGACATAATCCTGAGTGCACCCTAATGGGCCACCGTTTAAGAAAGAAAATATGGCATAAAAAGTAAAGTACAATAAAGCCGAAAAGACATGGCAACTTGCAATCATAAAAGAAGGAAATGCATAAAAGGGGAAAAATGCCAAACCATCGTGCGTCCAAGGGCTATGCGCCCACAGGGTTCTATGCGCCAACATGAAGGCTAATATATGACAAGTCATGCCAAGCCTTGCCGCGGCTCGCGCAAATCGTGTCCCGTTCTTATATTAGCCAAACATAGAAAATCGTGCCATGACTAACCAAATCGTGCTAAGTCGGGCCAAGTCGTGCGACAGCTTGTACGAGTCGTGTCATGCCTAGTCGTGGCACGCACGTGCCATATTGTGTCGTGTCGTGCCAAGCTGTGGCACGTACGAGTTGTGTCGTGATCGTGTGAGCAACCCATGAAAAAGTCATAAAGCAATATGGCCAAAAGGGTGAAAACCAAAAGATCTCAAAATGTCCAAAGGAAGGTGGCCCTGGCTACCATGCGCCCAAGGTAGGAGCTATATGCGCCCATTAGGGCAGCCCCTATGTGCCCAAGGAGGGTGGTCTATGCGCCCGAGGAAGGGAAGCAAGACACTTGTGGCCAAGTGCCAAGGAAAAATAAAGCAAGGTGCTGTGACATGCTTTAGAAAGCTATGCGCCAACACAAGGTTTTGTGCCCACATAGGAACACACTTATGCGCCCAAGGGGGGCACACTTATGCGCCCACTAGGGAGGAAGGATTACTTTGTGCGCATGACAAGTTCATGCGCCCAAGCATTGTTCTTCTTCCCGACAAGTTCGGGGCAAAAAATACGAAAAAGCCGTAGCTTCCGAGCTCCGCCAAATCTCCGTCCGGAGTCCAAATTCAGACTTCCATAGGTCAAAATGGGGTAGAAAGAAATTCTCTATGACATGAAACCATAAAAACATACAAATAAAGAAGTTAAATAGATCAAAACCACAAAAATCCAAAAATAGCAATTTCTTAGATCTACAAAAATCTATGCACCAAAATGAAAATCTTCAAGTTCTAAAGAAGTTTAGAATCATGCTAAGAAGCCATTGGAACCATCAAAATGGATTCTCAAGTGGAAGCAAGATGTACTTGCCTAATCTTGGTGGGTGGAGGAATTAATGAAAGAGGAGGAGGAAGAAGAAGAAGTAATGGAGGAGAGAGAGAGTGGGTTGGTGGGCTTTAAATGGGGGGGTTTAACATGTTGAACCAAAGAAATAAACCAAGCTAAACCAGAATAAACCAAGTCAAACCATGATATGCCATGATGAACCTAAGCAAGATTAGACCAAAATTAGCTAGCAAGTTAGGAGAAGTAAAATACGTGTCAGAATTTCGTACACGTATACTGGAAATACGTATAACGAAAAACGGGGGTGACAGCTCTACCCACCTTAAAAGAATTTCGTCTTCAGAATTTTAATCAAGAGACTAGAGATATCGGGACAAGCTATACTAATCACAAGCAACATATGACTAAGCAATCAATCATACAATCATTCATGCAAGCAAGGAATTAAAACATAAGGCATAAGAAATACATTATACCTTATGAGTCAAACAGGTGTGGATATCGCAATCAGATATCATCCTCACGCTCTCAAGTTGACTCACCCAAAGAGTGATGACCCCAAGCAACACAGACTAGATTAATAGTCTTGTTCTTAAGTACCTTCTCTCTTCGGTCCAATGTGGATACAGGTCTCTTCTCATACGAAAGGTTGGTACCAACAACCAATTCGAATGATCAAGAACATAACTCGGATCTGGGATATATCATCGTAATTGGGATACATAGAAGACATCATGTACCTTACGTAACGACGACAAAAGAGCGAGATAATAGGACACATCACCTTCCCGCTCTAGAATATCAAATGGCCCTATATACCTAGGACTGAGCTTTTCCCGTACGCCAAAATGAATGATGCCACGGGTAGGCGATATCCTAAGGAATACGTTATCGTCGACAGAAAATTCAAGAGAACGCCGATGAGAATCGGCCCAATGATGCTGGCGATCTTGGGCAACTCGAAGATGATCTCTAACTTGCCTGACCACCTAATAGTCCGTATTACCATCTCTGGTCTGAGCATTTGCCTCTCATCGATATCATCCCAAGCTAAAGGAGATCTGTATTTCCTGCCATACAAGGCTTCAAAGGGTGCCATCTGGATACTGGCCTGGAAACTGTTGTTATAGGAGAACTCCACCAGATGCAGGTGATCTACCTACGAACCATCGAAGTCGAGTGTACATGACCGTAGCATATCTTCAAGAGTCTGGATCGTACGTTCTGACTGACCATCTGTCTGCGGATGGTAGGCTGAACTAAACTTGAGACGAGTCCCCAAACTCTCTTGAATACTCCGCCAAAAGTACGATATGAATCTCGAATCTCTGTCGGACACAATACTGACTGGTACTCCATGCAATCTGACTATCTGCCTGAGGTACATCTCTGCAAGCTGATCCATCGACTGACCGATTGTGAAAAGGATAAAATGAGCTACCTTGGTGAGTCTATCAACTATAACCCAGATAGCATCTCTCTCAGCTGAGGATCTAGGTAATCCAGTTATAAAATCCATGGTAATGTGCTCCCATTTCTATTCTGGGATCGGTAAAGGTTGAAGAAGTCCAGCTGTTCTCTGATGTTCAGCTATAACTTGCTGACAAACCAAACAACAAGAGACAAACCGGGCTATCTCCCTCTTCATGCCATTCTACCAAAAATGCTGTCGAATATCATGGTACATCTTCGTACCACCAGGGTGAATCGAATACTGAGAACTGTGAGCTTCTGCCATGATCTCCTGTCTGATATCACCGCTGGGTACATAAAGACGCCTTCTATGTTGGAGTGTACCATCTTCATGAATACATAACTCTGGTCTTCATTCGGCTACACATTCTGCCCTAAGTCGCCGAGGCTTAGAATCCGTTGACTGAGTTAACTTGATCCTCTCAACTATATAGGACTGAACTTGCATACTGGCCATCAATGCCAAAATGGAAGGAGGAAAAACTTCAATACCCATCTTCTGAAGATCTGCTAACAATTCTAGTTGTGCTGTTAGAAAATAAACTCCGGCTCTCCTGCTCAATGCATCTGCAACAACGTTGGCCTTCCCAGGATGATACTGCAAGTTGATGTCATAATCCACAAGCAGCTCTAGCCATCTTCTCTGACGCATATTGAGATCCTTCTGGTTAAACACATACTTAAGACTTTTGTGGTCGGTGAAAATCTCCATCCGATCTCCATATAAATAATGTCTCCAAAGCTTCAATGCAAAAACTACTGCTGCTAATTCCAAGTCATGGGTAGGATAATTCCTCTCATGGTTGTGATGACCATAGTTTGTATTACGTATTTTGGGATACGTGTATGTATCTGACTTGTATTGCATGTCTCCTGGCTTGGTTCGGCTTGTTTGGGTTGGCTTGGTTCGGCTTGGGTTGCTTATTGGTTCATCAAGAACCAAGGGGAGAACCCTTACCTACCACCACCATCCCCATTTATTAACCCAATGCTCTTTCTCTCTCCTCATTCATTCATTCATTCTTCTTCCTCACCATTACTCTCCACCTACACCCAAGAGCCCTAGACAAGTACAACTTACTTCATGATGGATCTCAAGTTTTATTATTCTATTCTCTTCTTTACATGATTATAAGCCTCTTTAGAACTTAGAGTTTTTAATTTTTATGGGTAGATTCTTCTAGATCTACGTTGTAACTTGGGATTTCATGAGTTCATAGAGTTTTTCTAAGTTTTGATCTACTAAAACTTGTTATTTTCAAAAACTAATATTTTCATGAGCAAGAGCACGAAATTTCGTATGAATTTGGTTTCTGATTCACCTCATTTCGAGTTAAAATGAAGTTTTTATGGCCAAAACAAGTTTTCTAAATTTTTCATGTCGGCAGAATGTAAGATTTTACGCAGGAAGCCCTGAAATTGCATATTTTACGCTGGATAGCATCCAGAATGTAAGATTTTATGCAGGAAACCCTAAAATTGCGTATTTTACACTGGATAGCATCCAGAATGTAAGATTTTATGCAGGGAATCCTGAAATTGCATATTTTACGCTTGATAGCATCTAGAATGTAAGATTTTATGCAAAGAATCCTGAATTTGTGTATTTTACGCTGGATGGTATCCAGAATATGAAATTTTATGCTGGAACCCTCCCATTTTGCGTATTTTACGCAGAATTGAATTTTTGGCATAAAAAGTGCACAAAATGATTGTTTTTGCCTAGTTTAGCTATTTCTAGCCAGACTTTCAAAAAACTTAAAACATGAAAGTTTTAGATCTTTGTCCTGCCTTTCCGAATATCTCTGGAGCATATTATTTTGGGTTCGTATGTGGAAGTTATGCCCCGTCTCCCCTGAGATGCTTGATTCCTCCACAGCTCTTGTACCCTATTTATATTTAGTTATTGCATATATGCTTATACTAGGTTAAATGTTAATTTTAAATATGTTCCATGACACGATGGTGACCCATTGTGGTGCACTTTTGATGAATGATATGATATGATAGTGGCCCGTCGTGGCACACTCTTGACAGTGAATTTGACATATATTTCGAATGCTGTTGTGACGGCTAGCATGTCATGACAGAATTGAATAACCTGGATACCGTGGGCGATTGCGTTTGTACAAATAAACTAGTACCGTCTTGCATCATGTCTAGGATAGGGATCCCTGAGTACCACGGTCAGGGATACCTACAGTAATTGACTAAGGCTAATAAACTAGAATAATTTTGTAGACATGAAGAGATTCTCAGCTACAGGCAATCCCGTTATCTGGGCGCATTAAGTGGACTTGTAGCCTACCGACAAGTAGGGCACATTTCCAGCACACAGTCACGTATTACATTCTTCATAAACGGATATTCGACCTGGATTACCGGATGGCCTGTAGGGCTTGTGGCTGTTGGGATAATCTCATTGCATTTTGCTAATAACTAGGCTTGTGATAGCCCTAGTTAGTTAAAAGTATCAAGCCGTACTCTTGATTGGCCGTGATTGATTGGATGGAGTTTATTCCAGCTTAGTCTTATCTTGATCCTGTGCAAGATTATGACATGACATGCTTATTGATGTTGCCTTAACAATAACGATCGGGGTCCAGTTCTGTTCAGGCGAAGGGTTACAACCCCGGTCCTTGTTTGGTTTAAAGGTTGTAACCTGGCTCCCGGAGCAGTTCTGTGTCCTCTCTTTGTTTATTGTCTTATTGCAACCCTATGCCATATTCGTCATGTTTTACCTTACCTTAATACCATGATTATTTATACTGGCCTTAGCGATAAAGATTGGGGGTCTATTTCTGTTCAGGCGAAGGGTTACAACCCCGGTCCTTATTTGGTTTAAGGGTTGTAACCTGGCTTCCGAGGCAGTTCTGTGTCCCCACTTCGTTTATTGTCTTTACTGTACCAATAGTATTTGAGACGGGTTTCTATTCAGGTGAAGGGCTGCAACCCCCGGTCCTTGTTTGGTTTAAGGGTTGTGACCTGGCTACTTGAATGGTTTCTTCGTACTCAGTTTACTATTGTTATCTCTATTATTATCAGTTCTTTATTTATTACCTTTAATATTCTATTATGATATGCTGGTTTTAGTTTCTAAGCGAAGCCTCCTTTGTGGCACTTGCTCTTTCTGGGGTCTGACCCAGCTGGTTTTGTGTGGCCAGATATCGGAGCAGCACCAGAGGATCCACCTGTCTTCCAGCCAGATGGTGACCATGACACGCCCCAGAACCAAAATGAGGGTGACAGAACACCAGGCATAACCCTGGCAACGAGTAGGTTTCTTTTTGTCTTTCCACTTTATTGTAAAAATTATTCTTTTGAGGCGTTTAGCCGACGAGCACGTGTTAGCTCGTATTGTACCTTTATTTACTGTCTTCCTACGGACTGTAACATGATTGACAAATCCTAGGGTTGATCATGTATGACCAGAACTCTTGCTAGTCTTGACATTTTGTACGTCTAACTTCATGATCATCCGAATTTGTAATGTATGGGACGCCTTGCTATTGTATATTTGGTGCTCTGACATCTTGTAACTGTTATTCTTTGCTTGAGATTGAGACAATAGGCTTGTTTATGACCATAGGAGACTGATGGCTTGTAGTTAAACCCTCATGTATCTAGACAGCCATGACCGTATAGCGAGGTGGGTTGTACTTCAATATACGTAGCTGGCTATGCACGCCCCCGCTCTCCAGTATTCTGGTTCTGGGGCGTGACATGGTTTAAGTGGTAGCCCATGCAGGTCTTGTAAATCAAGATATGTGAGGGTTTACCGAATAGAAGTCTCAATCAGCACTCGCCCTTGATCTCTGCTTGTATCTTCTGAATCCATGTAATCTTGACCTGATCACATGCTTGTATCATTGATCTGTCCTGGTCCCTCCTTATTATTCTCTATGTCGTCTTATTCAGCGACATTGTTTCTGGACCTGCCGATCAGCAAGGTAGAGCACCTCTCGTGGACCAACAGCAACCCGGAGATCAAGCCCAACATTCAGGAGTAGCCTCTAGAGTCATGCCTACTGGAGGAGAGCCACCAGTTCAGCCCGTCCAGCCTGCAGAGCCTGATGATGGCATTTGGTGGGTCTTATCAGGTCACTATTAGCCTCCCAGGATCATCGAAGAGATGCCTTGCACTAGGCGATGGCAGACGCTTTGACCAGAGGAGGTCATCAGGGTAATAGTACGGCCAACAGCTTCAAGCGCTTGAACCCTTCCTTCTTCGACGGCAGTGAAGATACGATCGCTATAGATGCATGGCTTCAGGATACAGAGGTGATTCTAGAAGCAGTCAGGACTCCAGAGAACGAGAAGGTGGCCGTGGTGCGCCTACAGCTATTGGATCTTGCCCGCAGCTGGTGGACGACACAGGCCGTTGGATTATTGGCACCCATTGCTTGGACGGTATTCAGAGAGAGATTCTAGACCAATTACTTCGATGCTGTAGCTCGATACGATCTACAGACGAGGTTCACCATTCTGAAGCAGATGGGCAGGATGGTCGACGGATATGTGGCCTAGTTTTCGAGACTCAGTCGGTTTGCTTCCACCTTGGTAGCGACCGAGTTCGATAGGGCCCAGCGGTTCCAGCAGTGGCTTCACCTGGAAATTTTATTGGCAGTAGAGCAGTTTGAGCATCAGACTTTTGATACAGTATTAAGAGAATCTAGGAGGCATGAATATACCTTCCAGAGGATCGTGGATATGATGGAAGGTCGGAAGCGATCCCACGGTCAGATAAATTAGTCATCAGTACCAGTCCCGGCAGCCAGGGCTTTGACCATTGGAGCTCCGAGGCGGGCGGCCTCAGTGACGTCGGTTCAGTATTCCACCCCGACGCACCCTCAGCAGCAGAAGCAGTTTTCCGTAATGGGATGTTCACACTACGGGAAGCCAGGACATGTGGTATCAGAGTGTCACAGAGCACAGGGTTTGTGCTTGGTTTGTGGTACCCCGGACCACGGGGTTGGGAACTGCCCGAACAGGGGGAGTTCATCGGCCTTCTCTAGTCCTTCAGTTAGAGGACCAACACCAGTCCAGCAGCAGCAGCAGCTGCAGTACCCGTTCCCGAGGCCATTGCCGACGCAGGTCCAAGCATTCCAGCAGCAGAGACCGCAGCAGTATGCCCAAGCCCAAGCCCTGATCCAGAGTAGGCAGAGGAATTTTCAGCAGAGGGGACCCGCACCCAGAGGGCATGGTCAAGTACTGGCCTTGACCATGGGAGAGGAAGAAATAGCACCAGGTGAGGTAGTGGTAGGTACTATTCTCGTCAACACCTTTCCAGATTCAGTATTATTTGATTCTGGTACCTCACATTCATTTATGTCTGCACGATTCGTGATACGGATAGGACTAGAGCCCCAGTCATTATCAGTAAGGCTTAATATACTTACTGGTAACGGTCTTGTGGGAGTAGATAGAGTGTTTTTCTCGTGTCGGATCGTAGTTAGCGGTAGAGAGTTTTCCGTTAGATTGATAGAATTTCCGATGGCCGATTATGATGTGGTCTTAGGGATAGATTGGTTGAGGGACCTGTATGCCAGGATAGATTGCCATATTGGCAGGGTTGTTTTTAGCATCCCAGGCGAGCCGGAGTTTTCCTTTTCCCGAGGCGAAGTTGAACCTTCTCCTCCCGTATTGCGGATAGCAGTAGCAATAGTGCAGTTACCCCGGATCGTCGAGAAGTTTCCAAATATTTTCCCAGAAGAGCTTCCAGGAATGCCGCCAGAACGAGAGATTGAGTTCACCATAGACTTGATCCCCGGGGCCGCACCTGTGTCAGAGAGAGTCTACAGGATGGTACCGTCAGAATTGGAGATATTATACAAAATGATTGAAGAACTCAGGACCAAGGGATTCATTCGTGTTAGTGGATCGCCTTGGGGAGCCCCGATGCTTCTTATGAAAAAGAAGGATGGTACATCCAGATTATGTGTTGACTATCGTACCTTGAACTTAGTGACAATCAAGAACCGATACCCTCTCCCGAGGATAGATGACTTGTTTGATCAACTCAAGGGGCAGCAGTATTCTCGAAGATTGACTTGCGCTCAGGATATCATCAGATTAGAGTCAGAGAGCAGGACATCCCGAAGACAGCTTTCAGGTCTAGATATGGGCATTAGAAGTTCCTTATGATGCCATTTGGAGCAACCAATGTGCCGGCTGTATTCATGGACCTCATAAATCGTATCTTCATGCCTTATTTGGATCAGTTCGTGATTGTGTTCATAGACGACATCCTGGTCTATAGCAAGAGTGAAGCAGAGCATGAACAGTATCTCAGAGTTGTTCTCCAGATTCTCTGAGAGCACCAGTTGTATGCCAAGTTCAGTAAATGCGAGTTCTGGCTTGATCGCATTTCATATTTGGGTCATATCATCACCAGAGAAGGAGTAGAAGTGGATCTCTAGAAGATCGTGGCTATTGAGACGTGGCCAGTGCCTAGCATAGTTGCAGAAGTTTGTATTTTTCTTAGATTGGCCGGCTACTACCGACGATTTGTTTCGAACTTTGCTCGAATTTTAGCACCACTGACGCAGTTGACCCGCAAGGATGTGCAATTTGCTTGGACATCAGAATATCAGGATTCTTTTGAGAAGTTGAAGCGAGGCTTGATGACGGCACCCATTTTCACACTTCCAGATGGGACCGGAGGATTCTCAGTGTATTGTGATGCTTCAGACCGAGGTTTAGGATATGTTTTGATGCAACATGGGAAGATAATAGCTTATGCGTCACGAGAACTTCATGATTATGAGAGAAATTACCCAACCCACGACTTAGAACTGTCAGCCATGGTGTTTGCACTAAAGCTTTGGAGACACTACTTGTATGGAGATAGGGTAGAGATTTTTACCGATCACAAGAGCCTGAAGTATGTGTTCACTCAGAAGGATCTTAACATACGTCAGAGGAGATAGCAAGAGCTGCTTGTGGATTATGATGTCAACCTGTAGTATCATCCTGGGAAAGCCAATGTTGTTGCGGATGCATTGAGCAGGAGAGCCGGAGTTTATTTTCTAACAGCGCAACCAGAGTTGTTAGCAGATCTTCAGAAGATGGGTATAGAAGTTGTCCTTCATACCAATGTGGCATTGATGGCCAGCATGCAAGTTCAGTCCAGTATAGTTGAGAGAATCAAGATAGCTCAGTCATCAGATTCTAAGCTTCAGCGGCTTAGGACAGAATGTGTAGTAGGGCGAAGACCAGAATTATGCATTCATGAAGACGGTACACTTTGACATGGTAAGCGTCTTTGCATACCCAATGGAGATATCAGACAGGAGGTCATGACCGAAGCTCACAGTTCTCAGTATTCGATTCATCCCGGTAGCACAAAGATGTACCGAGATATCCGTCAGCACTTTTGGTGGAATGGCATGAAGAGGGAGATAGCTCGATTTGTCTCTCGGTGTTTGGTTTACCAACAAGTCAAGGCTGAACATCAGAGGCCAGCTGGACTTCTTCAGCCCTTGCCAATTCTAGAACGGAAGTAGGAGCATATAACCATGGATTTCCTGACTAGATTACCTAGGTCCCCGTCCGGTAGAGATGCTATTTGGGTTATAATTGATCGGCTCACGAAGGTGGCTCACTTTCTCCTATTCAGAGTTGGTCAGTCGATGACCCAGCTAGCAGAGATGTACCTCAGGCAGATCGTCCAACTTCACGATATTCCAGTCATTATCACCTCGGACAGAGATTCAAGATTCATGTCGCACTTTTGGCATAGTCTGCAAGAGAGTTTGGGAACTCACGTCCAGTTCAGCTCAGCTTATCACCCGCAGACAGATGGTCAGTCTAAACTGTCACTACCACTTTTCTAGCTTGAGGGTATTTTGGTCATTTTTAAAATTTTGGAATTAATTTGGAATTATTAGTATTAATTATATTTTTTAGAATTTTTAAGTGATTTTTAGTATATTTGAGTTGGTGCTATTTTTAGACTTTGACTAATGTTGACTTAGGAGACTGTCCTAAAGGCTAACCTAGGTCATGACTACTTAGTTAGGTTAAGGAACCTTAGCTTGACCTAAGTTAGTGATAATTAACCAATTAGATTTAATTGGAAGAAATTAGGAATTGATTTGAATAGTAAATGGCTTGTGGTTTCACAAGTCATGACTTGTGATTTTAGCCTTAGAGGCCCAACCCAAAACCAAGTGAACCTAGTCCTAGCCCATCCCACTTGGTCGGCCACACAAAGCCTAGGGATTCCCACCTATTTAATCCCCTCCTAGAAATTAGGGCTAGCCTCCATTAGGAATATTTTGCAAGTTGAGGAAGAGGTGAGTCTCCATTTTCTTTAATCCATAGAAATTCCATTTCAATTCATTTTCCCCCCAAACCAATTGCAATAGGTCCTAAAATTATTGTACTTGCTGTTGTTGTTGAGTAATTTCAGGAAAGAAACAATTTGGGAGAGTTTTGGTGGTTTGAGGATCCTCTCATTTGGGGCTTTTTGTTACATTTCAAATCCCTAGGTAATATTCTAATCCCTTCCATAAATTTTTATTTTTATTGCATATCTAGGAAGCCCTAGGCCTACCATAGCTGTAGGACTAGCTAACCCTAGGTTTTGAGTCCTATACGTGTCCGTATCGGACACGTATCAGTTTGAATATATATATGTTTGATGAAATGCCCCAAAGGGCATTTTGAACTGTTTTTAGCAATATTTTTGAATAGGAATTAGGGTTTTAACCTCGCTTATGGTTTTCTATTATACTGAGCACATTTTGGGTCGTGTCGAGTTGCCACGGACACCCGGACACGCTGTTGCACTCGCGCGCGCGCAGGCTTCCTTCCCTTGCCACTCGGGGCCTTTTGCGTGCAGGATACGACACTTCGACACGTGAGATTTGACACACACTACGGGACACTGACTGACACCACGTATGTGAAGTCCTAGGGCCTCTCGTGTCGTGTCAGACACGCACGAACCCGTGCATTGAGTTTATACTGTATCGGCTACAGCCGATTTCCAACACTGATACGCGTGTCGTATTGCACACACGTCGTGGACACGAATCAGGGTGTCCCTGACCTAGCCCTAGTCCCCCTTGATACTGGGACACGATCACGAGATCTGTGTCGTGTCGTGTCGTATGCACGAGCACTGGAAACACGTGCACGAGGATTGCCCAGTGTTGTACTGTTTCGTGTTTTAAACTGTTTGGACACGTTTGTGTCTACTTGGGTGGACACAAACACAATGATGGACACGTACACTATTAGTGTTATCATTACCAACCAATATTTCGACACTTTAGTTCATTTTCATGGATTAATTTCACATTATCCAATAAATCCTGAAACCCATAGTATCAGACTTTTATTCACTGTTTCCAGTTTTTCAATATGAACTTTGACATCAAATTTACCTATTTAATAGTGTTAATTGTATGGTTTTAAACCCTAATATGGTACACCTACATGTTCACTAACTGTGTGTCGAATTTGGGATGATTTGGTAATGTCTAGAGCTCAAAAACTGGGAGTTTGATTTTGGACTGAAAACTGAGAATTGGGGGTTACTATTTTAGAATTGTTTGAAATGGTTTTCTTCCCTCATTTTCTTGCATGACCTGAGAATTATTCTCCTAATATGAACTGATTTCCTTTCCCTCGTGCCATGCCACATTGTTTATAGCTCACTGATTTTTGTCTGACACACACAAATGTCAATTCCTGCACACAAACATACACTCTTGTTTTCATTCACTAACACTACACTGTCACGTTTTACAGGCTTGCACTTATCACTGGACACATGATTCACTAGACACCTTCATTTCCTGTCTCCCTATAAACACAATGTGCACATGTTATATACAAACACACAGGTTGCCATTCCCTTTTGTATTCACTATTTTGTACTTCACTGATTCCAGGATTGGTTAGTTAGCACACCCTCATGCTTCACAAAAACCCTCTAGCCTAACACACACACATGAGCACAAGTGTAAATTTCTACATATATACATATGCATATATATATACATGTATATATAAATTGAGATGTATATATATATATATATATATATATATATATATATATATATATATATATATATATATATATATATATATATCCTATATATATATCCTATATATTATATAATGTGTGTATACCATCATATATATTAAATATATAATGTTTGTATGATATACATATAGCAGCCTATAGGTTATGTATTTTCTAAGTTATATTATATAATATATCAATGTGTGTATTCTATATTAGAGTGTATTATATTAGATATATTTTGACTTGTGTTATTTGTGTATGGTTTGGTTCATAGGCATAGTATAGCCTATGGCCTATGGGTGGCTTGAATGCCTAGTATGGAGTCTAGATTGGTCTTGTTTAGTCTTGTTAGGCCTAGAATAGACTAGTTAGACTATTATAGACTTGTTTGACTTAGGTTTGACTTGGTTGACCTAGTTTGACTTTAGGGTTGACCAGAGTTGACCAAGAGTTGACTTTGGCCTAGATAGACCTAGATTCATATAGAATGCATTGTAGTGCATCTTATTACCATTCTGAACTTGTTATGACTTGTACTGTTCTAAATAGGAGCCGGACACCACTCCTCGGACAGTACTTTCATCTTGGACATTCAGATAGCAGGCGAGTACATTCTCTGATCTTTTCATACCTGTCTGGACTATATTCTTGATCTAGATTACTCTACTTGATGCTGACACGTATCTTCACGGATTAGTACTATATGGATCCCTTTCTGAGATGTTATCCCTCTACGGGTGCATCAGGTATTTTATGTTCATGTACTTTATCATGTGCATCAGGTACTCCTTGTACTCGTACTAGTTTATGTTTTTATATGTTCTCATGTGCTTTCATGTGCCTCATGTACTACTCATTACATGAGTTCATATATCTTAGCTGTATTCATATGCCTATAACGTAACTTGAATGGATCCTTGTGTATTGATTGGGGCGGGGTGAGTAGAATTGGTTATGTGATCATTATCCCTAGTAGCTGTATTCATGTGTCTCTTAGTTATATTCGTGTGCCCCTAAGCTGTTTACATAACCATATTGTACTCTAAATCACTTAGCCACTTACAGTCTCTACTTATCATGTATTTACTTTCAATTACAAATATCTCTTGTTTACTCGTACTTCCTTTTCAGCATTTCATGTATTTTACTCTATTGCATGATTTATACTCCTAACCTGTTATGAACTGTTGAGAGATATGTGCTCGTTCTCGTCCTGATTGGACCTGTTGAAAATTTTACAGAGGACGAGGAGGAGGCCTGCTTAGACACTTTCTATAGGACAGCCTTAGAGGACACTTGCGATCCGGACTTCCAGTCGGATCCCTTAGCAGTAGAGACAGTTGCTCCATAGATAGTTTTATCTTATTTTATAGTATTGATTTTGAGTTGTATATATTATGGATCTGTATTATTCTGGATATCAGTGGAGTTATCATAGACACTTAGCTTTCTCTCTATTGTATTTCCTGTGGTTTGGATCTTGCATCTTTTATATCATTCCATCTTTATCCTGTTCTACCTTAGCTGTGATTGAGATATATTCTATTATGTCACCCCCATTCGGGGAGTATAACTGCTTATTACCTTAAACTGTTAGATGTTGTGACCTAGGACAGCATTCTACCGCCGACACTGCGACGTAGGCTGGACGTACCCACGTTTCGTGCCCTTACTCTAGGGTGCGGGTCGTGACACGTTTTTAATGGTGGCCCATGAAGGTCTAGGTTGGAAATGTAGTGGTATTCGAACTAGAATATCGCTGCAGCTTGCAGTAGGAATTAGTATTTTAGAAGGTACTCAATCACACTAGAAAAAACTTCTTATCAGATTCCGTATATCTATTTTGCTGCTTATTGTCTTCCTTAGAAATTTTAAACTGTCCTCCTTTGATATTTCGACTCATTCTCAGTAATTGTTTCTTGTCTGATCTGTGTCTCCAGGATGGTTGAGACAAGATCGCATCACCTCGGGACGGGAGATGCTGGAGAGGGGTCTGCCACCTCTCGTATCCAGCAGCCAGCTCCCAGTACCGCAGGGCCAGTACAGCCCTTAGGAGTCGGTGTCTCTATAGCTTTTGGAGGAGCACCTCCACCAGCCAGGAGGCAGAGCCCTGTGATTCTTGAGATCCTTCCACTGTAGCAGCCTCCGCCTGCGGGGATGGTAGATGCTGCACATCTCTTCTCCTTCGTGGAGAGGATTCTGAAGTCCCACCAGTAGCAGCAGACGAGGCAGACAACCGATTTCCGTCAAAGGATCGATGAGGCACACCAGCTGGTTTATACTACAGTCGAGATGATTACTGCTCAGGGGCCCAGCAGCAGCCCCGTCGGAGGGAGAAGGACATTCAGGACTTCCAGAAGATGCACCCTCGGGAGTTCTTCGGCACAGAGGGCATCCATATTGCAGACGACTGGATAGAGCATATTGAGGAGATCTTCTGACTGGCGGAGATACCAGCTCGACCCTAGATCGAGGCGGCGGGCAGTCAGATGTAGGACTTGGCCCGTGCGTGTTATCAGACAGATCCCAGGGGAGTTGAGGGCCAGACTTGGGCCCAGTTCAAGGAGCTATTTAAGGAGCAGTTCTCTCCTGATGTGGCCTTGGGAGGTATCGAGGCACAGTTCGAGGGTCTGGTTCAGGGGAACCAGACGGTAGCTGAGTATGCTGGAGAGTTTTGAAAATTGGCCCGATTTATAAATGACTTGAAAGAGAAGACAAAGGCGAGGAAGTTTCACCGAGGCTTGATTAGAGAGGTTCGGTCGCTGACTAAGAGCGACCGGAACGCTACATTTGCTGAAATATTTTTTGGGGCTATGGCGGCGGAAGACGACCTAGGACTGAAGCAGAAGAGGGGTCGTGACTTCCAGGGTGGTAGCAGCAGTCAGGGGCAAGAGGCCTCACTTCTAGCATCAGCAGCAGAGGCCAATTCAGCAGTATCAGCAGCAGCAGCAGCAGTATTATCAGCAGCAGGGTAGGGCACCTTTTCAGCAGGTACAGCACCAGCAGCAGAGAGGGCAGCAGGCACCCCATCAGCAGCAGGTAGTCGTTTATGCCTTATACAAGAAGCCGGGGCACATGATCCATGAGTGCAGAAAGAAGCTAGGCAGGTGCCTACTCTGTGGTGCGGGAGATCACTAGTTGAGGGATTGTCCTGGGGCTTTTGGGCGAGGAGCTCAGGGAGGTGGAGCCAAGGCTCCAGCAGGCCAGCAAAGGGGACCAGCCCTGCAGACCCAGCAGCAGAGGTTCCAGCAGCACCAGCAGCAGGCACGAGGTGGACAGAAGGGACGAGCTTTCGCCATGGCGGCTGAGGATGCCGAGGCCATCGGAGAGCTGATAGCAGGTTCGGTTCTTCTCGACACCCTTCCAACATTTACACTCTTTGATTTTGGGGCTTCCCACAGCTCTGTGTCAGTATCGTATGCTATTAGACACAGTCTGGTTTCTGAACCATTGCCTAGGACCTGCAAGATCACGATCGGGGGTGGGGTCATCCTCGTGAGTGATGTTTACAGAGGGCAGAGCGTCATATTGGGAGGCCGAGAGTTGGAAGTGAGTTTACTCATCATGCCATTACCGAACTACGACATTGTATTAGGTATGGACTGGCTGAGGAGACACCACGCTCGTATCGATTGTCGAGGGGGTAGAGTTTTGTTTGGGGCGCCAGGAGAGCCAGAGTTTGAGTACACCCGGCGGCAGGCAGAGCAGGACGGCGGAGTCTTCTGTGGAGCATCAGTTGAGGAGCAGGTGGCTTCGTATCCCTTGATCGCAGAGTTTATGGACGTATTTCCAGAGGAGTTGCCAGGGCTTCCACCGGACAGGGATGTAGAGTTCTCGATAGACTTGGTTCCCGGCGCGAAACTGATTTACCAGCATGTCTATCGAGTGAACAACAGTGAATTGGTGGAGCTGAAGAAGCAGGTGGATGAGCTGCAGGACAATGGCTTCATCCGTTCGAGTTCTTCACCTTGGGGTGTACCGGTACTTTTCGTACCCAAGAAGGATGGGTCGGTACGGATGTGTATCGACTACAGGGCACTTAACAACCTGACGATCAAGAACAGATATCCACTGCCGTGGATCGATGATCTCTTTGATCAGTTGAGCGAAGCTCGGGTGTTTTCCAAGATTGACTTGAGGTCAGGTTATCACCAGGTGAAGGTTAAGAGGGAGGATATTCCTAAGACCGCTTTCAGGATGCGGTACGGGCAGTTTGAGTTTTTGGTTATGCCATTTGGGCTGACCAATGCACCAACAGTATTTATGAACCTTATGAACAAGGTGTTCCACCAGTACTTGGATAAGTTTGTGGTGGTATTCATTGATGATATCCTGGTGTATTCCAAGACAGAGGAGGAGCATGAGGAGCACTTGAGAGTGGTGCTGGAGATACTCAGGAGAGAGAGATTGTACGGCAAGCTCTCGAAGTACGAGTTCTTTCTAGACATGGTAGTTTTCTTGGGTCATGTGGTGACTGGAGATGGTATCTCAGTGGACCCGAAGAAGATCACAGCAGTTGAGGCTTGGGCAGCGCCGACTTCTGTGGCAGAGATCAGGAGTTTCCTGAGGCTGGCAGGATATTATAGGAGATTTGTGCAGGATTTCTCCCGGGTTGCAGAGCCGTTGACTCGGTTGACCCGAAAGGATACTGAGTTTGTTTGGTCAGTGGAGTGTCAGGCAGCTTTTGATGAGTTGAAGAAGCGGCTTACGACAGCTCCGATTCTGACATTGTCTTCAAGATCGGGTAGATTCACTATTTATAGTGATGCTTCAGGGAAGGGGCTGGGTTGTGTCTTATAGCAGCATGGGAAGGTGATTGTCTATGCTTCCAGGCAATTATGTCCCCATAAGAAGAACTACCCTACCCATGACCTGGAGCTGGCAGCGGTGATTTTTGCTCTGAAGTTGTGGAAGCACTATCTGTATGGCGAGAGGGTGAAGATTTTCACAGATCACAAGAGCTTGAAGTATATGTTTACACAGAAAGAGCTCAACAAGAGGCAACGCAGATGGCTAGAGTTGATGAAGGACTTTGACATCTCACTTCAGTATCACCCGGAAAAGGCCAACGTGGTTGCCGATGCCTTGAGTAGGTATCCGACAGCCATGTGTTTGACTATGGATCGGTACTTGCTTCCAGACTTGGAGAGCCTTGGGATTAAGGTAATTGTGCCCGGAGTGCAGATGCAGTTATGGGGCCTTCAGAGACAGTCGAACTTGATGAAGAGGATCAAGGCGACACAGTTCGAGGAAGTGGCTCTGCGGTGTATCCGAGAGCTGGTTCGTGCAGGGTTGGTGGATGGCGAGTTTTCACTTGCAGAGGATGGTGCCTTGAGGCACGGTTCCAGGTTATGTGTGCCTAACGGGGAGCTCAGGGAGCAGATCATGCAGGAGGCTCACAGATCACAGTACTCTATACATCCTGGTGCCAACAAGATGTACAGGGATCTGCAAGAGCATATCTGGTGGTACGGGATGAAGCGGGAGGTAGCTCGCTTCGTAGCTAGATGCTTGATCTGTCAGCAGGTCAAGGGCAGAGAGGTAGAGGCCCGGAGGATTGTTGCAGCCGTTGCCCATTCCAGAGTGGAAGTGGGAATATATCACCATGGATTTTGTATCTGGGTTACCGCGTACACCAGGAGGGAAAGACGCAATTTGGGTCATCGTTGACAGGTTGACCAAATCGGCCCACTTCTTGCCATTCAAGGTGGGTACGTCTACAGAGAGGCTTGCGGAGTTGTATATGAAGCAGATAGTCAGGATTCATGGAGTTTCCATCAGCATTATCTCAGATCAGGATAGTCGCTTTACTTCCCATTTCTGGAGGAGTCTGCAGACTAGTTTGGGCACTCAGCTCAAGTTTAGTACTGTATACCACTCCCAGACGGACGGACAGTCAGAGAGGACTATTCAGACGCTTGAGGACATGCTGCGGACGTGCGTCCTAGATTTTGGAGGTTCCTGGGAGGATCATCTATATTTGGTGGAGTTTGCTTACAACAACAGTTATCAGGCCAGCATTGAGATGCTACCTTTTGAGGCTCTGTATGGGCGTAGGTGTCGTACACCCTTATCTTGGGATGATGTTGGAGATCGAGCTTTACTGGAACCAGAGATGGTTGTTGACGCAGCCGAGAAGGTGAAGCTCATCAGGGACAGACTTCGCGTGGCGCAGGACAGACATCGGCACTGGGCCGATAGCCACCGGAGGCCGTTGGAGTTTGAGGTACAGAATTAGGGATAGGATTAGAAGTAGGTTGTATTTTGTTTTGTTTGATTGATCGTGTTTGATTTTTAGTAACTTGAGACCTTACTTGTGATTAGGTTGGAGACATGGTTTTTCTGCAGATATCTCCGACTCGTGGTACGATACGTTTTGGTGGAGGTGGAAAGCTTAGCCCGCGCTTCATCGGCCCTTTCGTTATCAGCGGGAGAGTCGGTGACGTGGCATACAGGCTAGACTTGCCACCTGCACTAGTGGGAGTTCATAACGTATTCTACGTATCACAGTTGAGATGGTACGTGGCTGACCCTAGCCATGTGCTCGATCATTCGGAGATTGAGGTTGGACCTACTCTCAGTTATTCCAGAGTAGCCTGTGGAGATTCTGGATCACCGGAAGAAGGTACTGAGGAACCAGGTGATACCCTAGGTACGCGTCGCATGGAGGCATCATTCTCCAGGAGAGTCTACCAGGGAGCGGGAGGATGAGATGCGCGAGCGGTACCCCTATCTTTTTGGACCCTGAGGTATAGTTTTCTATCCTTCTCAGCAGTTAGTTTCGCCTTTAATTTCGAGGACGAAATTATTTTAAGGGGGGTAGATTTGTCACTACCACTTTTTTAGCTTGAGGGTATTTTGGTCATTTTTAAAATTTTGGAATTAATTTGGAATTATTAGTATTAATTATATTTATTAGAATTTTTAAGTGATTTTTAGTATATTTGAGTTGGTGCTATTTTTAGACTTTGACTAATGTTGACTTAGGAGACTGTCCTAGAGGCTAACCTAGGTCATGACTACTTAGTTAGGTTAAGAAACCTTCGCTTGACCTAAGTTAGTGATAATTAACCAATTAGATTTAATTTGGAGAAATTAGGAATTGATTTGAATAGTAAATGGCTTGTGGTTTCACAAGTCATGACTTGTGATTTTAGCCTTAGAGGCCCAACCCAAAACCAAGTGAACCTAGCCCTAGCCCATTCCACTTGGCCGGCCACACTAAGCCTAGGGATTCCCACATATTTAATCCCCTCCTAGAAATTAGGGCTAGCCTCCATTAGGAATATTTTGCAAGTTGAGGAAGAGGTGAGTCTCCATCTTCTTTAATCCATAGAAATTCTATTTCAATTCATTTTTCCCCCAAACCAATTGCAATAGGTCCTAAAATTATTGTACTTGCTGTTGTTGTCGAGTAATTTCAGGAAAGAAATAATTTGGGAGAGTTTTGGTGGTTTGAGGATCCTCTCATTTGGGGCTTTTTGTTACATTTCAAATCCCTAGGTAATATTCTAATCCCTTCCATAAATTTCTATTTTTATTGCATATCTAGGAAGCCCTAGGCCTACCCTAGCTGTAGGACTAGCTAACCCTAGATTTTGAGTCCTATACGTGTCCGTATCGGACACGTATCAGTTTGTATATATATGTGTTTGATGAAATGTCCCAAAGGGCATTTCGAACTGTTTTCAACAATATTTTTGAATAGGAATTAGGGTTTTAACCTCGCTTATGGTTTTCTATTGCACTGAGCACATTTTTGGTCGTGTCGAGTCGCCACGGACACACGGACACGCTGTTGCACTCGCGCGCGCGCGCAGGCTTCCTTCCCCTGCCACTCGGGGCCTTTTGCGCGCAGGACACGACACTTCGACACGTGAGATTTGACACACACTATGGGACACTGACTGACACCACATATGTCAAGTCCTAGGGCCTCTCGTGTCATGTCGGACACGCACGAAGCCGGACATTGAGTTTACACTGTATCGGCTACAACCGATTTCCAATACTGATACGCGTGTCGTATTGCACACACGCGTGTCGTGGATACGAATCAGGGTGTCCCTGACCTAGCCCTAGTCCCCCTCGACACTGGGACACGATCACGAGATCTGTGTCGTATCGTGTCGTGTGCACGAGCACTGGAAACACGCACACGAGGATTGCCCAGTGTTGCACTGTTTCGTGTTTTAAACTGTTTGGACACGTTTGTGTCCGCTTGGGTGGACACAAACACACTGATGGACACGTACACTATTAGTGTTATCATTACCAACCAATATTTTGACACTTTAGTTCATTTTCATGCATTAATTTCACTTTACCCAATAAATCCTGAAACCTATAGTATCAGTCTTTTATTCATTGTTTCCAGTTTTCAATATGAACTTTGACATCAAATTTACCTATTTAATACTGTTAATTGTATGGTTTTAAACCCTAATGTGGTACACCTACATGTTCACTAATTGTGTGTCGAATTTGGGATGATTTGGTAATGTCTAGAGCTCAAAAACTGGGAGTTTGATTTTCGACTGAAAACTGAGAATTGGGGGTTATTGTTTTGGAATTATTTGAAATGGTTTCCTTCCCTCATTTTCCTGCATGACCTGAGAATTATTCTCCTAATATGAACTGATTTCCTTTCCCTCATGCCATGCCATATTGTTTATAGTTCACTGATTTTTGTCTAACACACACACACACATGTCAATTCCTGCACACACACATACACTCTTGTTTTCATTCACTAACACTACACTGTCATGTTTTCCAGGCTTGCACTTATCACTGCACACATGATTCACTAGACACTTTCATTTCCTGTCTTCCTATAAACACAATGTGCACAGGTTATATACAAACACACATGTTGCCATTTCCTTTTGTATTCACTGTTTTGTACTTCACTGATTCCAGGATTGGTTAGTTAGCACACCCTCATGCTTCACTCACACACTCCAGTCTAACACACACACATGAGCACAAGTATAAATTTCTACATATGTACATATGCATATATATACATGTATATATAAATTGAGATGTATATATATATATATATATATATATATATATATATATATATATATATATATATATATATATCCTATATATATTATATAATGTGTGTATACCATCATATATATTAAATATATAATGTTTGTATGATATATATATAGTAGCCTATAGGTTATGTATTTTCTAAGTTATATTATATAATATATCAATGTGTGTATTCTATATTAGAGTGTATTATATTAGATATATTTTGACTTGTGTTATGTGTGTATAGTTTGGTTCATAGGCATAGTATAGCCTATGGCCTATGGGTGGCTTGAATGCCTAGTATGGAGTCTAGATTGGTCTTGTTTAGTCTTGTTAGGCCTAGAATAGACTAGTTAGACTATTATAGACTTGTTTGACTTAGGTTTGACTTGGTTGACCTAGTTTGACTTTAGGGTTGACCAGAGTTGACCAAGAGTTGACTTTGGCCTAGATAGACCTAGATTCATGTAGAATGCATTGTAGTGCATCTTATTACCATTCTGGACTTGTTATGACTTGTACTGTTCTAAATAGGAGCCAGACACCACTCCTCGGACAGTACTTTCATCTTGGACATTCAGATAGCAGGCGAGTACATTCTCTGATCTTTTCATACCTGTCTGGACTATATTCTTGCTCTAGATTACTCTACTTGATGCTAACACGTATCTTCATGGATTAGTACTATATGGATCCCTTCCTGAGATGTTATTCCTCTACGAGTGCATCGGGTATTTCATGTTCATGTACTTTATCATGTGCATCAGGTACTCCTTGTACTCTTACTAGTTCATGTTTTTACATGTTCTAATGTGCTTTCATGTGCCTCATGTACTACTCATTATATGAGTTCACATATCTTAGCTGTATTCATATGCCTATAACGTAACTTGAATGGATCCTTGTGTATTGATTGGGACGGGGTGAGTAGAATTGGTTATGTGATCATTATCCCCAGTAGCTGTATTCATGTGCCTCTTAGTTGTATTCATGTGCCCCTAAGCCGTTTACATAACCATATTATGCTCTAAATTACTTAGCCACTTACAGTCTCTACTTATCATGTATTTACTTTCAATTACAAATATCTCCTGTTTACTCGTACTTTCTTTTCAGCATTTTCTGTATTTTACTCTATTGCATGATTTATACTCATAACCTGCTATGAACTGTTGAGAGATATGTGCTCGTTCCCGTCCTGATTGGACCTGTTAAAAATTTTACAGAGGACGAGGAGGAGGCCTGCTTAGACACTTTCTATGGGACAGCCTTAGAGGACACTTGCGATCCGGACTTCCAGTCGGATCCCTTAGCAGTAGAGACAGTTGCTCCATAGATAGTTTTATCTTATTTCATAGTATTGGGGATTGAGTTGTATACATTATGGATCTGTATTATTCTGGATATCAGTGGAGTTATCATAGACACTTAGCTTTCTCTCTATTGTATTTCCTGTGGTTTGGATCTTGCATCTTTTATATCATTCCATCTTTATCCTGTTCTACCTTAGCTGTGATTGAGATATATTCTGTTATGTCACCCCCATTCGGGGAGTATAACTGCTTATTACCTTAAACTGTTAGATGTTGTGACCTAGGACAGCGTTCTACTGCCGACACTACAGCATAGGCTGGACGTACCCACGTCTCATGCCCTTACTCTAGGGTGCGGGTCGTGACACGTTTTTAGTGGTGGCCCATGCAGGTCTAGGTTGGAAATGTAGTGGTATTCGAACTAGAATATCGCTGCAGCCTGCAGTAGGAATTAGTATTTTTGAAGGTACTCAATCACACTAGGAAAAACTTCTTATCAGATTCCGTATATCTATTTTGCTGCTTATTGTCTTCCTTAGAAATTTTAAACTGTCCTCCTTTGATATTTTGACTCATTCTCAGTAATTGTTTCTTGTCTGATCTATGTCTCCAGGATGGTTGAGACGAGATTGCATATATGCTTATACCAGGTTAAATGTTAATTTTAAATATGTTTCATGACACGATGGTGACCCATTATGGTGCACTTTTGACGAATGACATGACAAGATAGTGGCCTGTCGTGGTGTACTATTGACAGTGAATTTGAAATATATCTCGAATGCTGTTGCGACGGCCAGCATGTCATAACAGAATTGAATAACCTGGACAGCATGGGCGATTGCGTTTGTACAAATAAACCATTACTGTCTTACATCATGTCTAGGATAGGGATCCCTGAGTACCACGGTCAGGGATACCTACAGTAATTGACTAAGGCTAATAAACTAGAATAATTCAGTAGACATGAAGAGATTTCCAACTACAGGCAATCCCGTTATCTGGGCGCATTAAGTGGACTTGTAGCCTACCGACAAGTAGGACACATTTCCAGCACACAGTCACGTGTTACATTCTTCATAAACGGAATTGTCACGACCCGCACCCTGTGTAAGGGCACGAGAAGTGGGTACGTCCAGCCTACACCGCAGTATCGGCGGTAGAACGCTGTCCTAGGTTGCTAACTAATCTCATGCAGTGAATATAATGTACTAGCCAAGATCTCAACTCCGAAAGGAAGACAAGTAAAAGATATGATATACTCAATCACAATCTAAGCACGATAAGATAACACAGAAATCTAGATACCAACTAACAACAACAGAAATTTAAACTACTGAAATAATAACAACAATATCTCAAACAACTCTAATACAACTCGATATCTCAAGTTTAATACAACAAGCTCAAAATATGAAAGCTAAGTAAGTCTACTAGCTAAACTCCTGAATCACTCCTGAGAGTCGGAACCCAAGGTAGCTAATCCCTCGCCAGGTCCATGGTAAGAAGGGCATGTGTCGTCAGGAGTATCATCTGTAATATTTTCAACAGGTCCAATCAGGACAGGAACGAGCACATCTCATCTAGAAATCCCAAGTAAATGACAAAGACTATAAAGCAGTTTTTTTTGACAGTTATACAGATGAGCATGGCAGTTTTATACAGATAATGATGTAGAGAAACAGTGAGGGTACAAGGGAAGTAAAGTAGCTAACAAGAGAAGAAAACATGGCAAGGAAGACTGTAGTAAACTAGCTGAACTAGAATAACATGGTATAAGTCCAGACAGTATAAAAGGTAATCCCAGTGTGAGTCCAGTCCATATAATCCAATACTAGATGATTCCAGTACCAGATGAGTCCAGTAAAATGAGTCCAGTAAAATGAGTCCAGAAGTGATCCATGATTCCAGGGTAAGTCCAGCCTATACTCTAACAGTGTGTTTTAAAATACTGAGATCAACATGTAAACGGCTAGGGGTAATCAGGCACATCGCACACTCGGCCAAGTGTGGGATGGCTAGCATTCCAGAATAGTTCCAAGGGAGGTGGTTCCAGATTTTAGGTATGTTCACATGTCTACTCAAGTATTTCCCCGCCCACAAATGAATCCATAATCCAACACTACAACCAGTATGAGTCCAGCCAATGATTCCAGAAATGATTCCAGTAGGGTGATGCCAGTAGTGATTCCAGTAGGTGGTTCCAGTAGTGGTTCCAGAAATAGAGGCCAGACATGAATAAATGAGTGTCGCATGTAATAGATCCAGCAATACTAATCGTGTTTGTACAGAGAATCACATATAGCTAACTAGAACTGAATACAGTAAATGACAAGTAATGAAAGAACTATCAGAGAATGTACTCGCCTGACACTCTGGAAAGAGTAGTGTAATATCAGATGTCTGTACCAGGGTCACAATGTCCTAAAATAGGGAAATACAATTATGATATGTCTAATGTGAAAATAAATGAAAGAACTAATGCAATCTACATGATTTCTAAGCCAATCTAGGTCAAAGTCAAACTTGGTCAACTCCATAGTCAACTAAGCCATATCAAGTCATATCAGGTCACAGAAAGTCAAACTAAGTCATACAAGGTCAAACTAGGTCAAACAAGTTTAAACTAGTCCAATCTAGGTTAAAGTCAACTCCTGGTCAACATTCTAGTCAAACTAGTCAAACACTATTCAATGTGGTCAAGCTAAACCAATTCTAGGTCAAACTTAGGCTAATCAAGGTTCTGGTCAACATAGACTAATCATCTAGGTGATTAGGTCAAGGGTCAATCATCTAAGTCAACTCTATAAGGTAACTCATAACCATAGGCTAACCTGTCTTAGGATACCTATGATACCATACTATAAGGCTAAGATATAACCAATCTCCTATACAAGTACATCACATATAATATACATAATACAATCCAAACTTATCCTATAACCAAGCTAAACCATACTCTAACTCAAATTAAGACTTAACTCTAAGTATCCTACTTAACCCCATACATATCTTCATTCTACTTAGGACTACCCATATAACTTTAAATCACAACTACTCAATAATAGGTCAAAACCTAAACCAACTAGTCCATAGTCTAGGGTTTAGTCAAACTAGGTTACCAAGTCATTTAGAAACCATCTAAGTCCATTCTAAGTCAATTAGGTCAAGGTTGACTTATAGTCGACTTTGGTCAATACTCAGTCAAAGTAGGGTCAACTAGCTAACTAGGTCATGGTCAAGGTTTAATTGGGGTTAGGCCTAATGCCATAGGCTAATAGATCAAAACCATAGGCTAATATCACTTATAGGTTTCTATGTAAACCTAGCCTATACAAGGTATCATACATATATATATATCATATCAACTATATATATATATAACATATATATATACATATACTTATATATATACATAGACTTATATATAGAGAGAGTGATAAAGTGAGAGAGTGATTAGGGTTAGGGTTGTGTTTAGGGTTAGGGACTGAGGTTAGGGTTGGGTGTTTAGGACTGAACTCAGTTCAGAAACTGAGCACAGTCACACACACACACACTGAATATATACACACAGTGTATATATTACACATACATGTATATATACTCACACACACCTATACACACCTCTATATACTATGAAACTTAACACACACACACATCTACATATATACTATACATATACAGTATAAAATACACAAATACACATGTATACATTGATTAAAATCAAATCAAAAACCAAAATAAAAACTGGAAAAATACAGAGAAAATAGGATTACAGAAACTGAGAACAGAGAATGGGGGTATTTCGAATTTGAAACCCTAAACATTGCTAAGATCCCAAATGGGTGGTTGGTAAACCTAGGGTTAGGTGTCTTCTAGTGTCCTAGGTGCCTTAGACACGACCACGACACGACACAACGTGTCCGTGGGTCAAAATACAGAATCGGGTAAAATTTTAGGGCTGTGTCAGGCTAGAGTTCCTGTGTCTCGTACTCACGACACAGGATACGTGGGATCTCGTGCACCTAGGGGTAGGTTCGCCTAGGGGTCTACTAGGTATCCCAAAACCTAATTCGTGTCCAAGTGTGTCCGTGTCCGAGTTACACGCACGTATCAGTGCGTGTTCTGTGTGCGTGTCAGAACAGTGTGTGATCAGTGCGAGTGGATTTTCTCCCTCGACACGACACCAGCGTGTCTGAAACTTTGGGAGGGGTGTGTCAGACACTGCCCCGACCCTCAGACCAAGTTTCAAGTGTCCACGTCGCGTGTCGTGTCCGCTAGGAGCCCCGAGTAGCAGGGGAGCTACACAGTGGCTCGTGCACGTGTCGTGCAGTGAGGACGGGGCCTCGTGTGCCTCACACGTGGCACGTGGGGCCACGTGCTCGTGTCAGTGGGTCGGCCTAGGGTCTAGGTTCGTGTCCGTGTCACTGCATCGTGTCCACAACATGTGTGGATACGAAACAAGGTGTCAAACACCTACGTGTTTCCAGTGTAAACAGTGTGTGTCAGTGAGTGTAAACCCAGTGAGTTCGTGTCCGATTTGGACACGAACAGTGTCCTGTTTTGTGCTCAGACCTAGGAAAATGTGTCCTACCCATCTAGGGCTACCCAAATATATAATTTGTTTTACAAAAACAGAACATTAATTCCTAAGTGGCATTTCACCAAACACCCTAATTAAAACCTAGATACGTGTCCGATACGGACACCAAACCATATCAAAATCCTACCAAACTTGACCTACATGACCATGGTATCCTAATGCATGCAACCATGAAGAGAAATCACTATTTTAGTAGGGTTTAGGGCACTTTACCTATTTGGCCAAAATCAATGTAAACCACTTCAAGGGGGGGTTTCTTCTTCACCTTGGGGTGTCCAAATCCTTGTGCAACCTTGCTACTAAGCCTCCCTTAGCATCCTCAAGTGTAGGGGGTTCCAATGGAACAAGTTTGGTCCAATTTGGAGCTAAAATGACTAAGTTATGAAGTGGTGAAGGTAGAGGAAAAACTAGGTATTGAAAATGAAGGTTTGTGAAGGTGGGGGTGTACATATAGGGGGGGGCATGTCATGGCAGCCAAGGGGGTCTCCTTGGCCGACCAAGCAAGGGGGGGGGGGGTGTCCTATGGCCTTGCTTAAGGGAGAAGGCAAGGACTTTAAGGGTAAAGGTTTGATATTTTACTAAAATCAAGGTAAATATCTAAATGAGATATTTTCTAAATGGAAATATCTAGATATTCTATAGGCTTAACATTACTTTAGTTAAACCCTCTAACTTAGTCTCTAGGTCATGACTAACATCTAGATTAAGGCTAAACTAGGTTAGTAACTAACATGACACTATTCACCTAATAAATCACATTAATTCTAAAAAAATTCTAGAAAATTACCAAAATACCCTTTTGATCAAAAAGGGATAATTTGACATCCTAATCACATGGTTAAGCTCATATGGTCATGGTTAGTCTCTAGGTCACATAATCTATAGGGTTACACTATAGTTACACTAGTCAAAATCACAAAGTCATAAGTCATGACTTAACAAAATAGTTTTAATCAATCTAAAATCACCAAAAATCATATCATGACTATAACTCCATATTTAAATAATAAAATAATAAATTTTCAAAAATACCCAATTTTCAGAAAACAGGGTGTTACAAGTCGACCTGGATAACCGGATGGTCTGCAGGGCTTGTGGCTGTTGGGATAATCTCATTGCATCTTGCTAATAACTAGGCCTGTGATAACCCTAATTAGTTAAAAGTATCAAGTCGTACTCTTGATTGGCCGTGATTGATTGGATGGAGTTTATTCCAGCTTAGTCTTATCCTGGTCCTGTGCAAGATTGTGACATGACATGCTTATTGATGCTTGCCTTAACAATAACGATCGGGGGTCCAGTTCTATTCAGGCGAAGGGTTACAAACCCGGTCCTTATTTAGTTTAAGGGTTGTAACCTGGCTCCCGGAGTAGTTCTGTGTCCTCTCTTCGTTTATTATCTTATTGTAACCCCATGACATATTCGTCATGTTTTACCTTACCTTAATACCATGATTATTTATACTGGCCTTAGCGATAAAGATCGGGGGTCCAGTTCTGTTCAGGCGAAGGGTTACAACCTCGGTCCTTATTTGGTTTAAGGGTTGTAACTGGCTCCCGGGACAGTTCTGTGTCCCCTTTTCGTTTATTGTCTTCATTGTACCAATAGTATTTGAGACGGGTTTCTATTCAGGTGATGGGCTGCAACCCCGGTCCTTGTTTGGTTTAAGGGTTGTGAACTGGCTACTTGAATGGTTTCTTCGTACTCAGTTTACTGTTGTTATCTCTATCATTATCAGTTCTTTATTTATTACCTTTAATATTCTATTGTGATATGCTGGTTTTAGTTCCTAAGCGAAGCCTCCTTTGTGCATTTGCTCTTTCTGGGGTCTGACCCAGCTGGTTTTGTGTGGCCAGATATCGGAGCAGCACCAGAGGATCCACTTGTCTTCCAGCCAGATGGTGACCACCAGGCGTAACCTTGGCAATGAGTGGATTTTTTTTTGTCCTCCCACTTTATTGTAAAAATTATTCTTTTGAGGCGTTTAGCCGGCGAGCACGTGTTAGCTCGTATTGTACCTTTATTTACTGTCTGCCTACGGGCTGTAACATGATTGACAAATCCTAAGGTTGATCATGTATGACCAGAACTCTTACTAGTCTTGATATTTTGTACGTCTAGCTCCATGATCATCCGAATATGTAATGTATGGGATGCCTTACTATTGTATATTTGGTGCTCTGACATCTTGTAACTGTTATTCCTTTCTTGAGATTGAGACAATAGGCTTGTTTATGACCATAGGAGACTGATGGCTTGTAGTTAAACCCTCATGTATCTAGATAGCCGTGACCGTATAGCGAGGTGGGTTGCACTTCAATATACGTAGCTGGCTATGTACGCCCCCGCTCTCCAGTATTCTGGTTCTGGGGCGTGACAATTGTCACGAAGCTGATGTGACGCATAAGCGACTACCTTACCATGCTGCATCAATATGCATCCCAGTCCTCTGCCAGAAGCATCACAATAAACTGAAAATCTTCCGGTCCCATCGAGAAGAGTGAGAATGGGGGCCGTCATCAATCTCTGCTTCAACTTCTCGAATGAACTCTGACACTCTGTTGTCCAAGTAAATTGTACATCCTTGCGGGTCAACTGCGTCAATGGTGCTGAAATCCGAGCAAAGTCTGACACAAACCGTCGGTAATAGCCGTCCAATCCAAGAAAACTCTGAAGTTCCGCGACAGTGCTAGGTACTGGCCATGTCTCTATGGTAACTATCTTATGGGAGTCCACTTCTACTCCACCTCTGGTGATGATGTGACCTAAGTACGAGATACGATCCAACCAAAACTTACACTTACTGAACTTCAAATACAATTGGTGCTCCATGAGAATCTGAAGAACTACACGGAGATGCTGCTCATGCTCCGCTTCACTCTTACTAGAGACTAAGATGTCGACTATAAACACTATCACGAACTGGTCCAAATAGGACATGAAGATACGATTCATGAGGTCTATGAATACGGCTGGTACATTGGTCTCTCCAAATGCCATAACAAGGAACTCCCAATGTCCATATCCAGATCTGAATGCTGTCTTCGGGACGTCTTGCTCTCTGACTCTGATCTGATGGTACCCTGACCGTAAGTCAATCTTCGAGAATACAGCTGTTCCCTTGAGCTGATCAAATAAGTCATCTATCCTTGGTAGAGGGTATCTGTTCTTGATTGTTACAGAGTTCAAGGTACGATAATTAACACATAATCTTGACGTACCATCCTTCTTTTTCACAAGAAGCATCGGGGCTCCCTAAGGTGATTTGCTAGCACGAATTAATCCCTTGGTTCTAAGTTCTTCAATAATCTTGTACAAGATCTCCAACTCTGAAGGCGCCATCCTATAGACTCTCTTTGACGCTGGTGATGATCCGAGAATCAAATCAATGGTGAACTCGATCTCTCTCTCTGGGGGCATGCCTGGAAGTTCTTCGGGAAATACGTCAGAAAACTTTTCTACAACTCTGGGAAACTGAACTGCTGCTGTTACTGCCATCCGCAATACTGGGGAAGAAGGTTCTACTCCGCCTCGGAAAAATGTAAACTCTGGCTCACCAAGAATACTAAAAATAATCTTGCCGATATGGCAATCTATTCTAGCATACTGGTCCTTCAATCATTCCTAAGATCACATCATAATCGGCCATCGGGAATTCTATCAACCTAGCCGGAAATTCTCTACCGCTAACTATGATTTGACACGAGAAAAACACTCTATCTACTCCCACAAGACCGTTACCAGTAAGTATATTGAGCCTTACTGATAATGACTCAGGCTCCAGTCCTATCCGTGTTGCGAATCGTGCAGACATAAATGAATGCGATACACTCGAATCAAATAATACTGATACAGGAAAAGAGTTGACGAGAATGGTACCTGCCACTACCTCACCTGATGCCAACTCCTCCTCTACGGTCAAATCTATCGCTTGACCTTGCCCTCTGGATGCTGGTCCCCTCTGCTGGAGACCTATCTGGCAGTTCTGAATCTGAGCTTGGACCTGGGCATACTGTTGCGGTCTCTGCTGCTAGAATGCTTGAGCCTGAGGCAGCAATAGCCTCGGAGGCTGGTACTGCTACTGCTGCACTAGTGCTGGTCCCCTCACCGAGAGACTAGTCTGGGCCGATGAGGATGAACTGGCTCTCTGTGGATAGGACCCTATCATGTGGTCCGATGCCCTACAAGCCAAACACAATCCTTGTGCCCTACGACATTCTGATACTACATGTCCTGGCTTTCCACAATGAGTACAGCCCATTGTGGTCTCTGCTTCCGCTACTGAGGGTACGTCAGAGTCGAATGCTGAACAGACATAACTGATGCTGCCCTCCTCGGAGCTTCAATGGTCAAGGCCCTAGCTGCCAGGGCTGGAGCTGAGGACTGGGTCATCTGACCATGGGACTGCTTCCGTCCTCCAGTTCTGTCCACTATTCTCTAGGAGGTATACTCATGTCTCCTAGCTGCTCGCAAAATAGCATCAAAAGTCTGATGCTCAAACTGGTCCACTGCTTGAATGATCTCTAGGTGGAGTCCCTGCTGGAACCGCTATGCTCGGTCAAACTCGGTTGCCACCAAGGTGGGAGCGAACCGACTCAGTCTTAAAAACTCGGTCGTATTTCCATCGACCGTCCTACTCATCTACCTGAGATTGGTGAAGCTCGTTTGTAGGTCGTGCCGAGCTACAGCATCGAAGTACTTGATCTGAAACTTGTCACTGAATATCGCCCATAGGACAGGCGTCGCCAACCCAACTGCTATCATCGCCCACATGTGCAGGCTAGGTCCAATAACTGTAGGCACACTACAGCTACCTTCTCTCCTTCTGGAGTCTTTGCTGTATCCAAGATAATCTTGATGTCCTGGAGCCATGTATCAGCTACAATAGCGTCTTCACTACCATCGAAGAAGGGAGGGTTAAGGCGCTTGAAACTGTTAGTCGCATTGTTCCCATGATAACCAACATGGCCCATGGCATCTTGTACTGTCTGGTACAGGGCATCGCCCCGACGATCTTGAGATGCAAACAATTCCCTGATGAGACCCACCAGGGTTCCATTGTCAGGCTCTGCAGGCTGGACTGGCTGAACTGGTGGCTCTTGACCCCCAGTAGGCATGACTCTGGAGGCTACCCCTGAGTGTTGGGCTTGGTCTCCAGGTTGTTGCTGGTCCATTGGTGGTACTGTGCCTTGCCGATTGGTAGGACCAGGAATAATGCCGCTGATAAAACGACATGGAGAACAATAAGGAAGGACCATGATAGATCGAGGATATAAACATGTGATCAGGTCAAGATTTTAAAAAGATTAAAAGACATGAGTAGAGATCAAGGGCGAGTGCTGATTGAGACATCTATTCTTTGAAGCCCTCACCCATCTTGATTTACAAGACCTGCATGGGCCACCACTTAAATCGTGTCACGTCCCAGAACCAGAATACTGGAGAGCGGGGGACAGACACAACCACCTATGTACATTGAAGTGAATCCTACCTCACAATATGTAGCTCCCCTTTCCGAAAATTTTTGAATTATTTTTTCTATTATTTAATTGATTGAAATGGTAATTTTTAGAATTTTATAAATAATTATTAGTTAATTATTACGGTAGGTAGTTTTAGCCATAGTTGAGTTTTGAAGTACCAAATGACTAGGAATCATGGCACGGATAGTGCAGTAACGTGCCTTGATTGGTGAATTAGCCATGCCAAGGAAGAACCAGTCATAAGTATGTCCTAACTAGAAAAATCAGGCCAAGTTGCGACTTAACCCCCACCGATGAATTAATTATTTATTAATTAGATATATTGATTTTAGATGACCCGATTGTACCAACTTAGCCCGAACTGGGCCCGAACCGAATCCAAGCCCATGTAGGCATGTAGTGGGACCAAATACGGCCTTGTAGACATGTTTGGTAAATACAAATATTTTGTATATATTTTTAGGAATTGGCAATTATTTTCTAAATATTGGTTATAGGTAGATTTTAGGTATCATTATTATTAAATAGCAATTAGAATATTGTATAAATTTCTGGAGCCAAATAAATGGGGTGGGTGATGAGTTCATCGCAATATATTATTGATTTAATTTCAATGTTATTAGGATTATTATTAATAATAATATTGCTGATGCTATTATTAAATAATATTATTTTACTATTATTGGTGATGTTTATTTTATTGTCAAATAAATATTATTGTATACGTGTTCATATCTATGTAGGTAGGCCCTATACTAGGAAATAAATAGTATTGAGGTTATTTGGATTTTAGGAGGATTGTCATATAAATATATATTATATATGCAAAAGTGTGTATGTATATATATATATATATATATATATATATATATATATATATTATATATATATATATATATATTATATATGTGTTTATGTGTATTTATATATAAATATATATATGTATATGTGTGTAGGTATATAAATATACATATGTATTTGTGTGTATATATAAATATATATGGTAATATGTGCGTATGTATATAAACGTATAAAGTAGTATGTATACCTATATATATATATATATATATATATAAAAATATATATATATATATATATATATATATAAAATAGAAAAAGGAAATAGAAAAAGAAAGAAAAAAACAAATAAACCCACAAAACAAACCGAGCCAGGCTAGCCCAAGCAAGCCCAAACTCCCCACACCTGAATCCCGAGCCCCCAAACTTCTCAGGCCCCGACCCTCCGTTTAAACACAGCAGTAGATGTATACATCCGCATATATAAGATCAGAGGGAGAGAGGGATATAGTATAATCGAAACCCTAATCCACGCCGCCATCCCTTCCGCCCGTGTGCGTCGCCGGTTGACCGTCGGGCAGCAGCGCCGTCGCCGTACGTCGCCGACAGACGCGCGGCCAAAGTCAGGCGCTCAGACTGTGTGACAGCAGCAATCGCAGCCTAGGGAGGCGACTTCTCGCCGAGGTTGCGTCGTACACGCTCATCCTATTGACGAACCGATTCTTCAGGTACGAACCCCCTCCAAGCTTGTTCTTTTACTTTGTACATAGATACATTCGATCGCTCGTAAAATCGAATCAAAGATTGGCGAAAACCTGTCCAAAAATAGGACATGTAGCAGTCCAAACACCCAAGTTGGAAGGAAAATTCCTGCCTATCTATTGACCTATTCAGAAAACTATTTAAACAACTTTTTAGAAAACATATACAGGATTACAACACCTTTTATAGACTCTAAATTCGTAAATTATGTAGGAAGTAATTCGATCCCAAAGTTTTCCAAAAATCTATTTTGAAAATTGTAGAAAACTAGAAAAACCCTCCACACGACGTGCGTTCCGCCAATCCGGGCGACGTGGTCGTGCACCTTAAGCATTAAAAGGTGCGTAACAGCTTCGTGGACGTGTGGGCTTTGACGGAATTCAAATTGGTCGCGTGTGTGCGACGAATTTGATGCTTATCCATCGAAATTCACCGTATCGACCACTTTGAACAAACTCCAATTAATTTGTGCACGCTCGTCAGATCGAGACAAAACTTGTGCCAATAGGACCGTATCATTTTTCTGGTCCTGTATGCCAAGTTTGATCTAATTCTGAGACAGTTGATTGGACCGCCGTTTTGCGGGCCCCACGGTCCGACTCAACGGGTGATTTTGTGCACGGCCCGTCGAAATCCAACTTTGGACATATAGTTTGGTTCGTATCGGAAAACTGGACCTGTTGACATATAGTTTGACGACTTTAGAGACCATTGACTCTGGCACATTTTTCGGTACAAAGCGGGTCCAACGGTGGACACCGTTTTGACCCAAAATTACTGTTTTGTCTCTGTGTCCAGAATTGGACTTAAGGACAGGCAATCCTTGCTAATTTGACTATTCTGAGAATGTTGGCAATGTCTGTTTCAGCTTTCGGAGACATTTATGGATTTTGGACTTTATGGTGTACCAGTTGACGGTATCTTATTAGTTCTTCGCGCTACCACCTGTAATGCCTGTGGTTCGTATTACGTATTTTTGGAATACGTGTACGTATTTATTCTTGTATTTCATGATTTCCTTACTTAATTTCCTCTCTGGGCTTGGTTTAGGTTGGCTTGGTTCGATTTGGGATTGCTCTTGGTTCATCATGAACCAAGGGGTGAACCCCCTACCTACCACCACCAATACCATTTATTAACCCTTCTCCTTTCTCTCTCTTCATTTATCATCTTCTCCACCATTACTCCCTTCACCTACCAGAGAGAGAAGAGAGAGGTCTAGGCAAGTACAACTTGCTTCATAGAGGAACTCTGATTTTATTGCTCCATTCTCTTCTTTACTACATTCTAAAACACATTAGTACTTGGCATTTCTAATTTCCATGGCTAGATTCTTGTAGATCTAAGTTTACTTTATTTTTGAAATTCTTGAGTTTTGATCTATTTAATCTTGTTATTTCCGAGTTTTGATGGTTCCATGTTGTAGAGAATTTCGTTCTACCCCATTTTGACCTATGGAAGTTCGGATTTGGGTACCTGATGATAGAGTTATGCAGCTTGGAAGCCATGGCTTATGGTGTACTTCTTTTCGGAAATTGGGAGAAGAAGCACAGTCCCGAGCCGTATGGTGTATTTGACCGCATGAACATTCATGCGGCTAGTCAGTTCCAACCGCATGTACTATTGCCTTGACTTGACCGTGTGACAAGTTCATGCGACAAGTATTCACGGCCGCATGGGACCCAGTCAGTTCAGCCGCATAGGGCTGAGGACCTTATCCTGCCGCATCAGCTTATCTTGGCCGTATGAGTTGGACCCAGCCGCATGTGCACAGCCTTGATGAGCCGCATGAACCAGACTCACTTGCTGGCCACATGAGTCCTATATTCCCCAGCCGTATGAGATCCTGAACCTTATAAGCCGCATGAACTCCCCCCCGTCAGCCGCATAAGCAATCACCTTGACCCAGCCGCATGGGGCTCGACTTGGTTGAGCCGCATGGACTCATTCCCGCCAGCCGCAGGAGTACCCTTGTCCTCCTGGCCGCATGTGTCTTGCCCATCTCCTGACCGTATGAGTTCGATTTATTCCAGCCGTATGAGAATCCCTCTCCTGCGAGCCGCATGGGTCCTTAGTTCCCCCGACCCGCATGAATCTCTCCCCAGCCGCATGAACCCGACTCCTTCCCCAGCCGCATGAGATCCATCCTGGCCGCATGTGCCTTAGCCGCATGGCTCTTCTATAGCCTTGTATATTGATATTTTATTTGATATTTAACGTCCATTTTATATCCTTACGTCTTTTGTCCTGAACTTGAAAATCATGAATTCATTTGATATGTTTGGAATTGATAACTGAGCATGACGTGATAGTGACCCGTAGTGGTGCACTCCTGACATTATAACCTGACATGACCTGATAGTGGTCCGTCGTGGCGCACTCCTGACTAGTACACTTGACATGGTAAACCTGACATGATATATCTTGATAAGCTGTTGCGACGGCTACCTGACATGACATGACCTGTATAAATAACCTGGATACCGTGGGCGATTGTGCTTGTACAAATAATCCAGTCCTGTCTTGTATCATGTCTAGGAGGGGACTCCTGAGTACCACGGTCAGGAGTACCCATTGAAATGGACTAAGGCTAATAACTAGATTAATACGTTAGTCATGACGAGATTTTCCAGCTACAGGCAATCCCGTTACCTGGGCACGCCTTGGGATCTGTAGCCTGCCGTCGAGTAGGGCACATTTCCAGCACACTGTCATGTGTTGCACCCTTCAAGCTACCTAAGGGTACATTCGTTTCCTGGACGATGTACCCACCTGTATTCAACTCTAATTCTTTTAACCCGGGTAACCTGGATGGTCTTCAGGGCTTGTGGCTGTGGAATAATCTCACTGCATCTTGTTAGTAATTAGGCTTGTGACAACCCTAGTTAGTTAAAGTATCAAGCCATAATTCTTGCTTGGCCGTAAAGTGATTGGATGGAGTCTAACCAGTCTAGTCTTGCCCTGATCCTGTTCCAGATTATTGGATGACCAGAATGCTTGTATTTATTTTGCCGATAAATGGTGAGAATTCCAAGTTCTGTTCAGACGAAGGGTTACAACCCCGGTCCTTGTTTGGTTTACGGGTTGTAACCTGGTTATCGGAATAGTTCCATGGTTATTTCGTCGTATATCATCCTGATGTATTTTCTTCCAGTTCTTACTTTTATTTATATTCTGTGCTGATTGCTGGTTTTAGTTTCTAAGTGAAGCTTCCTTTGTGGCACTTGCTCTTTCTGGGGTCTGACCCAGCTGGTTTTGTGTGGCCAGATTTCGGAGCAGCTCCAGAGGATCTACCGACCTTCCAGCCAGATGGTGGCCACTAGACGAAATTCTGGCAACGAGTGGGTTTATTTTTGATCTCCTACTTTATTGTAAAAATATTCTTTTGAGGCGTTTAGCCGACGAGCACCTGTTTGGCTCGATTGCACTTACTTACTGTCTGCCTACGGGCTGTGACATGATTGACAGATCCTAGGGTTGATCATGTATGACTAAACTCTTGCTAGTCCTAACATTTTGTAAAGACTAGCTTCATGATCAGCTGAATATGTAATGTTTGGGACGCCTTACTATTGTATATTTAATGATCATACTTCTTGTAACCTTTTACTTACTTGCTTGTGATTGAGACATTAGGTTTGTTCATGACCTTAAGAGACTGTTGGCTTGTAGATAAACCCTCATGTATCTAGACAGCCGTGACCGTATAGCGAGATGGATTCTATTTCATATACGTAGCTGGCTATGTCTACTCCCGCTCTCCAGTATTCTGGTTCTGGGACGTGACATAATTTAAGTGGTGGCCCATGCAGGTCTTGTAAATCAAGATATGTGAGGGTTTACCGAATAGATGTCTCAATCAGTATTCGCCCTTGATCTCTGCTCGTATCTTCTGAATCCCTGGATTCTTGTCCTGATCATATGTTTGTATCGTTGATCTATCCTGGTCCTTCCTTATTGTTCTCCATGTCGTCTTCTTCAGCGGCATCGTACCTAGACCTGCCGGTCAGCAAGACGGAGCATTTCCAGCGGATCAGCAGCAACCATGAGATCAAGCCCAGCATTCCGGAGTAGCCTCCAGAGTCGCGCCTTCTAGCGAAGAGTCACCAGTCCAGCTAGTTCAGCCTGCCGAGCCTGATGATGGCACTTTGGTAGGACTCGTCAGGACCTTGATAGCTTTCCAAGACCGACGTGGAGATGCCTTGCACCAGGCAGTGACGGATGCTTTGACCCGGGGTGGTCATCAGGGTAACAGCGCGGCCAACAGCTTCAAGCGCTTGAACCCTCCCTTCTTCGACGGTAGTGAAGATGCTATCACTGCAGATGCCTGGCTTCAGGATATAGAGGTGATTCTAGAAGCAGCTAGGACCCCAGAGATAGAGAAGGTGGCCGTTGTGCGCCTGCAGTTGTTAGATCTTGCCCGCAGCTGGTGGGCAGCGCAGGCCATTGGATTAACAGCACCCATTGCTTGGGCAGTATTCAGAGAGAGATTTCAGACGAAGTATTTCGATGCCGTGGCTCGATATGATCTACAGACGAGGTTCACCAATCTGAAGCAGATGGACAGGACGGTCGATGGATATGCGGCCGAGTTTTCGAGACTCAGTCGATTTGCTCCCACTTTGGTGGCAACCGAGTATGATCGAGCCCAGCGATTCCAGCAGGGGCTTCACCTGGAGATCTTGTTGGCAGTTGAGCAGTTTGAGCATCAGACTTTTGATGCAGTCTTGAGAGCAGCTAGGAGGCATGAGTATACCTCCCAGAGGATTGTGGATAGGGCCGGAGGTCGGAAGAGATCCCACGGCCAGATGAATCAGTCTTCAGCCCCAGCCCCGGCAGCCAGGGCTGTGACTATTAGAGCTTCGAGGCGGGCGGCTTCAGTGACGTCGGTCCAGCATTCCACCCCGACGTACCCTCAGCAGCAGCAGCAGAAGCAGAAGCAGTCTTCCGCAGTGGGATGTTCTCATTGTGGGAAGCCAGGCCATGTGGTGGCAGAATGTCGTAGGACGCAAGGATTGTGCCTGGCTTGTGGAGCACCAGACCATAGGGTTGGATCCTGCCCGAATAGGGGTGGTTCATCATCGTCCAACCTTTCTAGCTCTTCGGTGAGAGGACCAGCTCCGGTCCAGCAGCAGCAGTATCCATTGTCGAGGCCCTTGCCGCCTCAGACCCAAGTGTTCCAGCAGCAGTACCCCCAGCAGTATGCACAAGCCCAGGCCCAGAGTCAGAATAGGCAGCAAGGATTTCAGCAGAGGGGACCAGCACCCCGAGGGCATGGTCATGCTATGGTGATGACCGCAGAGGAAGGATTAGCACCAGGAGAGGTAGTGGCAGGTACTATTCTCGTCAACTCCTTTCCAGCTTCAGCTTTATTTGATTCTTGTGCATCACATTCTTTTATGTCTGCACGATTCGCGACACGGATTGGATTGGAGCCCGAGTCGTTATCAGTAAGGCTTAAAATACTTACTGGTAACGGACTTGTGGGAGTAGATAGAGTATTTTTCTCGTGTCGGATCGTAGTTAGCGGTAGAGAATTCCCCGCTAGATTGATAGAGTTCCCGATGGCCGATTATGATGTGGTCTTAGGGATGGATTGGTTGAGGAACCAGTATGCTAGATTAGACTGCCACATTGGTAGGGTTGTTTTTAGCATTCCAGGCGAGCCAGAGTTTTTCTTTTCCAGAGGAGCGGTTGAGCCTTCTCCTCCAGTATTGCGGATGGCAGTAGCGGCAGTTCAGTTGCCCAGGATAGTGGATGAGTTCCCAGATGTTTTCCCAGAGGAGCTTCCAGGTATGCCTCCGGAATGGAAGATCGAGTTCACCATAGACTTGATTCCCGAGACAGCCCCAGTGTCAGAGAGAGTCTACAGGATGGCGCCGTCAGAGTTGGAGATATTGTACAAGATGATTGAAGAACTCAGAACCAAGGGATTCATTTGTGCTAGTGGATCGCCTTGGGGAGCCCCGATGCTTCTTATGAAAAAGAAGGATGGTACATCCAGGTTATACGTTGATTATCGTACCTTGAACTCAGTGACAATCAAGAACAGATACCCTCTTCCGAGGATAGATGACTTGTTTGATCAACTCAAGGGGCTTCAGTATTCTCGAAGATTGATTTGCGCTCAGGTTATCATCAGATCAGAGTCAGAGAGCAGGACATCCCGAAGACCGCTTTTAGATCGAGATATGGGCATTGGGAGTTCCTTGTTATGCCTTTTGGAGCAACCAATACGTCGGTAGTATTCATGGACCTCATGAATCGCATCTTCATGCCCTACTTGGATCAGTTTATGATTGTGTTCTTGGATGACATCCTGGTCTATAGCAGGAGTGAAGCGGAGCATGAGCAGCATCTCCGTGTGGTTCTTCAGATTCTCAGGGAGCACCAGTTGTATGCCAAGTTCAGTAAATGCGAGTTCTGGCTCGATCGCATTTCGTACTTAGGTCATATCATCACCAGAGGAGGAGTAGAAGTGGATCTCCAGAAGATTGTGGCTATTGAGTCATGGCCGGTGCCCAGCACAGTTGCAGAGGTTCACAGTTTTCTTGGATTGGTCGGCTACTACCGGCGGTTTGTTTCAGACTTTGCTCGAATTTCAGCGCCATTGACCCAGTTGACCCGCAAGGAGGTGCAGTTTGCTTGGACAGCAGAGTGCCATGATTCTTTTGAGAAGTTGAAGCGAGGCTTGATGACGGTTCCCATTCTCGCGCTTCCAGATGGAACTAGAGGATTCTCAGTGTACTGTGATGCTTCAGGTAGAGGTTTAGGATGTGTTCTGATGCAGCATGGAAAGGTAATAGCTTATGCGTCACGACAACTTCGTGATCACGAGAGGAATTACCCAACCCATGACTTGGAGCTGGCAGCAGTGGTGTTTGCACTTAATTTGTAGAGGCACTACTTGTATGGAGACAGGGTAGAGATTTTCACCGACCACAAGAGCCTGAAGTATGTTTTCACCCAGAAGGATCTTAACATGCGCCAGAGGAGATGGTTGGAGCTTCTTGTGGATTATGATGTCAACCTGCAGTATCATCCTGGGAAGGCCAATGTTGTTACGGATGCATTGAACAAGAGAGCGGGAGTTTATTTTCTAACAGCGCAACCAAAGCTGTTAGCAGATCTTCAGAAGATGGGTATAGAAGTTGTTCTCCCTTCCAGTGTAGCATTGATGGCCAGTATGCAAGTTCAGTCCACTATAGTCGAGAGGATCCAGATGACGCAGTCGGCAGATTCCAAGCTTCAGCGACTCAGAGCAGAGTGTGAGGCAGGACGAAGACCAGAGTTATGCATTCATGAGGATGGTACACTTCGACATGGTAAGCGTCTTTGTGTACCCAGCAGAGATATCCGGCAGGAGATCATGTCAGAAGCGCACAGTTCGCAGTATTCCATCCATCCCGGCAGTACGAGGATGTACCGTGATATCCGGCAGCATTTCTGATAGAATGGCATGAAGCGGAAGATAGCTCGGTTTGTCTCTCGGTGTTTGGTTTGCCAACAAGTTAAAGCCGAACATCAGAGACCGGCTGGACTTCTTCAGCCCTTACCGATTCCAGAATGGAAGTGGGAACATGTGACCATGGATTTTGTGACTGGATTACCTAGATCCCCAGCTGGTAGAGATGCTATCTGGGTTATAGTTGATCGGCTCACGAAAGTGGCTCACTTTTTTCCATTCAGAGTTGGTCAGTCGACGGCTCAGCTAGCAGAGATGTACCTCAGGCAGATTGTCAGATTGTACGGTGTGCCAGTCAGTATCACCTCGGACCGAGATTCAAGATTTATGTCGCACTTTTGGCATAGCCTGCAGGAGAGTTTGGGAACTCATCTCTAGTTCAGTTCAGCCTATCACCCGCAGACAGATGGTCAGTCGGAGCGCACGATCCAGACTCTTGAAGACATGTTGCGGTCTTATACACTTGACTTCGGTGGTTCGTGAGAAGATCACTTACACCTGGTAGAATTCTCGTACAATAACAGTTTCCAAGCCAGTATCCAAATGGCACCGTTCGAGGCACTATATGGTAGGAAGTGTAGATCTCCGCTAGCATGGGATGATGTTGGAGAGAGACAGATGCTCGGTCCAGAAATGATTGTCCAGACAGTTGAAGTGGTCAGATGAGTCAGGGATCATCTTTGAGTTGCCCAAGATCGCCAGCGCCATTGGGCCGATTCTCATCGGCGCCCTCTCGAGTTTTCGGTCGGCGATCATATATTCCTGAGAATTTCGCCTAACCGTGGCGTCATTCATTTCGGCGTACGGGGCAAGCTTAGTCCTAGGTATATAGGACCGTTTGACATTCTGGAGCGAGTAGGAGATGTATCCTATCGTCTCGCTCTTCCGCCGTCGCTAAGCGAGGTGCATGACGTGTTCCATGTATCCCAATTACGACGGTATATCCCGGACCCGAGCCACATCCTGGATCATTCGAAATTGGTTGTTGGTACCAACCTTTCGTATGAGGAGAGGCCCGTGTCTATATTGGACCGGAGAGAGAAGATCCTCAAGAACAAGACTATCAAGTTAGTCCGAGTTGTTTGGGGTCATCACTCTTTGGGGGATTCAACGTGGGAGCGTGAGGATGATATCCGATCGCGATATCCCGACTTGTTTGACTCATGAGGTATAATATCTTTCTTATGCCTCATGCCTTCGATTCCTTGCTTGAATGAGTGATTGTCTGCCTAGTTATAGCTTGCATGTGATTAATATAGCTTGTCATTGCTTCTCTAGCCTCTTGATTAAATTCCGAGGACGAAATTCTTTTAAGGTGGGTAGAGTTGTAATGCCTGTGGTTCGTATTACGTATTTCTGGAATACGTGTACGTATTTATTCTTGTATTGCATGATTTTTTTGCTTAATTTCCTCCCTGGGCTTGGTTTATTCTTGGTTTAGGTTAGCTTGGTTCGGTTTAGGATTGCTCTTGGTTCATCATGAACCAAGGGGTGAACCCCCTACCTACCACCACCACCACTACCATTTATTAACCCTTCTCCTTTCTCTCTCTTCATTTATCATCTTCTCCACCATTACTCCCTTCACCTACCAGAGAGAGAAGAGAGAGGTCTAGGCAAGTGCAACTTGCTTCATGGAGGAACTCTGATTTTATTGTTCCATTCTCTTCTTTACTACATTCTAAAACACTTTAGTACTTGGCATTTCTAATTTCTATGGCTAGATTCTTGTAGATCTAAGTTTACTTTATTTCTGGAATTCTTGGGTTTTGATCTATTTAATCTTGTTATTTCCGAGTTTTGATGGTTTCATGTTGTAGAGAATTTCGTTCTACCCCATTTTGACCTATGGAAGTTCGGATTTGGGCTCCGGATGATAGAGTTATGCAGCTTGGAAGCCATGGCTTATGGTGTACTTCTTCTCGGAAATTGGGAGAAGAAGCACAGTCCCGAGCCGCATGGTGTATTTGACCGCATGAACATTCATACGGCTAGTCATTTCCAACCGCATGCACTATTGCTTTGACTTGACCGTGTGACAAGTTCATGCGACAAGTATTCACGGCCGCATGGGACCCAGTCAGTTCAGCCGCATAGGGCTGAGGACCTTATCCTGCCGCATCAGCTTATCTTGGCCGCATGAGTTGGACCCAGCCGCATGTGCACAGCCTTGACGAGCCGCATGAACCAGGCTCACTTGCTGGCCGCATGAGTCCTATATTCCCCAGTCGCATGAGATCCTGAACCTTATAAGCCGCATGAACTCCCCCCCCCCCCCGTCAGCCGCATAAGCAATCACCTTGATCCAGCCGCATGGGGCTCGACTTGGTTGAGCCGCATGGACTCATTCCCGCCAGCCGCAGGAGTACCCTTGTCCTCCTGGCCGTATGTGTCTTGCCCTTCTTCTGGCCGCATGAGTTCGATTTATTCCAGCCGCATGAGAATCCCTCTCATGCGAGCCGCATGGGTCCTTAGTTCCCCCGACTCGCATGAATCTCTCCCCAGCCGCATGAACCCGACTCCTTCCCCAGCCGCATAAGATCCATCCTGGCCACATGTGCCTTAGCCGCATGGCTCTTCTATAGCCCTGTATATTAATATTTTATTAGATATTTAACGTCTATTTTATATCCTTACGTCTTTTGTCCTGAACTTGAAAATCATGAATTTATTTGATATGTTTGGAATTGATAACTGAGCATGACGTGATAGTGACCCGTAGTGGTACACTCCTGACATTATAACTTGACATGACCTTATAGTGGCCCATCGTGGTGCACTCCTGACTAGTACACTTGACATGATATATCTTGATAAGCTGTTGCGACGGCTACCTGACATGACATGACCTGTATAAATAACCTGGACAACGAAGGCGATTGTGCTTGTACAAATAATCCAGTCCTGTCTTGCATCATGTCTAGGAGGGGACTCCTGAGTACCACGGTCAGGAGTACCCATTGAAATGGACTAAGGCTAATAACTAGATTAATACGTTAGTCATGACGAGATTTTCCAGCTACAGGCAATCCCGTTACCTGGGCACCCCTTGGGATCTGTAGCCTGCCGTCGAGTAGGGCACATTTCCAGCACACTATCATGTGTTGCACCCTTCATGCTACCTAAGGGTACATTCGTTTCCTGGACGATGTGCCCACCTGAATTCAACTCTAATTCTTTTAACCCGGGTAACCTGGATGGTCTGCAGGGCTTGTGGCTGTGGAATAATCTCACTGCATCTTGTTAGTAATTAGGCTTGTGACAACCCTAGTTAGTTAAAGTATCAAGCCATAATTCTTGCTTGGCCGTGAAGTGATTGGATGGAGTCTAACCAGTCTAGTCTTGCCCTGATCCTGTTCCAGATTATTGGATGACCAGAATGCTTGTATTTATTTTGCCGATAAATGGTGAGAATTCCAAGTTCTGTTCAGACGAAGGGTTACAACCCCGGTCCTTGTTTGGTTTACGGGTTGTAACCTGGTTATCGGAATAGTTCCATAGTTATTTCGTCGTATATCATCCTGATGTATTTTCTTCCAGTTCTTACTTTTATTTATATTCTCTGCTGATTGCTGGTTTTAGTTTCTAAGTGAAGCTTCCTTTGTGGCACTTGCTCTTTCTGGGGTCTGACCCAGCTGGTTTTGTGTGGCCAGATTTTGGAGCAGCTCCAGAGGATCTACCGACCTTCCAGCCAGATGGTGGCCACTAGACGAAACCCTGGCAACGAGTGGGTTTATTTTTGATCTCCCACTTTATTGTAAAAATATTCTTTTGAGGCGTTTAGCCGACGAGTACCTGTTCGGCTCGATTGCACTTACTTACTGTCTGCCTACGGGCTGTGGCATGATTGACAGATCCTAGGGTTGATCATGTATGACTAAACTCTTGCTAGTCCTAATATTTTATAACGACTAGCTTCATGATCAGCTAAATATGTAATGTTTGGGACGCCTTACTATTGTATATTTAATGATCATACTTCTTGTAACCTTTTACTTACTTGCTTATGATTGAGACACTAGGCTTGTTCATGACCTTAAGAGACTGTTGGCTTGTAGATAAACCCTCATGTATCTAGACAGCCGTGACCGTATAGCGAGATGGATTCCATTTCATATACGTAGCTGGCTATGTCTGCCCCCGCTCTCCAGTATTCTGGTTCTGGGGCGTGACACCACCAGGCAAGTATACCTTGCCAACTCGTACAGTATAATTTATATGCATGTTCATTATCTCACTGCTGTTCTTTTCCTTACATTCGTGATTGCTTGTTCCATGTCTAGTACATTCATCATGTTATAGTTTTACTTTACATGTTTCTAGTTGTCTGCATATTCTTGTTCCTTTCTGTTACGATATTGCTTTCTGTTACACTGTGTTAGTTCATATGTATTCCTTGATAGAGTCGTCTAGTCCTACACCATGATTCCCTCAACTTGATTATAACTTGACTTGACTTGACATGATTTGAGTAGGACTTGACTTTGACATTCTATAGATTGTAAGTACTTACCTTGACTACAGTCTATAGGATTATATACTAGGATTGGCTACCGTCTTGGTTGTGAGTACTTGCCTTGACTGCGATTGAGACACTGTAGATTGTGAGTACTTGCCTTGACTACAGTCTATAGCTTGACCTATTAGCCATTTCTAGTATGGCATGCCAGTGTCTTAGGATCCTTGTGTTTAGATCTTGTGTCTTAGTTCACTTTGCCTCGTTGGATATCCTTGATTGTTCCTTACTTCTTTGTATATTTGTACTGTTATATGTTGGCTTGTATATTATGTATCTTGCTAGTCCTCCGAGGACTTGATGATCTCTTCAGGTTTAGCGACTACATGGGGTTAGTTAGCAGAGTGGGATAGTAGAGGATTGTAATGCATGATACAGGTATTTGCTTATGATATTTTTTTATTATCCTCTCGTGCTCTATATTCAGTACCATGATATTTTTTGCTTATTTTATAGACTCATATCATTCTTAGAGTCTAATCGGACAATATGCTATTAGGCTGCAGACTATGACCCATACTTGTTCATTCTTGTTTATATGATTCCTGTGGATTGAGATACAGTTTAGATTAGACATGATACCCTACTCTGGACAGCTTATACGTACTTGAGTCGGGTTGGAGTCCGATTGATACGTAGCTGGCTTGCTCACGAGCTCGCATCCGAAAACCGGGTACGGGTCGTGACAAGTTTTTGTGGTGGCCCATGCAGGTGAGAACATATCGTATCGGTTACGTAACTGTACTGATACGAGCCTGCGAATCTGACTAAACCCTTAGAAATCTCAATCCACACTGCCTTGAAAATTCTCCTAGAAATTCTCTACGTCCTTGAAAACTCCATATTTGCCCTCGATTATACTTCCTTGCTTTCCGTACCATTAATTCTCGTCCCTTTTATTTCGAGGTGACGAACGATCGTGCTGTTTAGAATCTATCAGAAATTCTTAAATTATAGTATAATATTGCTTGGCTATTGAATATTTGGTTGTTTTTAGATATGAGGGATTATAGATGCCATATGTCCTAGATATTTATTGGAAGGATTGTTAGCAAGTAGTTAGAAGATTATAAGATGTTAGTGACCGTATTTTGAGGAGTAGTATGACCAAAGGTGGGTAGAAGTCCTCAAGTATTCATAGTTATAAAATATTTTGAGAGATTAAATTTGATGAGATTAAGGTAATAGTAGACTTTGAATTTTACGGGATAGTCATGAATTAGAATTTCGAGGACAAAATTATTTTTAAGGTGGGTAGGTTTGTAGCTCCCCTTCCCGAAAATTTTGGAATTATTTTTTTCTATTATTTAATTGATTTAAATGGTAATTTTTAGAATTTTATAAATAATTATTAGTTAATTATTACGATAGGTAATTTTAGCCATAGTTGAGTTTTGAAGTACCAAACGACTAGGAATCATGGCACGGATAGTACAGTAGCGTTCCTTGATTGGTGAATTAGCCATGCCAAGGAAGAACCAGTCATAAGTATGTCCTAACTAGAAAAATCAGGCCAAGTTGCGACTTAAACCCCACCGATGAATTAATTATTTATTAATTAGATACATTGATTTTAGATGACCCGATTGTACCAACTTAGCCCGAACCGATTCCAAGCCCATGTAGGCATGTAGTGGGACCAAATACGGCCTTGTAGACATATTTGGTAAATACAAATATTTTGTATATACTTTTAGGAATTGGCAATTATTTTCTAAATATTGGTTATAGGTAGATTATAGGTATCATTATAATTAAATAGCATTTAGAATATTGTACGAATTTCTGGAGCCAAATAAATGGGGTGGGTGATGAGTTCACCATAATATATTATTGATTTCATTTCAGTGTTATTAGGATTATTATTATTAATAATATTGTTGATGCTATTATTAAATAATATTATTTTACTATTATTGGTGATGTTTATTTTATTGTCAAATAAATATTATTGTATATGTGTTCATATCTATGTTGGTAGGCCCTACACTAGAAAATAAATAGTATTGAGGTTATTTGGATTTTAGGAGGATTGTCATATAAATATATATTATATATGCAAAAATGTGTATGTATATATATATATTATATATGTGTTTATGTGTATTTATATATAAATATATATATGTATATGTGTGTAGGTATATAAATATACATATGTATTTGTGTGTATATATAAATATATATGGTAATATGTGCGTACGTATATAAACGTATAAAGTAGTATGTATACATATTAGTAAATACAAATATTTTGTATATACTTTTAGGAATTGGCAATTATTTTCTAAATATTGGTTATAGGTAGATTATAGGTATCATTATAATTAAATAGCATTTAGAATATTGTACGAATTTCTGGAGCCAAATAAATGGGGTGGGTGATGAGTTCACCGCAATATATTATTGATTTAATTTCAGTGTTATTAGGATTATTATTATTAATAATATTGTTGATGCTATTATTAAATAATATTATTTTACTATTATTGGTGATGTTTATTTTATTGTCAAATAAATATTATTGTATATGTGTTCATATCTATGTTGGTAGGCCCTACACTAGAAAATAAATAGTATTGAGGTTATTTGGATTTTAGGAGGATTGTCATATAAATATATTATATATGCAAAAATGTGTATGTATATAAATATATTATATATGTGTTTATGTGTATTTATATATAAATATATATATGTATATGTGTGTAGGTATATAAATATACATATGTATTTGTGTGTATATATAAATATATATGGTAATATGTGCATATGTATATAAACGTATAAAGTAGTATGTATACATATATATATATATATATATATATATATATATATATATATATATAAAATAAATAAAAATAAATAAATATATATATAAATAATATATATATATTATTTATATTATATATATATAATATAAAATATATATATACATATATATATATATATATATATATATATATATATATATATATATATATATATATATATATATATATATATATATATATATATATATATATATATATATATATATATATATATATATATATATATATATATATATATAAAAATTTTTTTATGGTGTCCGCGCATCCCCATCCACCCCGTGGCCACTGCCACCCAGCCGGGTGGATGCGGGAGGGGGGGCTCGATCCCGGGTCTCCCCGCCGAGAGCCCCCCCTCGTGCCACTCGCGCTACGAGCACCGGACATATATATATATATATATATATATATATATATATATATATATATATATACATAAAAATATATATATATATATATATATATATATATATATATATATATATATATATATATATATATATATATATATATATTTTTATATATATATATATATATATACATGTATTAATGGCTAATAGAAAAAGGAAATAGAAAAAGAAAGAAAAAAACAAATAAACCCACAAAACAAACCGAGCTCAGTCTAGCCCAAGCAGGCCCAAACTCCCCACACCTGAATCCCGAGCCCCCAAACTTCTTAGTCCCTGACCCTCCGTTTAAACACAGCAGTAGATATATACATCCGCATATATAAGAGCAAAGGGAGAGAGGGATATAGTAAAATCGAAACCCTAACCCACGTCGTCATCCCCTCCGCCCGCGTGCGTCGCCGGCCGACCGTCGGGCAGCAGCGCTACCGCCGCACGTCGCCGGCAGACGCACGGCCAAAGACAGGCGCTCGGACTGTGTGACAGCAGCAATCGCAGACTAGGGAGGCGACTTCTCGCCGAGGTTGCGTCGTACACGCTCATCCTCTTGACGAACCGATTCTTCAGTTACGATCCCGACATGACCCCCTCCAAGCATGTTCTTTTACTTCGTACATAGATACCTTCGATCGCTCGTAAAATTGAATCAAAGATTGGCAAAAACTTGTCCAAAAACAGGACATGTAGCTGTCCAAACACCCAAGTTGGAAGGAAAATTTCTGCCAATCCATTAACCTATTCAAAAATCTATTTGAACAACTTTTTAGACAACATATACAGGATTACAACACCTTTTATAGACTCTGAATTCGTAAATTATGTAGGAAGTTATTCGTTCCCAAAGTTTTCCAAAAATCTGTTTTAAAAATTGTAGAAAACTAGAAAAACCCTCCACACGACGTGCGTCCCGCCAATCCGGGCGACGTGGTCACGCACCGTAAGCATCGAAAGGTGTATAACAGCTTCGTGGACGTGTGGGCTTTGATAGAATTCAAATTGGTCGCATTTGTGCGACGAATTTGATGCGTATCCGTCAAAATTTACCGTATCGACCACTTTGCACAAACTCTAATTACTTTGTGCACGCTCGTCAGATCGAGACGAAACTTGCGCCAACAAGACCGTATCAATTTTTTGGTCCTGTATGCCAAGTTTGGTCCAATTCTGAGACAGTTGATTGGACCGCCGTTTTGCGAGCCCCACGGTCCGACTCAACCGGTGATTTTGTGCATGGCCCACAAAATCCAACTTTGGACATACTGTTTGGTTCGTATCAAAAAACTGGACCAGTTGACATATAGTTTGACGACTTTAGAGACCATTGACTCTAGCACGTTTTTCGGTGCAAAGCGGGTCCAACGGCGGACACCGTTTTGGCCCAAAATTACCGTTTTGGCCCTGTGTCCAGAATTGGACTTAAGGACAGGCAATCCTAGCTATTTGACTATTCTGAGAATGTTAGCAATATCTGTTTTAGCTTTCGGAGACATTTATGGATTTTGGACTTTATGGTGTACCATTTGACGGTATCTTATTGGTTCTTCGCGCTACCACCAGGCAAGTATACCTTGCCAACTTGTACAGTATAATTTATATGCATGTTCATTATCTTGCTGCTGTTCTTTTTCTTACATTCGTGATTGCTTGTTCCATGTCTAGTACATTCATCATGTTATAGTTTTATTTTACATGTTTTTAGTTGTCTGCACATTCTTGTTCCTTTCTGTTACGATATTGCTATCTGTTACACTGTGTTAGTTCATATGTATTCCTTGATAGAGTCATCTAGTCCTACACCACGATTTCCTCAACTTGATTATAACTTGACTTGACTTGACATGACTTGAGTAGGACTTGACTTTGACATTCTATAGATTGTGAGTACTTACCTTGACTACGGTCTATAGGATTTTATACTAGGATTGGCTACCGTCTTGTTTGTGAGTACTTGCCTTGACTGTAGTCTATAGCTTGACCTATTAGCCATTTCTAGTATGGCATGCCAGTGTCTTAGAATCCTTGTGTTTAGATCTTGTGTCTTAGTTCACTTTACCTCGTTGGATATCCTTGATTGTTCCTTACTTCTTTGTATATCTGTACTGTTACATGTTTGCTTGTATATTATGTATCTTGCTAGTCCTCTGAGGACCTGATGATCTCTTCAGGTTTAACGACTACATGGGGTTAGTTAGCAGAGCGGGATGGTAGAGGATTGCGATGCATGAGACATGTATTTGCTTGTGATATTTCTTTATTATCCTCTCGTGCTCTATATTCAGTACCATGATATTTTTTGCTTATTTTATAGACTCATATCATTCTTAGAGTCTAATCGGACAATATGCTATTGGGCTGCAGACCATGACCCATACTTGTTCATTTTTGTTTATATAATTCTTGTGGATTGAGATACAGTTTAGATTAGACATGATACCCTACTCTGGATAGCTTATACGTACTCGAGTCGGGTTGGAGTTCGCTTGATACGTAGCTGGCTTGCTCACGAGCTCGCGTCCGAAAACTGGGTGCGGGTCGTGACACAATACGGTGACGGCTCTCTAGATGCATGAGGGTTTACTACAAGCCATTAGTCTCTTACGGTCAAGAACAAGCCTAGTGTCTCAATCTCAAGCAAGCAATTAAATATAACAAGATGGTAGATCATCAGAAATACAAAGTAAGGCGTCCCATACATTACATATTCAAATGATCATGAAGCTAGTCTTATAAAATGTGAAGACTAGCAAGAGTTTAAGTCATACATGATCAACCCTAGGATATGTCAATCATGTTACAACCATTAGGCAGACAGGAATGTAAATTCAACACGAGCTAACACTTGCTCGACGGCTAAACGCCTCAAAAGAATAATTTTACAATAAAGTGGGAGAGCTAAATAAAATCCACTCATTTCTAGGGTTCCTTCTCATGATCACCATCTGACAGGAAGGCTGGAAGATCCTCTGAAGCTGCTCCAAAATCTGGCCATACAAAACTAGCTAGATCATACCCCAGAAGAGCAAGTGCCACAAAGGAGGCTTCACTTAAGAACTAAAACCAGCATTGTTTGCCATAAAAATCAAAGACAGGTATTACAGAACACTAAAATTGATTACAAACTCGCTTGTACAAAGGAAAGCCTAGAAAGAAATCCTAGGAAACAATCTAAGTACAATTGTTTAGTTTTGATTCTGGGGGTGACGGTGGAGGCTCGAAAAAGTGCTATCAACTCTGCCTTACTCCGTGGACTATCTGATGCAGTCTCTAGCTCGTGAAGAAATTGCTTTTCTCTTGAAGGTTGTCAGCCTTTTGCAGGGGTGTGGCACCCTGCTATTTATAATAGGATATATTTTGAGCCGCATAGGCAGCTTGCGGCCACGTGGCTGATTAGCATACGAAGACCCGCTCTTAGGCTGCCAACTGTCGATTTGTTGGAATTTTGTTGCAACAAATCTGGGTAGTTAAGGATTTGGTCAAATTACCACGTGTCCTGTTGCGTATGGTTTTCTCAGTCTTCGATCATTTAGGGTCGCATGAGACTCATGCAGCTTGGATCATAGTTGCTTTTGGCTGCATGAAGTTTGGAGACTTTTGGAGCCGTATAAGTCTGAGCCGCATAAGGTTCATGCGGCTTAGATGACACTCTTCTGGCCGTATGGAGGCGTATGAACCCTGCTTTTGGGTGACGTCTCACGTCTTATCTTTCTTGTCGAAGTATCAGAATTGTCATATTTTGCCAAGACTTATCAGCTTTATCAGTCGAACTGCTGCTCTATGGCCGCATATCTTCCTTCTACAGCTGTTTGTCTTTGAACATTCATACGACTTTCCTTCATATGGACCTGTTTAGCCCAAAGTACCTATGCGGCAATTTGTAATCCGCATGAACCCCATATTTTTCATGCTTCTACAAGACCCCCTTCAAAGTTTTCAAATTATAAATTTAGAATACTTTGAATAAGAAGCATGAAAATATGTCAAGCCATAGGGAGTCTTCAAGTCGCAAGAAGCTTTTCGAACCGCAGAGAGATCTTAAGTCGCAGGGACACTTCGGGCCGCAGAGAGCCTGCCAGCTGTCACTGCTGTATTTAATTTTTTTTGATTCGGTGGTGGATCCATTTTCGAGATGAAGCCGACGGTTACCGGGGATAGAGTTCCCAAACATCGATTTTATCTTTAATGATCTCAAAAACCGAAGAGACGCTCGACGGTTATTAGGGATAAAGTCCCCAAACGTCGTCCCTATCCATAATGATCTCAAGAATCGAAGAGCCTCTTTTCAGCAACTCTATAAATAGGAGTCGCTCAGAGAGAGAGATTTTCCTCTTTCACCCTCTCCTCCTTCGACTTCATCATAATTTCTGCTATGGCTCCAAAAGCTTCTAAGTCGATTGGTGCGGCGACCAAAGGAAAGAGACTTGCTTCTCCATCGAGAGCGGCAGACACTCCTTTCATTCGTTCCGACGTACAACCCTTTCTCAAGAGTAAGGATGGTGAGCAGAGGATGAATGAAATTTCAAATGGCCATAGCGCATATTTTTATACGCGGGTCTGTCATATACTGCCTTTGCTATAAGCCTGGTCGATGCATGCCCTACCTCGTCTGGACCACACGTGTTCTGTATGATAGGGCCGCATGGACTGAGCCGCATAAATGCCGCATGAGTACTTTATGACTTTGGGGCTGTATGTTTTGGCTGGGTCGCATAATTGGCTAAGCCGCATAACAGAGTTCTTTGTTATATGACTATCTCATCTTCTTTGAATTTTTTATAGCATCTATGTTAAAGGATGCGACCACTGCGAAGGAAGAGGTGCTGCCCCCTTTCATCAAACAAGAGTCGCTGTTTGTTAAAGAGGAGGTGATACCCAAAGTTGAGGTGAAAGAAGAACTGGCATCCATTGGGGAGGGGATTGCTCTCAAGGAGGAGCCCAAGTCTGAGGGCAGTAGTATCGAGAGTTCTGACCCTGCTGCCCCCACTGAAGACTCTGGTCGAATAGATCTTTCCTATGTGAAATGGCTAAGAGAATGGTATATACCTCAGCACGGCTATGATCCTTGACTGTAGGGATCCATGGGCTACCATGTATTTGTTGTTTCCGGAAATACATGTAACTAGACATTCGTATCTGCCTCCGTATTTTCGACTGCCTATAGCTGTAGCTGGCGTTTTGCTTCTTTTGCAATCCTTTACTGGAGGTATAGTGCTGTGAATGTAACTGATTTTGAATAAACAGGGTAAGCTCACTCCACACTTTATCTGTGATATTTTGTGGTGCTTGTACTAGAGGGCCAAATACAACATTTGTATTTGATAAAGGACATCCTACTGGAGAATTTTTGTGGACCTATTACCCTTTTGTGCATCTGGAAATACGAGAAAATAGATTTGAATGTCATTTTGTGGACCAACTACTCTTAGGTACACCGATGGTGCGAGTAATAGATTGGGATAACTTTTGTGGACTAATTACCATTTTTGTGTACTGGCGATGCGAGTACTGATAATAAGTAGAGAGGAAACCAACGTATTTACTCAGAGATAATGAGGACGTGGTAAATACGGGTCAAAACAAAGCCTTCCTATAAAGAGGTAATGAGGACATGGTTGGGGTAGGCATAATAGAGGTACACAGAACAACTCAGAGGTGCTATCGAAGTGAAAGTTCCATGCATTGGGTAATTTGTTTGTGATGGATAGAAAAATAACTTAGAGGTAATATGGGCATGGTTGGTTTTTCCAGTTGGAGAATTTTGTGGACCTATTACCCCTTTTGTGCACTGATAGTGCGAGTAATTGATTAGGATAAGCTTTATGGACATATTACCCTTCTGCGCACTGGTGGTGTGGGTAATACATTTTGAGACAAACTCTTGGTGGAGAGGAGCTATGACCAGGAAGTTCATAGATATGATCAAAAGATGAGATATGAATTCACTCGGAGTGGTCAGAGGGTAAGTTCAATGGTATCCGAGGGTACATAACTCAACAATCTGGAAGATTTAAAATTAGAGCATAAGTTCAGCGATACCAGAGGGTATATAACTCACGATCTGAGAGATGTTGGAAGGTGTCATTTAGACATAGTATTTCTTAAGGAACTTGTCGTTGATGGGCATCATGAGCAAGTCTCTATTTTGCTTTGTGCGATGATACGCGCCATTGGAGAATACAGTCTCGATGACGAACGGACCCTCCCACTTAGGCTGGAATTTGTCGGGGGCCTTGTGAGTCATGACCATTGGTCTGCGAATAGCCAAGACGAGATCGCCAACTTGGAATATTCTCTATTTGACTTTCTTGTTGAATGCCCGAGAGATGCGCACTTGGTAAAGCTCTATGCTTTGTTGAGCTTGTAAACGTTTTTCATCTAATACTTCTAACTCTTGTAGCCGTCGACGGTAGTTATTGTCCGCCATAAACCGGTAGGTGAGGGCCACTCGAAGGGAGGGGATCTGAGTTTCCAATGGGAGGACTGCCTTGCTCCCGTAAACCAAGGAGAATGGTGTATTTCATGTAGCCGTCCGAATTGTCATCCGAAACACCCATAAACTCTCACTAAGCTTTTCATTCCAGTCGCGCTTGTTTGCAGAAAAGAACTTTTTGAGGAGCTTGATTATGGTTTTATTGAATGCTTCAGCCAGACCATTGGCCGAGGGATTATATGCTATCGAGGCCATGTTCTGAATTTGATTCTTGTCACAAAATCGATAGAAAGCGTGGCTTGCGAACTACGGACCATTATCGTGGATAATCCTCCGAGGTAGTCCAAAACGGTAGATGACGTGATGTTTTATGAAGCTAATCATGTTCGATGTCTTGACCTCTGCCATCAGAACAACTTTCGCCCATTTGGAGAAGTAATTGGTGATTGCAAGTATGAACCGATGCCCTCTAGACGACGGCAGGATGATTGGCCTAATGATGTCCATTCCGCATGCTTCGAATGGCCAAGAGGCCACTGTCTAGTGCAAGATTTCAGATGGCAGATATATGAAATCTGTATAGATCTGGCAAGCCTTGCACTTCTTTGCATAATCAACTGCATCTGCGACCATTGTGGGCTAGTAATAACCCATCCGGCGAAGATGATCTTGTAATTTTGGGCCAGGTTGGTGGCTCCACAAGTACCATCATGAGCTTCACGTAGGGCCTCTGTGGCTTCTGCATTTGATAGGCATCTTAGTAGTAGCCCATCGTAGGATCGTCGATATAATATTTTCGTCCCTGTATCATAGAAGAATCTGAGGGAGCGTCTTCTGATTGAGGTAGCTTCCTTCACATTCTCTGGCAGAATTCCATAGACCGCAAAGTCGATGAGCGGGCGTCTCCTGTCTTGTATGTCGTTGGTTATCTGGGCGGAGTAACTCATACCCAGTTGAAGATTGTTCCTGGGGTAGACCAGTTCATGGCCTATTATGTCGACTAGATGATGAGTGTTATTCGGGAGTACCAAGGAAGCGGCGAGACCTGCCAGGGCATCGGCTTCGATATTTTGAAGCCTAGGAACGTGCTCTATAATGAACCCTTCCATGGTTGTAATAATGGCAATTACTGTCTGATAATAGGGAATCAGGTTCTCGTTGCGAACCTCGTATTAACCCCGAATCTGGTTAACAACTAACTGCGAGTCACCATATGCTTCCAGGTATCTGATCCCCATTTCTTTTGCGAGTTGGAGTCCAATGACTAGAGCATTATATTCGGCTACGTTGTTCGAACAGGGTTCTGTAAGAGAATACGCCCGATTGACTACTAGTCCGGAGAAAGAAATTAATACCATCCCGACTCCAGCGACGATATCATCTTGTGGTCCCGTTCTTGAAGTACCGTCGAAGAACATCCACCAAATAGTGTCTTGTGAAGTCATGTTCGAGGCGACGACTTCATCAGGAATTTCTTCATAAATTTTGGCTATTTCTGAGCCTGGATGGGCTGCTAATAAGTCAGCCAGGGTTTGACCTATGATAGCCTTCTGCGGAACAAAGATCATATCGCATGGGGATAACAGTATCGCCCAGGTGGCTAGACGAGAACTGAGTGCGCCTGGCTTGGTCATGAGAATACTGAGAGGATTAACTCGTGAAACAACATGGATGGTCTGTCCTGTCACATAGTGTCATATTTTTTGAATGACGAACACTAGGGCAAGGCACTCCTTCTCCACGGCAGTGTACTTATGTTCCGGTCCTACCATCATCCGGCTGAGATAGTAAATGGCTTGTTTATGTCCTGCATTATTATTCTGTGCTAGCAGAGCACCGAAGGAGTGTTCCATTACCCGTACATAGAGCATGAAGGGCTTTCCGGCGACCAGTGCTACCAGAACTGGCGGATTCATCAAGTACTCCTTAATATCATCAAAGGCACGCTGACATTCCTCGTTTCATACAAAAGAGACACCTTTCCTCATGAGTTGAGTGAAGGGTTGGCATCGTCCTGAGAGGTTAGATATAAACCCTCTGATATAGGCTAGTCTTCCCTGAAGGCCGCGGAGTTCGCAAAGATTCTTTGGTGGATTCATCTCCAGGATTGCGTTTGTTTTGTCGGGATCTATGTGAATTCCCCGGGAAGTAATGACAAAGCCCAAGAACTTTTCGTAGGACACCCCTAGAAAAGACTTGGTAGGATTCATCTTCAGGTTGTGTGCCCGCATGAGGTCAAACACTGTTCTCAAATCATATAAATGATCGTTTTTTGTTGTGGCTCTTGATGGCGATGTCGTCTACGTAACACTCTACCGTCTTGCACAAATAATCTCTGAAAATGACACTCATAGCCCGTTGATATGTAGCACCGACGTTCTTCAGGCCAAAGGGCATGAACCTGTAACAATATACGTCGATCGGCATTCGAAATAATGTATGCTTCTCATCATCAGAAACTATCTTGATTTGATTGTATCCTGAAAAGCTATCCATAAAGGACATGCGCTCGAAGCCACACATATTATCGATCATTAAATCAGTGATCGGAAGAAGGAATTCATCCTTAGGGTATGCCGCATTCAGATTACGGAAATTGATACAGATTTAGATTTTCCTGTTCTTCTTGATGACTGGCACTACGTTGGCTACCCAGTCTGGGTGCTGCTCTTCACGGATGAAATTGCTAGCTATAAGCTTGTTCATTTCTGCTTCGATGGAATTCATGATGTCTGGACGAAATCGTCGCTGCTGTTGCTTGACTGGTTTTGAGTCCGGATAAATATTGAGCTTATGGAGCACAATCTCGAGGTTTAGCTCTGGCATGTCTTCATAGCTCCAGGCGAAGACGTCGATGTATTCTCTGACAAGTTGTAACAATGACTCCCGCTCGTCGTCTGTCAGACTTTTACTGACGAAGATTGGCTTTGGAGAGGATTCATCGTCGAGGTTAATTTGCATAATCTCATCTTCAGTGGGAGGATCGCGAAGTTCAAAGCGTTTCTCCCAATGTGCATCTAGTTGCTGGACCCACGGCTCCAACTCAAGTGGTTCAAGTAGGTCTTCGTCTTCTTCTTCGATATCAGCGGATGTCATATTGGCAGATAATGTCTGTCAAAATATATCTCCAATATTGCTATCGGAGTCGTAAATGGGTGACTCGGACGAATGAGAGTGCCACTCGCATTCTTCGTCAGAACTTTCGGGCGTTGTTGGTGGAGTAACATATCCGTGGCCGCGTCTGGATTTGTGATAATGATCCTAAGGCTTTCCTGTCGATGTCGGCAGTTGTAGAGGCAATCGTTGACCACTTCCATAATTTAGACCTGGGGTAGCCTCCATGTCGTACCCTTGTTTTTGCATGAAGTACTTGGCTTGAGGACTATACAAGTAGAGTGGTAGTCTTCCAGCGTCGGGTCCGAGGTCGAACTCTTGTGGCGTGAAAGATTGAGGACCTTCTTTTCGGCCAAAAATGATTGTGTGATCCCATCCTCTTCTGTCTGGGACCGAAAAGTAAGTGCCTTTTATGGGAGCAAGTGGATTTGGGGTATGGACGGTTGTCACCTGTGTATGCAGGCTAACGTCTAGACAGTCCCGTACGGCATATGTTAGATTAGGCTTATCATACTTAGAATAGTCTAACGGCAGCCTCTTAATGATGAAATGAAGGATTTTATCGACAGGGATTACATCATCAGGAGAGGGTCTATCCACCTGTGTAACCACGTATTTGGCAATTTCTTCGTCCTCCTTGGCTACCCCTTGCGAGCTTACAGGTCGAGATGCTGTCTTGGGCAGCTTGACTACCAGGGGCTCTGCTTGAGGTATTGATTTGCATGAGAGTGTTGGATCGACACTTGGCTGCTGACTCATCTTGGAAAGACGGATAACAATGGGATCAGCAATGGACTTTGTATCTTCTGGTCGCCTTGGAGTAGATTTTGGTTATCGGATTACCATTGGTGTTGCAGAGGACCTTGCATCTTCCTGTTGCCTTTGATTGGACTTTGGCAACCGGATCACCATTGGTCCTATGATAGGTTTTGGCTCTTGGCTGGATCTCGGGAAACGGATGACCATTGCTCCCAACTGCGTAGGTGAGGCAGGAGAACCGAGCACCTCTTTATGCAAGGTTGCGACCAGGGGTGAGGCCCTGCCCGATTTGCGGGCTTGGAGACGAATTCTTAAGGGTTCTTCTGGCCCTGTGATGGCTTCCAGCTCGTCCGTTATATGTTTCCTGGATTCGTCATGTAAACAAGCCTCTGAAGAGTAATAATATTCAACCCCTTTGAATGGATCAATGTCGGCGAATTCAGTTTTCACGGAACCGTGCTTACTAACATACTTGAAACACTGGTAAAGGATGGATGGCACGATCATATAGTCATGTATCCACGGACGTCCCAGCAGGATGTTGTAGGAGGTGTCTGCATCTATGACGTAGCAGGTAACTTCCGTCTTCAGGTCGCCAATTTGGCACTTCAACCGGATCTTCCCTAGGGGATAGCTTCTCTCTGAGTTAAAACCGCTAATGGCAGTGTTGGTTGCCGCTAGTCGATGCATAGTGATGCCATGAAGTTGGAGCAGGCTTTTCGAGATGATGCTTATTGACGAGCCAGGGTTGATATGCATCTGATCCACTTTGATGTCGCCTATGTACCCAGTGTAGTATAAGGGGTGATCATGCAAATTGGACTTGATCAACATGTCCTGCAGAGTAAATATGATGTTGGGCATTGCATCTGTGTTATCACCGCCCTGTAGATCTGCTGGCGGGTCTTCCCCTAAGCTTGACCTGAGCTAAGTAGGCATCTGCATTCTGGAGGGCTTCGCTTAATGCGACACGAAGATCCTTAGAGAGCCTTAGGAGCTCGTATAGAGACAACTTTGCTGGCGTATTAGCCAATTATGCTAATATGTCAAAGTTGTAAGGTCTCTCCAGTCCCTGAGGTACATCATTACGGAGTGGCCTGTCGAAGCAGATTTCCTTTGTCTTGAATTTGTCCGCCAGTGGAGGCTGAAATGGCCTTGGAATATCAGAGGAAGGTAACATTGCCGGCTGAGGATCTTCGGCTGGACTATCCCGTGCGGGCTGGACTTGTGCTCCAAATCGGGTAACAACATTAGCAGCTTCTTCAGCTTCGGCTAAAATTATATGGCAGGCTATAGACTTCCTGTCTTTCTTCTTGTTGGTAGGGGATGACACCCCCTGGGTAACTTCGGGCACCAAGTCTGGATGCACCCACATGATCTTTCCTCCCGATGTGGTGAGAGGTGCCAATCCAGATGTTTGGCTCCGGACGGGTGGAAGAGTAGTAACCTCCATCGTTGCCCAAAGGACAGGTATGATCCCGTCTGGAGTGCTTGTCGGAAGGAAGTCGCTTAACTGAATAGATACCATGTTCGCCGCCACGGTAACCTCTTCAAAGTCTATCGACAGAGCTTTTGAGTAGATAAGACTCTGAATATACCGCTTCAATTGAAAACAATCATGAGCGGCATGATGGACATAGCGGTGGAAGTCATAATATTTTGGATCCTCCATTTCTGCTGCTCGGGGCTCACGTCTTGGTGGTGGGAGCTGGATCCTACCCTCTTGCAGGAGCATGTCGAAGATAGGTTTGACATGACTATCTTCAAATGAGTAATTGACCTTGGGCCACGGACCTTCCGTCTGTTTTTGTTCGAGCTTCGGAGTCGCATCAGTGACCATGGCCAGCTTGCCCTTGTTGTCCCGGTTAGTGGTGGCGCTATTGTTGCTGTTACTGGAGGTGGACCCAGGACGTCTGCCCTTATCTTCTCCATCTGGGATATGTAATCCCAACTGGCGAGTTTTTTTCAATTTTGCCTCTGCGTTGGTAGCACTTATGATGAAGGTTGTCCAATCCCTGAATTGATCCTCACCCATCCAGAGACTAATTGCGGGTAGCAACTTCTTCTGGCAGATTTCAATCAAGGAGCTCTCATGATTGCCTTGGGGCAATCTCATTACGGTTTGGCGGAACCGCTCGATGTAGTTCCTCGTTAGCTCCCTCTCTTCCTGAACGACGTCCATGAGAGATGACATCGTTACATCATGCCCCACTTCATAGAATCTCTCCAGGAACATGTGCTTGAAGCCGTCAAAAGAGTGAATGCAGTTGTAGGGAAGGTTGCGGTACCAGTCGAACGCGATCCCCTTCAATGCTCCGATGAATAGTCGCGTGAGGATGGCATCACTATGCGGCAAGTGGTCGGTTGTGACTTCAAAGTAAGTCATGTACCGACTAGCAGAGGTCTTCCCATCATAAGAATAGATATGGAACGACTTGTACCGTGGTGGAAAAGGCACATCTCTCCATGTAACGGGATATGGCTGCCGTATTCTGAGATCTCGAGAGGAGTCTCGTGCATTGAACATTGCCCGAAGCTCCTGGACTTCCCTTCTTGCCTCCTTGGCTTCATCTACAGCTGAAGGAACGGGTGGTGCTAAGGGATCATCACCCAAAGGAGGGGCTGTCGTGTTGGAGTCCGCGTTGACTGCGGGTCCCAAGCTTGTTTGTCCGGGCATCCTTGCTGGTTAAGTTGGCAGGGTAGCTTTGATCTCGTCCACGGACTTGACCAAGGACAGGAGTATGGCTTCCAGCACTTCTAGCCATTGTCGGTCGGAAGGCGCTTCATGATCGTTGTTAGTCATGAAGACCGTTCTCACGTGGGTAAAAGTGGAGGGGATTGTGGCAGAGGTGCTCTCTGTGTCGTACCCTTGTGTAGAGAAATCATCAGGGAATGTCGGAATATCATCTTTCTCTGACTCGGAAGGGGTGCTACCCCCTGTACAGGAAGCCGCATCGTCTTGGTGAGGGTGGTGGCCCTCAGGGAAATTCGATTCTGTTGCAGAGTTTTGGGGGATCTCTACCCCATGTGTGTGCTCTTGGTACACCGGGTTATCACATACATTGAGGGGGCTGCTACCCCCAGCTTCATCTACTCTCAAGGAGGCTGACGGTTCATCCCCGAGTGCCGGGAGCTTCTTCTTGGATCGAGTGCCTTAATAGACACCCCCTGTTGTTGATCGGAACCCCCCAGATGAGGGTCTCCTTGCAATACTGGCCGAGATGGCCGGGCTGGAAGAGCCTGTCTTCTTTCTTCCTTTGCCGGGAGGAACTTTTTGAGTTGAATTACAGGAGGTAAAAGGAAACTCCTCGTCCCCTGGAATTTGCACCTATTTCATGAGTTGTTGTCGGACAGGTGCTGGCTGCTGCAATCGCTGGAAAACTAACTGCCGATCTTCAGGTGCTGCTGATTTGTTGCAACAGCAGTTGATGATGACTTGTGTGCAACAATACCCCGAGAGGGACTCATTGCATGCTGACGCTGCCGTCTTGCGTTTGTGAGTAATCACGTAACGTAAGTCGGTAGGAAGCTTCACTACCTTTACACCTAACTTGTGAACTCGTGAATCCCGAGCACACGGGTGCTTAGGCATTATGTTTGCTCCCTGATCCGTGGCTAGTAAAAGCACTTGCTCTGGATCTTCAGAGGAAGACTTTAAAGGCCTACCCTGTCCGTTAGCCCTAGGGGACTGGACGCGGGTGGTTTTGTACAACTTTCCGTCAGGCACCCGTGTAACAGTCAACGGGGCCCGTTGACAGTCAGCAACTTGGACAGTTGACTGGGCTGGTTGGGCCAGCACTGCCCTAGACTTTTTTGACTTAGCACCCAAAGGCGCATAGTAAAAGGAGACCAGATTGATACATCCCGTATCTTTAGTGAGCCACATGGCGTCGGGCCCGCATGAGAGGCGGTCGAACACTGAGCTTTTGACAGGGCCGCATGAGACGTCCTGTTTGAGGCCAGTATTGGTCGTCGCATGGACCATCTTTGCCACGACCCGCACCCTAGAGTAAGGGCACGAGAAGTGGGTATGTCCAGCCTACGCTGCAGTATCGACAGTAGAACGCTGTCCTAGGTCAATAATCTAACAATATAAGGTACCTGTACAGTATATACACTCCGAATGGAGGTGACATAGCAAAATACAGTCTCAATCACATCTAAGGCAGAAAACGATAAGATGGATAGATTTGAAATGAAATCCATAGAGAGATACAACAGATAGAAGTCGAAGTGTCTAAGATAACACAAATCCAGAAACATCCCAAATCTCAAATACAGTAATCCAGAGAATAAATACAACTCACAATGACTAATCTAAATTAATGGTGTCTCATCCACTGCTAATGGATCCTGCTGGAGATCCAGGTCACAGCAATCCTCTAGGGTAGTCCCATGGTAAGTGGTACAGGGTTCCTCATCATCTTTTGTAAAATTTTCAACAGGTCCAGTCAGCACAGGAGTGAGCACAGTACATCTCAACAAATCATAACAGGTTAGGAAATATAGACATGGTAAAGAGTAAGATACATGAAACTGAGAGAACAACATGATGTAAAAGGGAGTCTGTAAGTAAATAGCTATAATATATAAGAGAAATAATCAATGCTAGTGATTCAGAGTACAAGATGGTTATGTAAACGGCACGATATTGTACACGAGTAATCTACAGAGGTTGTACACGAGTAATCTAATAGATTGAATACATAACCACTTCTACTCCCCCGCCCTAATCAATACACAAGGATCCAGTCAAGTTATGTTATTGCACACAAATTATAGTTGTACACGATGATCATGTGAGCACATGAGTATATACGATTTCACACGATTTGTACACGAATAACATGAACACAAGGAGTATACGATGCTCATGATAAAGTACACGAACATGAAATACCCGATGTATCCGCTAAGGGATAACATCGCACGACAGGATCCATATAGTACTAATCCGTGTTACCAACGTGTCAGCATCAAGTAAAGTAATCTAAAGCTGAAAATATAATCCTACATAAGATATGAAATGATCAGAGAATGTACTCGCCTGATAACCTGAACAGTTGATAGGTTTAAAGGTCCAAACTGAAGCCACAGAGTCCGATTTACACTACAAGAATAAGGGCTTTTCTTGACGGGGATTCCTCGTCAAAAAATGGGTATCTTGACGGTTGGAGATCCGTCAACTAGGCCAGAGTCAAGAAAAGAACTCCCCTTTTCTTGACGATCGCTGGCATGGCTTTTCTTGACGGTTTTTTGCCGTCATATTAAGTAATTTTTTTGACTGTTTTAGCCGTCAAGATAGTAGTTCTAGAAACCGTCAACATAGACAAAAACTTTTCTTGACTCCGGCCTAGATGACGGCTATTAGCCGTCAAGAAAAGTCCTCTTGCAGCAGGATTGAGTTAATTGTTGACGTTTTATAACCGTCAAGAGAAGCTAAATTTTATATAGCAAAAATTCTATTTATAATTATATAATATGAATCGAACACATATAATATCAATAATCCAGAAGATAAATATACATCAAATAACTACAAAATCCAATTTTTATATTAATAAACTGTATATTGTTCATACATCCTAAACTTCCAATACATCCAACACGTCCAACTATAAACATCTAACACTTGTCTAACCACAAACATATCCAACCAAAGTATGTAGTTTCCATACATCTTAAACATCCAAAATTGAAAATTATACAAATAAAACCAAGATATGTAGCAAACCCGGCTGGTGCACATCCCTCCCATATTCACAGCACATTTATTTTCCATGTAGTTCCTGAGAGAAAAAGAGAACAAGAGCACAAGTTACCAATTTATGTTAATGAGCTTGTTGACCAATAAGTAAACAAGAGAACAATATTGTCCTTACAAATCTATTATGGATGTAGACATGAACTTAATAAATACACCAAATACAGACATATATGCATACTCATCTATGGGAACTAAATCAGTTTGGAAGTTTTATCTTTTTCATATGTAGACACTTAACATACAAGTCCATACATACATACATATATGCATACTCATCTACGGGAACTAGATCAGTTTGGAAGTTTTATCTTTTTCATATGTAGACACTTAACATACAAGTCCATATCAAACTATCCACTGAATGGAGTAACCAGTTGGGGGTTTATGAAATCAGTACAATGCAGTAAAGGGAGGGCTTGGCTTGGGCTCTATCATGAGGGAAAGTTAAACCTAGGATTCAAGTCAGGGCTTATTAACATACAAGCTGGAAGAGTTGCTGACGCAAAAGAAATGATGTAGTCACCCGATGTTGTAACATACTCTTCAGATTCTGTTATGCTTAATGCTATTGTTAAGGGAGCTTGTTAGAGAATGGTGAAGTAAACAGAGCTATGGGGTTCTTGCATAAATAGACAAAACTAAATTTAGCCTTGAGGCATCCATTATGGCATCCATAGTGGATCTACTCTCAAAGGATGGACATTGTCATCATTATATGAAAATGCTTGCTAATTTTTCTCAACATTGTGCAGTATATAATATAGTCAGTGTAGTGTAAGATTAGAGTATCAGCCATGTGCAGTACAATAGTGTATCAATGTATGCAGTAAAAATTCTAGCTAAACTTTTTTACAATAGTGTATCAATGTATACAGTCAAGTGTAATGAAAGAAAGACATTAAGCATCAATACAGTAAACATGTATTCTATTTCATGCATAAAGAGAGGGGCAAACAAGAAAAATAAGAAAAAGATAAGATTAGAGAGAAGGATCACTTTTATTGCGGCAGCATTGAACCAGATAACTCACAGGAAACCCAACCCAGAGAATAATATAGTTAGGTTTAAATTCAAATCTCACCATAGAGAGCAAGCAGGCACGAGCTAGTTCTAGGCATCGTCTATTTTTCCTCCTTGTTTTCAGGATTATCTTTATTTTTCTTTTCCTCAGTCTGAAAAAAGAAAAAGAAGGAAAATTATGAAATTTGGGAATCAGCTAGATAGCTAAGAACAGTAATTTTATAACACCAAAAAAAATCATATAAAGCAGAAAGGTGCATGGTCTACTCATATAAGCTCATGAAAATATTCCAAATAAGAAAAAACATGGGAGAACGATGTGGTTTACTCAAATTTGCTCATGAAATACATGTATTAGAAAAGTACTGGTAGACAAATTTAATTAAAATATATTATGTTATAACATGAATTAGGAAATATATGGCAAATAATGTATCACTTTCTTCTTTACAGCTTTTCAGCAACTCAACCAGACTTTTGAAGTTAAACATTCTGGGAAGGTAGAGTTAACCACAAGTAAATGCTTGCATTTGCTAATTACAGGGACATTGATGATAAACATGGTAATGTTCTTTGTTCTTATGTCCAAAACATATCCATAACCAAACAATGTCATTTTTTTAATGTTTGTGCTATTGATACAGTAAGTGCATTGATAATTCATATTATACAAGTAAAATCCTGGCAAACAAACAAATGAGCTAATGATTCAGTAAGATGAAGAAGATAACACTACTAGTAGTTTGATGTCAAATAAACAATTAAATTCTAAAGTGACCAACATATCAATTAATAATTAAATTCTAACCTGACCAACCTAACATAACAAGAAATTAGAATCCAGGTAGTGTATCAAGTTTCATTCACAAAAATACCTCAGTTTTCCCTTGCAAAGACGCCAACAAGTCTTTTACTGAAGGGTCATTTGGGTCAACTCCAGGAAGCTGAGAGTAATCATTATATGCAACAGAGAAATATGTAAGGAGCGAAAACAATATCTAATGAACTGTAGTTCCATGATTTCATAAGTTTGCATTAATACTGAGTTAAGGATAGATGAAAGAAATGACTGGTCCTCCAGCACCTTGTTGCTCATGTCAGTCTGGCTTGATGAATCCTTTGCACTATCCTGTACAAAAATTTGAAGAGCTGCATAGCATCTTCAACTATATCAGGATTCTGAACCTTGAATAAAATATATCCAAATGCATTTTAGGTCTACGTGATACTAATGTATGTAATATGTATACTGCCCATGCAATATAAGTTAGTCGATGGAGTACGTAACTAAAAACAAGCATAAGGATCTAAGCTAACACTTGTAAGTTATAACAATGGTAACAAAGTATGTGCAAGTACAATTGGGTCATCCTGTGGACAAATTAGAAGTCAGCATACCACATTGCATAGCAGGATAAATATATGTGCAGCTGAATCATGCATAAAATATTTGTAATTGCATTTTGAACAAGGAAGACAGAGTGTACATATATATATAATGTCTGTGCAATATAACTTAGGCTTGGTTTGGGACTGCTGCTATTTTTTAAAAACTGGCAGCAGAAGCAGTTTTTTACTGGATCCTTGAATTGTCTGTTTACTTGTTCAATGATATCCTTCATACCCTCAAGTTTACCGTGCATTGCGGCCTCACTGAACTCATCACCAAGACCAAAAGACGAGTTGTCTGTCATAAACACAGATAAAACCTTACTTGCTGGCATACAAAAATGGTTTGACATTCCATACAATCAAAATAGAAGAGTAAGTGGCAAATGACAATTTTCATTTATAGGAGACATCAAGTTATTTGACTTCAAATGATACTATGGTGATACATGCCAATGTAGAAATGTTGAGTTTAAGAAATTGTGCCAGCAAAAGCAGAAAGCACAATGAAACATTTATATTGGGGTAATGACTATCTGTATTATTGTGGTCTAAAAGTATACAAAAAGTGATTTAATATAATGTAATGGGCATGTTTTACAGTACTAACAACGTTCCTTCATCAAACAATCTTAAGACAGTCTCAATAAGGAAAGAAAAGTGCACAGGAACAGTATCTTAAAGTTATCTATATCTCTGCTCTTTGTGGTCAATTCCAGTACTGGATGTGTTACATTGGGATTCAGGAACCAAGACATATGGAGCTTTCAGATTCATGTATGTTCAGAATAACAACTTCGTTACTAGTTGAAGTCTCTCCTATCATTAACCAAAAGCAGTAACACGCTACATTGTCATAACGATTTATCTGCACAATGCAAATCACCAACTTCATTGAGTTCACTCCAACTTTCTAGTCTCACGCCCACATATCGCGTGTGTGGAACTGAAATTTACTAGCTAGCCTATCAATTGGGGATTTACACTTATTATGCTCCAGATTGTACTTTAATTGATAGTGGAAACATGAACCAAATCAATTAGGGGATCAAATGAATTCTTAAGAAATTTCTTAGGAATGCAATACGTTTATATGTGTGAGTGTTCCTCAAAAAATGTTCCACATCCTAGATAAACGTACTACATTCCTAAGAAACCCGGACCCCCCAAAATAATATTCCTGTTTTCATTCGACGTTCCAGGCAACCACTGGTTAGCTAGTTCAGCTTTATTAGAAGGCTTGTGATAACTCCATTTATTAAAACAATTTCTTAAACTGTCTTTTGTTTCCATATGAGGATATCAAATATTATCCCTCATTCCCTTGCTAAAGGGTAGTATAAAATGGCATATGCCCTTGCTAAAGGGTAGTATCAAATGGCACATGACAATAATCAAGCAAACCTAATGATCAAATTTGATTCTGGAAGGTATCCGGAGAAGATGGACATACAAATAGGTGAAGATTCAGAGTTACCTTCAGGCTTCGCTATGAATAATCCATGATAGTGCTATGAGTACTGTTGATCCCGCCGACGGCGAGGGCCTCGAGCTTAACCAATCACAGGCGACGTTCATCCACCGACGGCGAGGGCCTCGAGCTGCTCCGGGGCGTACGTGGCGGGCCCGATGGTGCAAATCAGCTTGGTGTGACACGTGCTGCGGAAGCCGTTCTCCTTCAGCTCCGCCTTCGGCTGCAGAACGAAACTACCTACGCATCCGAGGAGCACGACGCGTTCAGGGACAGGTTCGAATGCAGCAGCCACTCCTGTCGACGCAGCGTCGGACCCTTATTCGGGTCCCCCTTCTTCTTCACTTCCTCCGGGGGCTTCGTCGAGGGCTTCCGAGCTCCGCTGGCCGCGATGACCATCCCGATGCTCCTCTCCGATGGATGTAGGTTTAGGATTTCGAGACGAGATTAGGTCGATTTGGGGATTAGGGTTTTGGGTCTATAGGAGAAAAGAAAGGAGGAGGAAGAGGAAGAATAGGAGAATGGAGATGTAGAGGAGAAAGAGGAGAAGGGAGATGTAGATTCGATGTCTCCTTCTCCATCGGCTGGTGGATGAGAGAGATGACGAAATAGAAAGGAGAGGAAAGAATCGGGAAATAAATGAAGCGGAATGGAATTACTAACGTCAATATAGATTTACATTTCAAAAAATTACCAAAATGACAGGTGAAAAATTGTGCCAATTTTTTTAGGCATATATTAGTTGACAGTTATTACCGAACCGTCACTGAATAAAAGGATGTTTCTTGATGGATCTTCTAAAATCGTCAACTATTATGCTGTAAGATTGCTAAATTAACATAAAATAAGGCATTTCTTGACGTAAGGCTAAATTCGTCAAGATAACCCATTTTTTTGACGATTTTTCACGACCATCAACTTATAAACCATCAAGAATCGTCTTGTAGTGTTAGAGCAACACAGGTTACAAGGTGTTCAAGTTGTAATAAATGAACTTCTACAAGCAATCTATATTATTCTAGGCTCTTCTAAGTCAAGTCAAATCTTGGTCAACTCTGGTCAACAATCTAGTCAAACTAGGTCAAGTGTTGACTTATAGTTGACTTTTGGTCAACTGGTCAACTCTGGTCAAACAGGGTCAATTCTAGTCTAATTATTAAAGATATAAAGTTGTACTTCGTTATTCGTACATCGAAACTTATGACACATAAATCGAGATACGATGATCGACGATAAGATTAATAATCTTATTATAGTGATCCACGTGTTCATCTTGTCAACTCAGTTTTGTTATAGTAATCCCAAAATACGAACATTATAAGAATTAATTATAATAAAAGGTGATACATAGAGAAAGTATCTACAAACATTGTCGGATGATGAATTAAACATCGCCAACGTGTCCTGAATGGTCAAATTAGCTAGGATAGCCTACCCATCAGTCCAATTTGGACACAAGGGCAAAAAGGTAATTTCGGGTCAAAACGGTATCCGTGTTGGAGCCGTTTTGCACCAAAAAATGTGCAAAAAAATAAGTTTACAAAATATAACAAATTATATGTCCACGAGTCCAAAATGGTGATACGAACCCAACGGTATATCCGGAATTGGATTCCGTTGACCCGATCTCACTTTGGTCCGTTGACCAGAACATTAGAATTCTGGTTTGCACGGAAATACGTGGGGAAGCCAATGTTCTCAAAACTCAGCAAATTATATGTCAATGTGTCCAGAATGACGATACGAACCCAATGATAAATCCGGAATTGGATTCCGTTGACTCAATCTCACTTTGGTCCGTTGACCAGAACATTAGAATTTTGGTTTATACGAAAATGCGTGCCGGAGCCATTGTTCTCAAAACTCAGCAAATTAAATGTCAACAAGTCCAGAATGATGATACAAACCCAACAGTATATCCGAAATTGGATTCTGTGGAGCCGATCTCAAAATGACCCGTTGATCAGGACTGTGGAGCCCATTTTGCACCGAAATGCATGTCAGGGCCCACGTCCTCCAAATCTAACAAATTATATATGAATTCGTGCCGGAACGATGCCACGAGTCTACTGGTGGTGTCAGAAATGAAATCTGGAGTCCCGTGTTCAAAAATAGAATTTTACAAGCTGGAAATTACGAATTCGGATGACCAACGTTGGGGTCAAATTCAACCAATCAAACAAGCTCACAATAAAACGAAACTGGAGAGGTAGAAAGAGGGTTATACCAGCTGCGCATAGAAACTGGTAGCACGCCAAATGGAGCTGCGATGGAGGAGGTACGAGCCGACGAAGTTGGCTCCGCAAAACTGTCAAAAAATTATATAATTTAAACGGTCAACTTGGCGGCCGGTTTTGATATATCAAACAATAAAATCAACGGACGAAACTTGAGGGGAGTGAAGATTGTTATACCGAGATTGTGACGGAGTGAAGAAATCGTTGATCCAATGGTCATATTTTTCGAAAATTATACGCGAAGTTGCTACTTCGAGACGCGATTCTGAGTTCGTTTTCGAGCTCGTGCCGACAGGATTTACTACGAAATGCACGAATCGGCTATGTATCATGCCGGGGAGGAAGACGGCACACCCGGGGGGGTCATCGGAGTTCATCTAAACAAGAGGGGCCAGGCCACGACGGTGCCTGAACCGCGTGACTGCTGCTGCCATTTCTGGCTGCTGCTGCTGTCATTGCTTGTTGTTGCAGCTATGGTTGCTGGCCCAGCTAGGCGCCACGGCAGCACGGCCAACAGAGAACGGCAGTGGCGCGGGTGGTGGTGGTGATGGTTCGATGGAGGTAATGGTGGTTGAAGTGGTGGTGGTGATGGTTGAAGTGGTGGTGGTGATGGTTGAAGTGATGATGAAAGGAAGAAGAAGAGGGCTAGTGGAGGAGGAGCTCGGAAAGGGGATGGCTTGCCGGGCTCGGCCAGGGAGGATCTAGGGTTGCTGGTGGCTATGCTCGGGAGGAGGAGGAAGGAGGAGACTCGGGATGAAGAAAGGAGAGGGCTGGTGTTGTAGTATTAGGAAGAGAGAGAGAGTAAAATAATTATTGTAATGAGAGGAAAAGAGAGAGAAAGAGGGTTATCTCCACATTTAAGTTAGGGTCGGCCAAGGGGTGTGGGAGTGAGTGTTGTGAGAATGTGGGGTTAGGATTGCATATAGGTAGAATGAAGGATTAAGATTAAATATAGGAATAGATCATTTCTTAGGGATTTAAATCAAGGGGGTTATTCTTGAATATTTGAATGGGTAGACTAGGTATTTAATATTTTTTTAAAGGCAATGAGAGTGAGGGTGTCATAAGGGAGGGTAACATGAAGCTTGGACTGGATTTGGTTGAGCCGGGTCGGGTCAAAACAGACTGGGTACAATAAATTAATGAATTATTTTTAGGTGTTTATGATCACGGATAAATAAGTAGCATGTGGGGGCTCAAATAAGTGGGACACAAGTGTCATGCGGGTAGTAGGCTTTATGTGGCCCATGACCATGTTTAGGGTTGACAGGTTTGGGTCGACAGGGTATCCACAATTCAAGTCAAAAATAAATGTGACACCATAGGGTGAATTAAAATCGAGTCACGTGTCAGGAAAGTTGTGTGAAGCAAATAGAGCACAAGATGGTGTGTCTGAGTGGGACACGAAGGTCATGGGTGAAGAGTGTCTCGAGTAGATCATGCATGAGGAGTTGATTCTGAGAAAATGACTAGTCTTGTGCTCCCAAATTAAAAGTCACGGCAATGTGCTTACGATGATCAAGGAAAAGAGTGGGAAATTAATTAATGATCAATTGGTCTAAATTTATCCGAAGTTGTGCGAAGAAAAAAAGAGTACAATGGAACAAGTTTGCGTGGGACATTATATACCAACATGAAGGTAATCTTATCCACTACAAAACTCGTGAAGAAGGTTTCCAGAGATGAACATCCCTGACACTCCAAATATCAAAGGCACGAAAAAGTACATTCAATGATAAAAATAATCAAAATGAAATATTTATTAAAAATAATTCAATCAGAAAATTAAAAAAATCAACCCAAAATTCAGGGTGCTTACAATCTTTCTGCGGCTAGAGCTGGCTGCCGCATGGACCATCTTCCTGCGGTCATAGTTGGCTGCCGCATGAGTCGTCTGCCTACGGCCAGAGTTGGCTTCCGTATGGACAGACTGTCGATCTCCTCTATGCGGCTTCTTCTTTGTCCGCATGGAGTTCACTTGTGCCCCAAAAAACTCAGCATCGTAGTGTTTTTCTCTGCTCGTTTTGGGGACAGTGGGGTCCTCTGCGGTCGGAAGCAAAGTCGTAGGAGAGCTTTGGTCACCGTCTTGGGCTATAGAATGAGCTTCTTCGAGAACTTGGTCGGGGGCAACAGTTTTGCGCACCGACGCCTTGCGAGTCTTTTTTGGTTTAGCTTACTTCTGAGACGGACTGGCGCTCCCTTTAGAGAGCAATTCTTTGAAGGCTTGTTGGTCGAAGAGAACCTCAAGCATTTGCTGCGTAAAGCCGATCTTGAACGCATCAGATTGTGTCACCAGCTTCTCATCAGAAGAGAAGGACGTCCCCAGCAGTGTCGCCATCGTGTTTGCCATAAAAATCAAAGACAGGTATTACAGAATACTGAAATTGATTACAAACTCGCTTGTACAAAGGAAAGCCTAGAAAGAAATCCTAGAAAACAATCTAAGTACAATTGTTTAGTTTTGATTCTGGGGGGTGACGGTGGAGGCTCGGGAAAGTGCTATCAACTCTGCCTTACTCTGTAGACTATCGGATGCAGTCTCTAGCTCGTGAAAAATTACTTTTCTCTTGAAGGTTGTCAGCCTTTTGCAGGGGTGTGGCACCCTGCTATTTACAATAGAATGTATTTTGAGCCGCATAGGTGGCTTGCGGCCACGTGGCTGATTAGCACGCGAAGACCCGCTCTTGGGCTGCCATTTATCGATTTGTTGGGATTTTGTTGCAGCAAAAATCTGGGTAGTTAAGGACTTGGTCAGATTGCCATGTGTCATGTTGCGCATGGTTTTCTCAGTCTTCGATCATGTGGGGTCACATAAGACTCATGCGGCTTGGATCATAGTTTGCTTTTGGCTGCATGAAGTTTGGAGACTTTTGGGGCAGCATAAGTCTGAGCCGCATAAGGTTCATGCAGCTTAGATGACACTCTTCTGGCCGCATAGAGGCGTATGAACCCTGCTTTTGGGCGATGTCTCACGTCTTATCTTTCTTGTCTAAGTGTCAGAACTGTCATGTTTTGCCAAAATTTGTCAGCTTTATCAGTCGAACTGCTCCTCTTTGGCCGCATATCTTCCGTCTATAGCTGTTTGTCGACGGACCGCATATGTCTTTGAATAGTCATGCGGCTTTACTTCATGTGGACCTGTTTGGCCTAAAGTACCTATGCGACAATTTGTAATCCATATGAACACCATATTTTTCATGCTTCTACACGCATATTAGCATATAAAGTCATAGATGAAATAATAGAAGACATGAGTTAGAGAAAATAGGGTGATAAACGATAAGATAACTAAAGGACTATTCCGGTAACCAAGTTACAACCCGTAAACCAACCAAGGACCGAGGTTGTAACCCTTCACCTGAACAGAACTCAGTCTCTACTAATTATCGATAAGGTAAAGTATACACAAGCATGTCCTGAGATAGCCATGTACTGGGTCTAGGCAAGACTAGACAAGATGGTACTCCATCCAACATTCAAGGCCAAGCAAGAGTACGGCTTGATACTTAAACTAACTAGGGTTATCAAAAGCCAAGTTACTAGCTAGATGCAATGAGGTATCCCTACGGCCACAAGCCCTGTAGACTATCCAGGTTATCTAGACGCAATATTCATTCTAAAAGTATCATGACTTGTTAGGTGACTTGAGTACAACATATGATAGTATGCATAGTAATCATTTTATGAAGTGCTCCACATGATAGTGAGCTAAAAATGTGCCCTACTCGTCGGCAGGCTATGTTACGACCCGCACCCTAGAGTAAGGGCACGAGACGTGGGTACGTCCAGCCTATGCCGCAGTATTGGCGGTATAATGCTGTCCTAGGTCACAACATCTAATAATATAATTCTAAGCAGTTTATACTCCCCGAATGGGGGTGACATAGCAGAATGTAAACTCAATCACAACTAAGAAAGAAGAAGCATGATATGATATAAAACTCAAAGAAAATACAGGTGATCAGAAGAGTCTAAGATAACATCTCAGCAAATAACCAGAATACAAGTCTCAGCTACTGAATATGAATTATATATACAACCCAGATCTCAAGGCAGAAATAAAGTCTAACCAACTAGTCTCAAGACAACATAAGTAAGAATAAGCCTAACTAAGCTAGTCTAGGCAATGGGGGTAATGTCCTCAGCTAGAGCTGGGTCCTCCTGAGAGTCCAGCTCACAAGTGTCGTCTAGGGCCGCCCCGTAGAAGGTATCCACACAGGCCTCCTCCTCGTCCTCTGTAATATTTTCAATAGGTCCAGTCAGGACATGAGCGAGCATAATACATTTCAACAGTTCATAGCAGGTTAGAAAATATAATCATGCAGTAAAGTAAGATACATGTACTGAAAGAAATACGGTATGTAAACAGAGAGAGAACTGTAATAAAAATATCTACTATACATAGAGAACTAATAGTGGCTAGTGAGTCAGAGTACAATATAGACATGTAAATGGCATAGGATGATTCTGATGCTACACTACTTGGATAATATTCACATGTCTACTTCTACTCCCCCGTACCCCCAATCAATACACAAGGATCCAGCCAGGTTATGTTATGATTCATGTAACGGCCCCCGAAGGGTGGTACATGATAGTCCCATAAATAGGGATTCTGGGAAGCCCAATAAATGGGAGGATTCAAAGAAAACTCTGTGATCATGAGAGTACATGTCACAAGTGATCAATAAACCATAAAGCATAGTGATACGCCATGTAAGTGAAACGCACAGAACATGTAGTACCCGATGCTCCCTGAAGGGATAACATCTCAAGAAGGGATCCATATAGTACTAATCCGTGTGACCAACGTGACAGTATCAAGTAAAGTAATTTAAATCAGAAAAATAATTCTAAGCAGGATATGAAATGATCAGAGAATCTACTCGCCTGGTATCTGAGTGTCCGAGAGAAATGTACTGTCCGAGGAGAGGTGTCTGGCTCCTAATCAGAACAGCACAAGTCACAACAAGTCTAAAATGATAACAAGATGCAATTCAATGCATTCTAGATGAATCTAGGTCAATCTAGGCCAAAGTCAACTCTTGGTCAACTCTGGTCAACCCTAAAAGTCAACTAGGTCAACTTTGGTCTAACTAGATCAAACAAGTTTAAACTAGTTAACACACCCCATTACAAGGCTATGCAAGCCTATCAAGTCTATACTAGTCTATTCTAACCATTACACTACATCACATTGCATTCATAGGCTAATACACACACATTAGGAATACCATACTATCTCTATATACATATACTTATACATCACATTATAGGCACACACACACACACACACACACACATATATATATGTACCTATAATATATATATATATATATATATATATATATGCATATAGGCTATAGTACATATACATAGGAAGCATCACATATATGTACATATAGGCTACTCACATTATATATATTAACTATATACATACATTACATATATGCATAGAGAGAGAGAGGGAAGGCAATGTGTGTGTGTGTGTGTTACTTGTGAGTATACATGAATGAGTGTGTGAGGAAGTGATAGGAAAACAGTGAGTAAACTTGAAAAAAATAGTTAACATGGTAGTGCAAAACCTGTGTGTGTGCAAATAGAATTCAGGAATGTGTGTATAAATGAACCTGAAAATCAGCAAGTGTGTGTGAGAGCAAAAACCTAGAAATAGGAACAGTGAATGAAGAAAACCAAATCATTTTTAACAATTATCAGTTCAAAACTTCCCTCCCCTATTTTGAAACCAATACTCAACCAAAATCACCCAAATTTCACACACATGTAGATTTCATATAGGAGAACAACATTAGGGACTTAACCAGGCTAACAACAGCATTAATTAGGTTAATTTAGATGCCCAAGTTCGAATTAAAAATCTGGAAATAAATACTGAAATATGTGTATCAGTCCCAAACAGGTAAATGAGAAATAATGGTTTAAAACATCCTAAAATGTAAATCAAATGGTTGGTAACACATCCTAGATATGTGCACGTGTCATACAGACCAATTCATGTCCACCATAGCCGGACACGGCGTGTCCACATCACAGATACCCAAAACAGTGTAATTGTTACTGCACATCAGTGCAGTCTCGTGCACAAGTGCACGCGTGTCGTGCACCCGACACAGGCCAAACCAGGCCTCGTGCTTACCAACCTAGGTTCACCTAGGATAGGTCTTTGTGTCCATCACCCTGATTTGTGTCCTAGTGCGTCGTGTCCAAAACTATAAACCCGTATCAGTGGCCAAAAACCCACTGTACGCGTGTAATGTAAAACCCGTACACGAGATCGTGCTCCCTCGACACGACACGAGAGGTCATGCCACTTGGGGAACGTCGTGTCAGACACTGCCCCAATGTGTCCATGAAGTTATACGTGTCCCCGTGCTGTGTCCAAGGTGGAAATGCCGCCGAGTAGCAGGACACGCACACTGCCCGCGCACGTGTGTGCACCCGCGTGTGCACGTGTCCAATCCGACACGATACGATACCAAATCAATCCCAGTCCACTGGGGAACAACAACCCATACCAAAATGATCATTCCTATTCAAAAATAATTTAAAAATCAAAACGAAATATCCTTTGGGGCATTTCGACAAACACCTAAGCCCATGGGCTGATACGTGTCCATTTAGGACACGAAAAGGACACAAAATCATACAAAAATCTAGGGTTAGCTAGGGGACACTTAGATCTAGGTCATTATGCAATAAAATCAACATCTAACAAAGAGTTTTAGTGATTTACCTAATGGTGTCCAAAAGCAAGAAAAGCTTCCAATAGGGGGTTTCCTCCTTGCTAACAAACTTCTTCAAATTGCTCACAAACTGAGAAAAACCTCCACAAACAGCAAGAATACTAAAAATAGGATCTAATGCAATTGATTTGAGGTAAAAAGGAGATAAAATAGAATTTCTATGAATTTATGAAGTTGGGAAAATACCTCTTCCTTAAACTTGTTCTTTCCTAAAAGAGGCTAGCCCTAAATGGAGGAGACTATTTATAGGGTAGGAATCCCTAGGCTAGGTGGCTGGCCACAATGGATTAGGGTTAGGGTTTGACTAATGGCTAATGGGTTGGGCTTACTTAAAATCTATGGTTCAAAACCACAAGTCATGACTTGTGACTAAAAGCCTTCTATTCTAATCTTGAGTTTAAGACTAAACCATAGGTTAACTCTAGTCTAACTAGGGTTGCATGACCTAACCAAGTCCAAACACAACTAGGGTTAGCTTCTAGGTTAGCCTACCAAGTCAATGCTAGTCAAAGTCAACCTAGTCAACCATCATTCAAATAATTCCAAAATAAATCCTAAAAATTCCCATAAATTCAAATAAATTATAATAAATTCAAATAACCTCAAAATGACAAAAATACCCTCAAACTAGAAATATGGTAGTGACAAATCTACCCTCCTTAAATAAATTTTGTCCTCGAAATTGAAAGGCGAAATGCAACTGATGAGAAGCATATAAAGTATACCTCACGGTCCAAAAAGATATGGGGAACGTTCGCGCATCTCATCCTCCCGCTCCCAGGTAGACTCTCCTGGAGAATGATGCCTCCATGCGACGCGTACCAAGGGTATCACCTGATTCCTTAGAACCTTCTCCCGTCGATCCAGTATCTCCACTGGCTGCTCTGGATAGTTGAGAGAAGGACCAACCTCAATCTCCGAATGATCGAGCACATGGCTAGGATCAGCCACGTACCGTCTCAACTATGATACATAGAATACGTTGTGGACCCCCACTAGTGCAGGTGGCAAGTCTAGCATGTATGCTACGTCACCGACTCTCCCGCTGATAACGAAAGGGCCGATGAAGCACGGGCTAAGCTTCACGCCTCCACTAAAACGTATCGTACCACGAGTCAGAGATATCCTCAAGAAAACCTGGTCTCCAACCTAATCACAAGCAAGGTCTCAATTTAATTATAATAAACAAACATGATCAAAATCACAAACACAAACCTAAATCTAATCCTACTCTAATCTGTACCTCAAACTCCAACGGCCTCCGGTGGCTATCGGCCCAGTCCCGATGTCTGTCCTGTACCACACAAAGTCTGTCCCTGATGAGCTTTACCTTCTCGACTGTGTCAACAACCATCTCTGGCCCCAGTAAAGCTCGCTCACCAACATCATCCCAAGATAAGGGTGTACGACACCTACGCCCGTACAGAGCCTCGAAAGGTGACATCTCAATGCTGGCCTGGAAGCTGTTGTTGTAAGCAAACTCTACCAAATATAGATGATCCTTCCAGGAACCTCTAAAGTCCAAGACGCACGTCCGCAGCATATCCTCGAGAGTCTGAATAGTCCTCTCTGACTGTCCGTCCGTCTGGGGGTGGTATGCAGTACTAAACTTGAGCTGAGTGCCCAAGCTAGTCTGCAGACTCCTCCAGAAATGGGAAGTAAAGTGACTATCCTGATCCGAGATGATGCTGACCTGAACTCCATGAATCCTGACTATCTGTCGTATATACATCTCTGCAAGCCTCTCTATGGACGTATCCACCTTGAATGGCAAGAAGTGGGCCGATTTGGTCAACCTGTCAACGATGACCCAAATCGCGTCTTTGCCTCCTGGTGTACGCGGCAATCCAGATACGAAATCCATGGTAATATGCTCCCATTTCCACTCGGGAATGGGCAGCGGCTGCAACAATCCACCTGGCCTCTACCTCTCTGCCTTGACCTGCTGACAGACCAAGCAACTAGCTACGAAGCGAGCCACCTCCCGCTTCATCCTGGACCACCAAACATGCTCCCTCAGATCTCGGTACATCTTATTGGCACCAGGGTGTATAGAGTACTGAGATCTGTGGGCCTTCTGTAAAATCTGCTCCCTGAGCTCTCCGCTGGGTACACATAACCTGGAACCGTGACTCAAGATACCATCCTATGCAAGAGAAAACTCGCCATCCACCAATCCTGCTCGAACCTGCTCTCGGAGACACCGCAGAGGAATGTCCTCAAACTGTGCCGACTTGATCCTCTCCACCAAGTCTGACTGAATCTGCATGCCCACATCTGCATCTGCACTTCGGGCACGATCACCTCAATCCTAAGGCTTTCCAAATCAGTAAGCAAGTGACGGTCCATGGTCAAACACATGGCGGTCGGATACCTACTCAAGGCATCGACAACCACGTTGGCCTTCCCTGGGTGATACTGAAGTAGGATGTCAAAGTCCTTCATCAACTCTAGCCATCTATGCTGCCTCATGTTCAACTCCTTCTGAGTGAACACATACTTTAAGCTCTTGTGATCTGTAAAAATCTCTACCTGCTCCCCATACAGATAATGCTTCCACAACTTCAGAGCAAAAATCACTGCTGCAAGCTCCAGGTCGTGGGTAGGGTAGTTCTTCTCATAGGGACATAATTGCCTGGAAACATAGGCAGTCACCTTCCCATGCTGCTATGAGACACAACCCAGCCCCTTCCCTGAAGCGTCACTATAAATAGTGAATCCCCCTGATCCTGAAGGCAATGTCAGAATCGGAGCTGTCGTAAGCCGCTTCTTTAACTCATCAAAAGTTGCCTAACACTCCTCTGACCAAACGAACTCAGCATCCTTCCGGGTCAACCGAGTCAACGGCTCTGTAACCCGGGAGAAATCCTGCACAAATCTCCGATAATATCATGCCAGCCCTAGGAAGCTCCTGATCTCTGCCACTGAAGTCGGCGCTTCCCAAGCCTCAACTGCTACGATCTTCCTGGGGTCAACTGAAATACCATCTCCAGTCACCACATGCCCCAAGAAGTCCACCCGGTCCAAGAAGAACTCACACTTGGAGAGCTTCTCATAAAGCTGCTCCTTTCTGAGAGTCTCCAGTACTATCCTCGGATGCTCCTCGTGCTTCTCCACAGTCTTGGAATATACCAAGATGTCGTCAATAAACACCACCACAAACTGATCCAGGTACTGGTGGAACACCTTGTTCATTAGGTTCATAAACATTGCTGGTGCATTGGTTAGCCCAAACGGCATAACCAAAAACTCAAACTGCCCGTACCGCGTCCTGAAAGCGGTCTTAGGAATATCCTCCCTCTTCACCTTCACCTGGTGATATCCCGACCTCAGATCAATCTTGGAAAATACCCGAGCTCCGCTCAACTGCTTAAAAAGATCGTCGATCCGCGGCAGTAGGTATCTGTTCTTGATCATGAGGTTGTTGAGTGCCCTATAGTCAATACACATCCGTACTGACCCATCCTTCTTCGGCACAAACAACACTGGTGTACCCTATGGCGACGAACTCAAACGGATGAAGCCCTTGTCCTGCAGCTCATCCACTTGCTTCTTCAGCTCCACTAACTCACTGTTGTTCGCTCGATAGACATGCTGAGAGATGGGTTCCGCTTCTGGAACCAAGTCTATCGAGAACTCAATGTCTCTGTCTGGTGGCAATCCAGGCAACTCCTCTGGAAAAACATCCATATACTCTGCTATCAAGGGGTATGGAATCGCCTACTCCTCAACCGAGACTCCGCAGAAGACTCCGCTGCTCTGCTCCGCCTGACGTCTGGAGTACTCGAACTCTGGCTCCCCCTGCGCTCTGAAGAGAACTCTACCCCCTCTGCAATCAATGATGGCGTGGTGCCTGCTCAACCAATCCATACCGAGTACTATATCGTAGTTCGGCAATAGCATTACGAGCAGGCTCACCTCCAACTCACGGCCTCCTAAGACAACACTCTGACCCTTACAAACATCACTCACGAGGATAATGCCACCCCCGGTCGTGATCTTGTAAGTCCTATGCAATGATTCAGCTATGATACCGTGTCTAATCGTAAATGATACTGATATGAAGCTATACGAAGCACCGGAATCGAATAATGCAAAAGCTGGACTGGAGTCGAGAAGAACCGAACCTGCGATCAACTCTCCTATCACCTCTGCATCTCCGGCCACCATGGCGAAAGCTCGCCCCTGCTGGCCTCCCCTGGCCTGCTGCTGATGCTAAACAAATCTCTGCTGCTGTGTCGGCAGGGCTGGTCCCCTCTGCTGGCCTGCTGGAGCTCTGACTGCTGCTCTCTGAGCTGCTCGTCCCATGCGACACTCCCTCATCTGGTGGTCTGCTGATCCACATACTAGGCACTGGCCCAGCCTCTTCTGGCACTCATTGATGACATGCCCGGGCTTCTTACAGTAAGCACAAGTGATAACCTGTCTCTGGCCCTGCTGGTGCTGTATCGGCTGCTGCTCCTGGTGAACTGTCCTCTGCTAGATCGGCTGCGGCTGGAACTGCCTCTGCTGCTGGTGCTGAAAGTAGGGCCTCTTGGCCTGGCCTCCGCTGCTGCTGCCCCCATCTGGGTTTCGCCCCCTCTTGAGCCTAAGCTTAAGATCATCCTCAGCCAATAAGGCTCCCGTCAAGATCTTCTCAAAAGTGGCATCCCTGTTGCCCTTGGTCAAGGACTTGGCCTCCATGACCAGACCCTTCCGGAACCTCTGGTCCTTCGCCGTCTCGCTCAAGCCCTCTACGAATCTGCCGATGCGGCCGAACTCCCCAGCATACTCCTCCACTGACAGGCTCTCCTGAACCAAGCTCTCGAACTACGACTCCAAGGCTTGAAGCGCTGAATCTGGAAAGAACTTCTTCTTGAAGAAGCCCTTGAACTCCTCCCAAGTCTGACTAGCTACCCCCACCCTGGGGTCTGACTGACACCAGGTTCGAGCAAGATCTCGCATCCGGCTAGCTGCTGCCTCTATCTGGAGATCTGCCGGTATCCGAGCCAGGCGGAAGATCTCCTCTATATGCTCGATCCACTCGTCAGCATATAGGATCCCCTCTGTCCCTAGGAAGTCTCTGGGGCTCATCTTCTGGAACTACTCTATCTCCGGTGTCCTCGGCTGCTGAACCACTGGTCGGGCTGCAAATGTCGTAAGGGCCAACTCCATGCCCCTATCCTGTCGGGCCTGCTGCCGGTCCATGAACTGCTAGAAGTAGGAGAACATCTGTGTCGTATCCATGTATCCTGTAGGCGGCAGCTGCTGGAAAGGTATCTCTGCGATGACTGGGTCCTGCCTCCGAGCCGGTGGAGGCATACCCCCTGCTGCTGCTGCTGGAGCCTCAATACGAACAGAGGTGGCAGGAGCTGCAGTCTCCTGTCTCTGCTGAACTGGCAGAGAGGTAGCAGACCCCTCTACAGCATCCCCATGAATGGTACGCTGCGATTGCGTCTCCACCATCCTGAAGACAGACCAACAAGAGTATCAATTTTTGAGAAAGAAGCGATATAACAAAGGCGGACAGTTAAAATTCAAAAAGATCAGTTGACAATAAGGATTTAGATGGCAATAAAAGAGTTTTTCCTAATGTGATTGAGTACCTTGAAAACTAATGTCCTATATCCTACTACAGGCTGTAGTGTCACGACCCGTACCCTAGAGTAAGGGCACGAAACGTGGGTACGTCCAGCCTACGCCGCAGTGTCGGCGATAGAATGCTGTCCTAGGTCACAACATCTAACAATATAATTCTAAGCAGTTTATACTCCCCGAATGGGGGTGACATAGCAGAATGTAAACTCAATCACAACTAAGGAAGAAGAAGCACGATATGATATAGAACTCAAAGAAAATACAGGTGATCAGAAGAGTCTAAGATAACATCTCAGCAAATAACCAGAATACAAGTCTCAGCTACTGAATATGAAGAATATATTCAACCCAGATCTCAAGACAGAAATAAAGTCTAACTAACTAGTCTCAAGACAACATAAGTAAGAATAAGCCTAACTAAGCTAGTCTAGGCAATGGGGGTAATATCCTCAGCTAGAGCTGGGTCCTCCTGAGAGTCCAGCTCACAAGTGTCGTCTAAGGCTGCCCCGTAGAAGGTATCCAGACAGGCCTCCTCCTCGTCCTCTGTAATATTTTCAACAGGTCCAGTCAGGACAGGAGCGAGCACAATACATCTCAACAGTTCATAGCAGGTTAGAAAATATAATCATGCAGTAAAGTAAGATACAGGTACTGAAAGAAATGCGGTATATAAACAGAGAGAGAACTGTAATAGAAATATCTACTATACATAGAGAACTAACAGTGGCTAGTGAGTCAGAGTACAATATAGACATGTGAATGGCATAGGATGATTCTGATGCTACACTACTTGGATAATATTCACATGTCTATTTCTACTCCCCGTACCCCCAATCAATACACAAGGATCCAGCCAGGTTATGTTATGATTCATGTAACGGCCCCCGAAGGGTGGTACATGATAGTCCCATAAATGGGGATTCTGGGAAGCCCAATAAATGGGAGGATTCAAGAAAAACTCTGTGATCATGAGAGTACATGTCACAAGTGATCAATGAACCATGAAGCATAGTGATTGAAGCATAGTGATACGCCATGTAAGTGAAACGCACAGAACATGTAGTACCCGATGCTCCCTGAAGGGATAACATCTCAAGAAGGGATCCATATAGTACTAATCCGTGTGACCAACGTGACAGTATCAAGTAAAGTAATTTAAAGCAGGAAAATAATTCTAAGCAGTATATGAAATGATCAGAGAATGTACTCGCCTGGTATCTGAGTGTCCGAGAGAAATGTACTGTCCGAGGAGAGGTGTCTGGCTCCTAATCAGAATAGCACAAGTCACAACATGTCTAAAATGATAACAAGATGCAATTCAATGCATTCTAGATGAATCTAGGTCAATCTAGGCCAAAGTCAACTCTTGGTCAACTCTGGTCAACCTTAGAAGTTAACTAGGTCAACTATGGTCAAACTAGATCTAACAAGTCTAAACTAGTTAACACACACCATTACAAGGCTATGCAAGCTTATCAAGTCTATACTAGTCTATTCTAACCATTACACTACATCACATTGCATTTATAGGCTATATTCTTAGGCTAATACACACACACACACACACACACACACACACACACACACACATATATATATATATATATATATATATATATATATATATATATATATATATATATGTGTGTGCCTATAATATATATATATATATATATATATATATATATATATTTATATATATATATATATATATATATATATATATATATATATATATATATATAAAATATATATATATATATATATATATATATATTTAATGTACATGTAGGCTATATATATATATATATATATATATATATATATATATATATATATATATATATATATATATATATATGTATGTATGTAGGCTATAGTACATATACATAGGAATCATCACATATATGTACATATAGGCTACTCACATTATATATATTAACTATATACATACATTACATGTATGCGTAGAGAGAGAGGGAAGGCAATGTGTGTGTGTGTATGTTACTTGTGAGTGTACATGAATGTGTGTGTGAGGAAGTGATAAGAAAACAGTTAGTAAACTGAAAAAAAAATAGTTAACATGGTAGTGCAAAACCTGTGTGTGTGCAAATAGAATTCAGGAATGTGTGTATAAATTAACCTGGAAATCAGCAAGTGTGTGTGAGAGCAAAAACCTGGAAATAGGAACAGTGAAGGAAGGAAACCAAATCATTTTTAACAGTTTTCAGTTCAAAACTTCCCTCCCCCATTTTGAAAACAATACTCAACCAAAATCACCCAAATTTCACACACATGTAGATTTCATATAGGAGAACAACATTAGGGACTTAACCAGGCTAACAACATCATTAATTAGGTTAATTTAGATGCCCAAGTTCGAATTAAAAATCTGGAAATAAATACTGAAATATGTGTATCAGTCCCAAACAGGTAAATGAGAAATAATGGTTTAAAACATCCTAAAATGTAAATCAAATGGTTGGTAACACATCCTAGATATGTGCACGTTTCATACAGACCAATTCATGTCCACCATAGCCGGACACGGCGTGTCCACATCACAGATACCCAAAACAGTGTAATTGTTACTGCACATTAGTGCAGTCTCGTGCACAAGTGCACGCGTGTCGTGCACCCGACACAGGATAAACCAGGCCTCGTACTTACCAACCTAGGTTCGCCTAGGAAAGGTCTTTGTGTCCATCACCCTGATTTGTGTCCTAGTGCGTCGTGTCCAGAACTATCAACCCGTATCAGTGGCCAAAACCCCACTGTACGCGTGCAGTGTAAAACCCGTGCACGAGCTCGTGCTCCCTCGACACGACACGAAAGGTCATGCCACTTGGGGAGTGTCGTGTCAGATACTGCCCCAACATGTCCATGAAGTTACACGTGTCCTCGTGCTGTGTCCAAGGTGAAAATGCCCCCGAGTAGCAAGACACGCACATTGCCCGCGCGCGTGTGTGCACCCGCGTGTGCACGTGTCCAATCCGACACGATACGACACCAAATCAATCTCAGTCCACTAGGGAACAACAACCTACACCAAAACGATCATTCCTATTCAAAAATAATTTAAAAATGAAAACGAAATGTCCTTTGGGGCATTTCGTCAAACACCTAAACCCATGGACTGATACGTGTCCATTTAGGACATAAAAAGGACACAAAATCCAACAAAAATCTAGGGTTAGCTAGGGGACACTTAGATCTAGGTCATTATGCAATAAAATCAACATCTAACGAAGAGTTTTAGTAATTTACCTATTGGTGTCCAAAAGCAAAAAAAGCTTCCAATAGGGGTTTCCTCCTTGCTAGCAAACTTCTTCAAATTGCTCACAAACAGAGAAAAACCTCCACAAACAGCAAGAATACTAAAATTAGGATCTAATGCAATTGATTTGAGGGAAAAAGGAGATAAAATGGAATTTCTATGAATTTATGAAGTTGGAAAAATACCTCTTCCTTAAACTTGTTCTTTCCTGAAAGAGGCTAGCCCTAAATGGAGGAGACTATTTATAGGGTGGGAATCCCTAGGCTAGGTGGCCGGCCACAATAGATTAGGGTTAGGGTTTGGCTAATGGCTAATGGGTTGGGCTTAGTTAAAATCTATGGTTCAAAACCACAAGTCATGACTTGTGACTAAAAGCCTTCTATTCTAATCATGAGTTTAAGACTAAACCATAGGTTAACTCTAGTCTAACTAGGGTTGCATGACCTAACCAAGTCCAAACACAACTAGGGTTAGCTTCTAGGTTAGCCTACCAAGTCAATGCTAGTCAAAGTCAACCTAGTCAACCATCATTCAAATAATTCTAAAATAAATCCTAAAAATTCCCATAAATTCAAATAAATTATAATAAATTCAAATAACCTCAAAATGACAAAAATACTCACTAGAAATATGGTAGTGACAGGCTACTGTTTGCCATTAAAATTCTTTGATTGCAAATTTCAATACAAACAGAACAGTGTTACAATATAGGACTTAGATGTAGTCCTAGGAGTACACTTTTGTTTATCTGGGTCCCTTGTGCCGATGGAGTGAGTAGTAATGCGTTGACTTCATTGATGATCTGACGACGGTTATCGGTTCTCTGAAGGTTTGGATTGCTCTGGGTACTGGAGCTTGCTGAGAGGAGGAAGATGTTGAGTGTCTGTATCTGCATCTCTGGTGGTGCGAAGCCTCTGTGTGTTCGTTGTAGGTACATATGTGTGTGTGTGTAAGAAGGAAATGATCCCTCTATTTATAGCTTTGTAGGCTGGCTGCTCATACGCATATGTAGGATGCGCCTGTTCGCGGGGACGCCACGTGTTGATTGTTGATAGAGGCGCATGGACGATGTGCCCTGATCGAGGGGTTGACTTCTTCATGTTGCTGTTGTGAGCCGGCACGTAGCAGAGGAGAAGATCTTTTTGTTGCTGAGATCTCGGATGAGTTGAGTCCAAGGACACGTGTCATCGACCCATGGCTCGGAGATCTCAGATTTGGTGGGGGAATAATCTGGTAAGATGCGCCTAGGATTGGACGCATGAGGAGACTTTGGCTCGTAACCTTCAGGAGACACGAACCATCCTGGGCGCATGGCTTTTGAGGCACATGCAGAGCTTCAACAGTGACTTTACTCCTGTCTTTTAGGATTAGAAAGAAGTCTGGGGTGCATGGCTTTTGAGGCGCATGCAGAGCTTTAACAATGAATTTCCTTCTGTCTTTAGGGATCAGTGAAAAGTCTGAGGCGCACAGCTTTTGAGGCGTATGCAGATTTGGGCGCATGGCTGCGGAGGTGCATGTGAGATGGTTGGGTGGCCACGTGGCAGTAGCCGTCGGAGGGAAGTAATGATGATGCTGACGTTGGCGATACTTCATCTTCTAAAAAAGCTGCCGACTGTTCAGACTTCGGGAGGCGTGCTGCCAACTCTGTCAGTTCAGCATTTAATGTTTGTGACATTCGATGGACAGCTGAGTGGGCACGTCGGTTAGCGTTCCACTAGGCGTATGGGGACGCATGGGGGCGCATCCCCTGTGATGCGCTTGGTGCTGAAAGGCGCGTCTGTGTGATGCGCTTGATGTTGAAGGGCGCGTCTGTATGATACGCGGTCTGGCCGGCGCATCCGCTTCGTGACACGTCTTTAATGGTGCGACTGTTACGTTCTTCGAGTGCTTTAAATAGCCGTTTTGACTTGGCTGAATTCGAAGCGTCCGGTTCATCCATTTAATGCAAATTCATTGCACAGAATTCGGAGAGCCATCCACTTGGCACATGGGTTTGATCTACCAGGCCTATAAATAGTGGCATGGAGAGAGTTTACTTCTCGTTCTCTCACGTTCTTCCAACATGAACTTGTTTACTCGGATGCATTCTGTTGACGAGATGCTCCCGAGAGTGATGATGCGACGCAGTGTCTTCGTTGATGCACTTGAAGGTGACTGTTACATCCAAAAATCGGAGTCGAGGGCTTCTGAGGCGGGCGGAAGGTGCCTGTTGTATCCAAAGATAGGGATGCTCGAGCCTCGTCTTCGTTGTGCAGGAAGAGCCATAGATCGGAATGGTGGTGCTGCGGCTTTGGTGGCTCTTTCTTCCTTCAAAATGGGTGTAGCCCATTCTGGTTGTGTTAAAAGCTGCTCCTTTGGCCGCGGTTTCGATCACGGTCTTCCTTGGTGTTTGGAGGCTCTTTCGAAGCCTCCCCTGGCCACAGGTTGGCTTGTGGTTCTTTTCCCTTCCTTGGCTAGAGGGTTGATTGCCACCCTCGTTCTGCTCAATAAATGCTTCATTAGTCGAAGCATTTAGACGGCGGTGTAGAAGCATGGAAAATACTAAAGAAATTGACTCATGCGGCCAAGAAAGACCCATGCGGCTCAGAAAACGCATGCGGCTCAGGGAGTCATGCGGCATAAGGAGCTATGCGGCCGGAGGCATTCCATGCGACTCAGAAGACATGTGGCGTGACAGTGCTCCCCTCCGATCCATGCTGCATTAATTGCTTTGACGGCTGACCCCTCTGAAAAGTTGACAGACATGACACCAAAGCAGGTTATTATGACTCTGTCATGATGATGAATCTCTAGGGAAGAGAAAGAAATCTCTGACACGATCCCCCGAGAGCAACAAAATGCCACGTGGCCCTGCCACGTGGGTGTGCTTATGCGGCTCGAAGTGAAGACTTCCCATGCGGTTCAGAGTGAAGCTGTCCCATGCGGCTCGAGTGGAATCATCCCTATACGGCTCAAGAAGATCATGCCCATGCGTCTCAAGCAGACACACCATTATGCGGTTCATGCGGCTCATCATATGGTTCAGAAGTCTGAAGGAGGGGGCCACTGCCCAGACAGCCCTGACACGTGTCCCAAGTCTTATGCGGCCCAAAATTCATGCGGCCCAAATCTCATGCGGCCCAATATGCATGCGGTTCCAGTCTCACCATTGGCTCTCAGGACACGTGTCCTCAGCCGATCAATCTCCCAGATTTATGGCAATCCAAGATCGGGTCGAATTCCAATGATCTGGGGCACGTGGCAGGAGAATAAATTTGATTTATTCGCAGATATTAGAGAATCATTATAAGGAAGATTTATGCCAATCAGCATTAATTGCTAATAGGGATTTGGTGTAATCTACCCTTAATGGTTCTGATTCGTCACAATCAGAAACGAACGGCCTGGATTGATCAATCCCCCAGGCCGCCGCCATCTCCAAGAGCTAATCATTGGCAACCCTAGTGATCACATCCCACTATTATAAATAGCAAGGTGCCATTCCCTTGTAATATATAGAGAGATATAAAAAAAACCAGAGAAGAATACATATACACAGAGAGACTTCCCCCATAGTCAGAGAGAGAATATACACAGAGAGAGAGAAGCCAGGAGAGCAATCAGAGAGAGAGCAAGAAGGCATTTCTTCGTCAACGACCAAGCAGATCTTCCCCGAGTCAAGGCTGCGTACCGATCGTCCAAGGAGTAAGGCAGAGCGGCCGTCACTTTCCCGAGCCTCTATCGTCACCCTCCAGAATCTAAAATAAACAATCGTACTTAGACTGCTGTACCTAGGTTTTCGTCCCTAGGCTTTCTTTGTACGAGCGAGTTTGTATTGTGAGTCTAAGTTCAGTCCTCCGATAATTGTTCGAAGAGATGCTCTCTGAAGGTAGCACTGGCCCGGTCCAGAAGCGCACCCGCACCATAAAGGCTCGCAAAGAGTGAAGGCCAAAATCATTTTCCCCTCCGCAAGCCCTTGATGGGGTGCTCTCTATTGCTCAAGATGGCGAGAAAGACTCCCCTGCGGCCCCACTTCAGATCGTAGACAACTCTGCTGTCCCCAAGTCCGGCAGAAGAAAACACTATGATGCTGGACTTGCAGGGGTAAAGAGGAACTCTACGCGATCCGAGCCGCAGAAGAGTATTAGCCGCAGGGAGAAAGCCCATGCGGCTACAACCGCCGACCGCATAAAGAAAACTCATGCGGCCACATCTGTCAGCCGCATAACTTATGCGGCTACAGTTGCCAACCGCACGGATGAGACTCATGCGGCTATTAAAGTCAATCGCTTGCAGAAAATCTATGCGGCCACAGATGCCAACCGCATGCTGTCAGCCTGCACGGTCGTGACTCTTAGCCGCATAAAGACTCATCCTACAACAAAAGACAGCCGCATGCAGACAGCCTGCACGGTACCGAATGCTAACCGCATAGCGTCCGTCCCACGCTTCTCTCGATCAGTCTTCGACCGACTTTCATGCGGTCCTGACTCTGATCATTCTCTGGATGATAATCCAGACTCTGTGGTATTCGACTTAGACTCCTCCTATTACGCACCCACAAGTGCTAAAAGGAGGAAGTCTAGGGCAGCGCAGGCTCATCAAGTCCAGACGACTGCCCCAACCTCTGACTATCGGGGCATCCCGCTGATTATCACGTGGGCCTCTGATGGGAAGTTGTATAAAACCACTCAAGTCCAGCCCCGGCGGCAAACAGACAAAGTGGTTCCTCTGACCTGCATGAGGTTATCCTCCACAAACGTAAGGAAAGAGAAGGAGCTTCGGGGTGTAAAGAGCCCTCACACGGACATCAATGCACCCAGATCATCGTCAACTGCTGTTGCAGCAACGTGGCGGTGATGGAAGACCGGCCATCCGTCTTCCAAAGACTACATCACCCGAGCTCAGAAGACGAGGCACCTCCTGTTGTCTTCTGCAAGTCCGCGCAGAAAGTTCTCGCCAAGGGAAGAGGGAAGAAGACAAGCATCTCCAGCCCAAAGGTGTCAGCTACTGCAGCTAAGAAACCGTCGTCTAAAGGGTTATCCTCCACTGGAGTATTTCAACACACCCATTCGAAGACGAAAACTGCTACAGTAGGAAGTTCGTCGTCTGCAACATTGGGGGTCATCGGAACTGGGGGTAGCACTCCTCCAAACATCCACGACAGTCCGACATTCCAGGAATACGGACTGGAGGAAGCAAATCCTCCGACGGATACAACAGATACCGACGTACCCAAGGACATCCTAGACGAAGCAAGCTCCGAAGCTGGGGGTAGTGTTCCTTCCGAGTCCAAACCTGAAAAGAACATCCCCATATATCCTGATGATTTCTCGATGCACGGGTACAACTCGGAGGGTACATCCTACACCACTTCTTCCGTCACTCCTCATGTGAAGACGGTGTTCATGACAGACAGCAATCAAGGCGGTTCCGGTGATCGCCAGCGCATCGACACTTTGGAGGCCATATTGCACGCCTTGGTCAAGTCTGTAGACGAGATCAAAGCGGCGCTTCCTAATCTGCAGGGGGTGATACCTGGCCAGACAAGCACGGGTCCCGCAATCAACGTAGATTCAAATTCAGCGACACCGAACCCGGGCAACAATCCTCCCGAGATAACGGCCCCTACCACGACAGATGAGGCCCGAGAAGTAAGAAGAGAGGTTCAGGAGCTCCGAGCAATGTTCTATGCCCGAGAAAACTCTCAAGACCTCAGGATACGGCAACCATATCCTGCTGAATGGAGGGATGTTCCCTTTCCACCAAGATATAAGCCGTTCAATATCAACCCATATGATGGCAAGACTTCAGCAAGTCGGTACATCACTTACTTTGAGGTCACTATCGACCATCTGCCCCATGATGACGCTATCCTTATGCGGTTATTCATTGGGGCATTGGAAGGAGTCGCCTTCGATTGGTACCGCAACCTGCCGGACAATTGCATCCATTCCTTCGTTGGCTTCAAACGCCTGTTCTTGGAGAGGTTCTATGAGGTAGGGCAGGACGTCACGATGTCTACCCTCATGGACGTCATTCAAGGAGAGAAAGAGCTGACGAGGAATTACATTGAGCGATTTCGTCAAACCCCAATAAAGTTACCATCTGGCAACCCGGACTCCTCCTTGATCGATATTTGCCAAAAGAGACTACTCCCAACAATCAGTCTCTGGATGGGCGAGAGTCAGTTTAAGGACTGGAAGGCTTTTATCATTAGTGCTACGAGTGTCGAAGAACGATTAAAGAAGGCTCGCCAACTGGGATTACATATCTCAGAGGGAGAGAACAAGGGCAAGCGTCCCAGCACCACCAACGACAATGGGGGCAGCCCCTCCAACAACGGGGACAACAGAGGCAAGCAGGCTATGGTGGCCGATACAGCCTAGAAGCCTGAGTCGCAACCTGCGGACAAACAATGGCCTCAAATCACTTACTCTTTTGAAGACGGTCACGTCAAGCCTATCTTGGACATGCTCATACAAGGAGATAGGATTCAGCTTCCTCCACCAAGACGGGAGCCTCGACCGGCTGATCTGGAGAACCCAAAGTTCTGCCATTACCACCGCTACGTCCACCATGCTACGCACGACTGCTACCAACTAAAACGATATATCCAAAACCTCATCGATTCGAACGCTCTGGCCATCGATTTCGAGAAGGTAACCGTGGCAGCCAACATCGTGTCCGTACAATTCGACAGTTTCCCTCCAACAGAGACCCAGGACGGGGTTATACCCATCCCTCTGGCAACGATCGAGATTGCTAATCTCCCGCCTGCTCAAGCTGCTGGTCTAGTACCCCTCACCACATCACGAGGGGAAATCATGTGGGTCCATCCGGACCTAGTCCACGAGGTAACTCAGTCCACTCCATCTTCTAAAAAAAAAGTAGAAAAGTCAGATCCTGCCGTACCACCTCAGCAGATGAAGAGGAAGTCACGGCCGTTGTTACTCGATCCGGAGCACAATCTCAACCTGTGGCTGAAAACTCGACTGATGATCATCCGCCCACTACTACGGATGCTCCGGGACCGGCTCAGCCTTCGACGACCGACAAGCCTAGGCCGAAGGAGACTCGCTTCGACAAATCCCTCCGAAAGGAAACATCTCAGGGGCTGGAAAGGCCCTACAACTTCGACATCTTGGCGTAATTGGCCAATACACCGGCCAAATTGTCCTTATATGAACTCCTGAGGCTCTCGAAGGATGTCCGTACAGCTTTGAGCGATGCACTTCAAAATGCCGACGCGTACCTGGCTCAGGTCAACCTCACGGGAGAAAATCAGCCCGCAGACCTCCAAGACAGTGTCTGTACGGGAGCAATGCCCAACATCGTCTTCACTCCACAAGACATGCTCATCAAGACTAATCTACACGATCGCCCATTATACTACACAGGCTACATCGGCGACATAAAGGTGGACCGGATGCACATTGACCCTAGGTCTTCCATAAGTATCATTCCAAAAGGGCTACTGCATCATCTTTGCATCCCGATGCATCGCCTGACCCCTACAAACACCGCCATCAGCGGGTTCAATTCGGGCAGGAGCTACCCAATCGGGAAGATCTGTCTGAAATGTCAGATTGGCGATCTCCAATCAGAAGTCACTTGCTACGTCATAGATGCCGACACTTCATACAACATCCTTTTGGGGCGCCCTTGGATACACGATTACATGATCGTGCCTTCCATGCTACACCAATTCTTCAAATATGTCGACAAGCACGGCTTCGTGAGGACAGAATTTGCTGACATCGATCCCTTCAAAGGGGTCGAATCTTATTACTCGGACTCCTGCCTATACGAAAAGTCGAAGAGGCACCTTGAAGGAGAAAATAAACAAACTGATGTTGAAGCAACCACGGGATCATAAGAACCTCTGACAATCCACCTCCAGGCTCGCAAACCAGGCAATTTCGCACCCCTTACGGCCACGCTGCGTAAGGACGCGATCAGCCTCTCGGCACAGGAAGAGCAGTTGAGAATCCGGCTGCCAAGGTCCGGCCAGGTACCGAGACCCACGACAGGGCCACTTACTATCAGATTGCCGAGAGTCGGTCAATCCCAAACAGAGAAGCTCAATCCCTCCGATAGACCTCTAACGATACGCCTGCCTAAGAAAGGTCGTCACCCCGATGCGAGGTCAGACACTTCAAGCGAACCAGCCACCCCTCGCTCCACATCAAGTGCCAGACTGGGGGTTGCTAGTCTGCCGACAACCCCACGCTCCGCTCCGTCAGTTGAACCTCTGAAGATCAAGCTGACTAGGATGCCCTCTCAATCTTCATTCACACAGGGGGTAGCCGAAGAGGAACCAGAGCTAGCCAAGTATGTGGCTGCCCACACTGACGCTCCCTCCGCAGATGATGTAATCCCTCTAGAAAAGATACCTTACTTCATCAATAAAGAGTTATCTTTGAACTATACCGAGCTCAATAAGCTATGTATAATGTATGCTATGGAACACGGTATAGGCACTCACCTATATACACAGGTGACAAATGTGTACACCGCTATCCAACTTACTCCAATAGAAGTCGCTTACCGAATAATCGAGGGAGGGGACCACCCAATCATCTTCGGCCGGACGAACAACCCGCATCCCCTCGCCATGGAAGAAGTCGACTTCGGGTCAGATGCTGGAAGACTGCCTCTGTATCTCTATAGCCCTCAATCTAAATATCTCATGCAGAAACAGGGGTATGATCTAGAGACAACGCCAGGACTGAACTACGGCACTGGACGACGATTACCTTTGAAGACGCCAGCCCCGGCGGGCAAACCACGGAACTACTATAACAAAACCCGATGAGGTTTAGGGTATGTAACGCCTACTATGACCCCTGAAAGCTCAGATGAAGAATGCGACTGGCAGTCACATTCAACCGGATCACCAACTTCCGACTCAGATACCAGCATCGGAGATATGTTCAGATAAGTCATGTCAGTCAATATGGCATTCACCGACGCTTACGAGGAAGACGAAGACATCCCCGAAATCCTTGAGCTAGAGCCATCGGCCCAGCAATTAGACGCACAATGGGAAAAGCGGTTCGAACTGAAAGAACCTCCTACTGAAGATGAGGTCATACAAGTGGATCTCGGCAGCGAATCTTCTCCAAAACCGATCTTTATCAGTAAAAGCCTAACTGACGAAGAACGAGAGTCGCTGTTAGAACTTGTCAGAGAATACATTGATGTGTTCGCCTGGAGCTATGAAGACATGCCGGGGTTAAATCCTGACATCGCTCTCCACAAACTCAATATACGGCCAGATGCAAAGCCAGTCAAGCAGCAACAACGACGCTTCCGCCCAGGCGTCATGGACGCGATCGAAGCCGAAGTTAACAAGCTAATAGCCAGCGGCTTCATTCGTGAAGAGCAACATCCTGATTTGCTCGCCAATATAGTACCCATCCTCAAGAAGAATGAGAAGATTCGAATCTGCATCAACTTTTGCAACCTAAACGAGGCATGCCCCAAAGATGAATTTTCCCTTCCTATCACAGACATCATGATCGATAATACATGCGGCTTTGAACGTATGTCATTCATGGATGGATTCTTGGGGTACAATCAAATCAAGATGTCTCCCGACGACAAAAAACATACCTCATTCCGAACCCCGATTGGCACATACTGCTACACAGTCATGCCATTCGGTCTAAAGAATGTTGGCGCTACATATCAGCGAGCCATGAGTATCATTTTCAGAGAACATTTGTGCAAGACAGTGGAATGCTATGTCGACGACATCGCCGTCAAGAGTCGCCGTAAGGAAGATCATCTGCAAGACCTGAGGACGGTGTTCAACTTAATGTGAGCCCACAATCTGAAGATGAACCCTACAAAATCGTTCTTGGGCGTATCCAGCGGGAAGTTCTTGGGCTTCATCATCACTGCACGGGGTATCCATGTAGACCCCGAGAAAACGAGGGCAATCATGGAGATGGGTCCCCCGAGAAATCTCCGTGAACTTAGAGGCCTCCAAGGGAGGCTAGCTTATATCAGGAGGTTCATTTCCAACCTCTCTGGGCGATGCCAACCGTTCACCCACCTCATGAAGAAGGGAGTCTCATTCGTATGGGACGAGGAATGCCAGCGCACTTTCGATGGCATCAAAGAATATTTATCAAATCCTCCAGTCCTGGTGGCCCCGGTCCCTAGAAAACCATTCCTGCTCTATGTACGAGCAATGGAACACTCCCTCGATGCCCTACTGGCACAAAACAACGACGCAGGCCACGAGCAGGCCATTGACTATCTCAGCCGAATGATGGGCGGGCCCGAACACCGATACACCGCTGTGGAGAAAGAATGCCTCGCCCTGGTATTCGCCATTCAAAAGATGCGACACTATGTCACGGGGCAAACCATACATGTGATCTCACGAATCAACCCTCTCAGGGTCCTCATGACCAAACCAGGGGCACTCAGCTCCCGCCTCGCTACATGGGCGATATTGCTGTCCCCCTATCATATGATCTTCGTCCCGCAAAAGGCTGTCAAAGGTCAAGCCCTGGCAGACTTTTTGGCAGACCATCCAGGATCGGAATCATCCAGAATATACGAAAAAATCCCAGATGAGGTCGCCGATTCAAATACAACCACCCACGATAACATATGGCGGATGTTCTTCGATGGCGCTTCAAGAACCGGACCCAAGGAAAACATCGTCGTCGGAGTCGGAGTAGTATTGGTCTCTCCTATCGGGCTAGTGATCAATCGCGCCTACTCTCTCACGGAACCCTGCTCTAACAATGTGGCCAAGTACAACGCTTTGGTCATTGGCCTCCAACTCGTAACAGAACTGGGTGTAGAATACCTTGAAGCATACGACGATTCGCAGTTAATCGTCAACCAGATTCGGGGGACATACGAAGTCCGCCATGAAGACATGATCCCCTACCACCAAATAGCGATCAACATTATCTCATCATTCGAGGGATTCTTCATCGAACACGTCCCCAGACTCTAAAATATCGAAGCTGATGCCCTAGTAGGCCTGGCTGCTTCTCTAGCAGTGCCAAACCACTCTCATCATTCGATCGATGTAATCGGCCATGAGCTGGTCTGCCCCAAGAACAACGTTCAAGCCATGGCGAGTTATTCTGCTCAGATGATCGACGAAGCGCCAGACTGGAGACAACCATTCATAGACTTCGTGGTCTACGACATCCTGTCCGAGAACCCGAAGGAGGCTACTTCTATCAGACGGTGTTCTCTCAGATTCTTCTACGATACAGAGACGAAAATGCTGTATCGCCGCTCCTACGACGGATTACTACTTCGGTGCTTGTCGAACACAGAAGCCAAAGAAGTCGTACGAGCGGCTCATGACGGTGTCTGCGGGGCCCATCAGCCTGGCCCTAAGCTGCAAGACCGCCTTCGCCGGATGGGCTACTACTGGCCCACGATGGTGGCTGATGCAATAGATTATGCCCAAAAATGCAAGGCCTGCCAAGTCCACGCAGACTTCATTCACCAACCATCCGAATTTCTACATCCGACAGTGGCGTCCTGGCCATTCGAAGCATGGGGAATGGATATCATTGGTCCAATCACCCCACCTTCCTCCCGAGGACATCGCTTCATACTTGCGATCACTGATTACTTCTCAAAGTGGGCAGAAGCTGTCCCACTCGCCGAAGTCAAGACTTCAAACGTAATCAGCTTCCTGAAGCACCACGTCATCTACCGCTTTGGACTGCCCCGAAGGATCATACATGATAATGGTCCGCAGTTTATAAGCCACGCATTCTACCGATTCTGCGACAAACACCGCATTCAGAATGTCCCTTCGACACCATACAACCCGGCAGCAAACGGGTTAGCAGAGGCATTCAACAAAACAATCATCAAACTTCTCAAGAAATTTATCTCCTCCAACAAACGCGACTGGAACGAGAAGCTCGACGAATGCTTATGGGCTTATCGCACCACGGTTCGAACAGCCACCGGGAATACACCATTCTTTCTGGTGTACGGGAGTGAGACAGTTCTCCCATTAGAGACTCAGATTCCCTCACTCCGAGTCGCCCTCACTTATCAATTGACAACGGATGATAACTACCGACGTCGACTACAAGAGTTAGAGGCCTTAGATGAAAAACGCCTCCTAGCTCAGCAAAGGATCGAATTATACCAAGCACGCATCTCAGGAGCCTTCAACAAAAAGGTCAAAAATAGAACATTCCAAGTGGGCAATCTTGTTTTGGCAGTCAGGAGGCCAATGGTCATGACTCACAAGACCACCGGCAAGTTCCAGCCAAAATGGGAAGGCCTATTTATCATCGAGGCCGTGTTCTCCAATGGTGCTTACCGCCTCGCCAAGCAGAACGAAGACTTGCTCATGTTGTCCGTCAACGGCAAGTTCCTGAAGAAATACTATGTTTAAACAACATTTTCCAGAGTTTCGAGTTATGTGCCCGCTGGTACCACTGAACTCAACCCCCTAATTTTCCAACTTATCGAGTCACGTACCCTCTTGTACCGCTGAACTCATATCCCAAATTCCCAAGTCATGTACCTGCTGGTTGTTTGCCATTGATTGTAAAAGTATAGAACAATTATCGGAGGACTGAACTTAGACTCACAATATAAACTCGCTCGTACAAAGAAAGCCTAGGGACGAAAACCTAGGTACAGCAGTCTAAGTACGATTGTTTATTTTAGATTCTGGGGGGTGACGATAGAGGCTCGAAAAAGCGACGGCCGCTCTGCCTTACTCCTTGGACGATCGGTACGCAGCCTTGACTCGGAGAAGATCTGCTTGGTCGTGGACGAAGAAATGCCTTCTTGCTCCCTCTCTGATTGCTCTCCTGGCTTCTCTCTCTCTCTGTATATTCTCTCTCTGACTATGGAGGAAGTCTCTCTGTGTATACGTATTCTCCTCTGGCTTTTTTTTGTATATTTCTCTCTCTCACAAGGGAATGGCACCTTGCTATTTATAATAGTGGGATGTGATGCTAGGGTTGCCAATGATTAGCTCTTGGAGATGGCGGTGGCTAGGGGATTGATCAATCCAGGCCGTTCGTTTCTAAATGTGACGAATCAGAACAATTAAGGGTAGATTACACCAAATCCCCAATAGCAATTAATGCTGATTGGCATAAATCTTCCTTATAATGATTCTCTCATATCTGCGAATAAATCAAATTTATTCTCCTGCCACGTGCCCCAGATCATTGGGATTCGACACGATCTTGGATTGCCATAAATCTGGGAGATTGATCGGCTAAGGACACGTGTCCTGAGAGCCAATGGTGAGACTTGAACCGCATACAAATTGGGCCGCATGAGATTTGGGCCGCATGGATTTTGGGCCGCATAAGACTTGGGACACGTATCAGGACTGTCTGGGCAGTGGCCCCCTCCTTCAGACTTCTGAATGAGCCACATGGACCGCATAATGGTGTGTCTGCTTGAGCCGCATGGGACAGCTTCACTCTGAACCGCATGGGAAGTCTTCACTTCGAGCCGCATAAGCACACCCACGTGGCAGGGCCACGTGGCATTTTGCTGTTCTCGGGGGATCGTGTCAGAGATTTCTTTCTCTTCCCTAGAGATTCATCATCATGACAGAGTCATAATTACCTGCTTTGGTGTCAGGTCTGTCAACTTTTCAGAGGGGTCAGCCGTCAAAGCAATTAATACAGCATGGATCGGAGGGGAGCACTGTCACGCCACGTGTCTTCTTAGCCGCATGGAATGCCTCCGGCCGCATAGCTCCTTATGCCGCATGACTCCCTGAGCCGCATGCGTTTTCTGAGCCGTATGGGTCTTTCTTGGCCGCATGAGTCAATTTCTTTAGTATTTTCCATGCTTCTACAGGACCCCCTTTAAAGTTTTCAATTTGTAAAATTGAAATACTTTGAATCAAGAAGCATGGTTGTATTGGCCGCATATGCAATCCCGACCGCATAAGAGTTCTAGCCGCATGAATGTGTTGTTTGCATGACTGTTTCAGCCGCAGGGGGTGTGTTAATCGCATAGATGGTCCAGTCCACGTGTGCGGGTCTTTATTTATCTCCAAGTTGCTTCAGCGCCGTCTTTGTAGGGGGAATCTCAAGGGTCAGTTCATTAAATCTTTTTGGATTTGATGCCTTGGGTGAATCTTGGAGACAAAACCCAAGGAGTCGGTTTCGCTCTTCAAGAGTCGGTCATTGGCCCACGTGTCCGTCTTCTCCCCTCCTCCTATAAATAGGAGGGGTTTGAAGAGAGAGAAGACTTCTTTATTTTCTTTCTTCTCTTATCTCGCTTGCCTTTCTTTTCTTCGATAATTGATGGCTCCCAAGAAGATCATGGCAGTGAAGGGCAAGAAGGCGGCCTCCACTTCCACCTTGGGTGCGGTTGCTGCCCCGCCCATCGTCGTGCCTGCTGTTCATCCTGACATCCATCCCCCCATTGCTGGTAAGGACAATGTATGAATTAAGGAACCCCAACCGCCATGGCTACGTCGCATACTTTATGCACGAGCCTTTATAAAACGTATGTTCGCCCTACGGCTGAGCTGCGAACCGCATATGAAAAATTATTGTGTCTGTATATGCGCCTTATTAATGAAACCGCATAGGTGGGCATAGACTTTTATTGTACGGAGCCGCATAAGCAGTCTTCTGAACTGGAGCCGCATGGGGCTTTCTGGAGCCGCATAAGACTTCTGAAAACTTCATGGGGGGGCATGGATATTTTCTTGAGCCGCATGTGGTTTGAAAACACCTAATCAGCTCTTTTTTATTCTCTGTTTAACTTATTTTTTCTTTGTCTGTTCTTCAGTTAATTTGCCGGTTAACGTCACCGAAGAACTCTTGGTGGGTAAGGCTCAAGCTGCTCTTGGCTATAGGTACGACCATATTGTTCAGCACGTGGCGGATCAGTTTCCGAGCGATGAGCCTATGGCCAGATTGAATGCCATCAAGAATCAGCCTTTCCATTTCCTTAATGCTATGATGAACTCCGAGAAATTCGAAGGAGAGTTTTTGAAGCCTGTGTTCTTTTTTGGAGACGCCTTGACCGTAGAGAATGATCATGTTCTAGAGGTGTCAGAGGATTGAAATTTTGTTTCTAACGGGATGGCGATCCGCATCCCTCAGATGGAGCGACACTTTCCATTATCTTGGTTCAATATGCTCTCTTTGGACCGGAAGATGGAGGGGACTCTAACCCCTACCAGGAGTGGGATATTCGTGGGGAACATCCGTTATAATAACCATCTGAAGTCCATGGTTGCTGGCAAGGTATATACCAGTTGTTCTGTGACAGGGTTGGTCCCAGGTTCTTTCCTGAATATGGCAGGTCCTAACTTCACGTTTTCTACCGCCGATACTTTTATAAATCGACTTGCCCAAAAAGGCTCCTATCCCGTTGGTCGGTTGACGTTTCCTGGTTGGATACACCCTATTCCCTCGTGGATCAATTTATCTACCTGGATCCTGCAGAAGTATGAGGCTTTTTTGTGCGAGATTGGCCTGTACCATGCTATCCGAGGTACCAGTCAGGGCTTGTTCATAAACAAGAAGCTATTCATGTCCCTGCTGAAAATGTATAATTGTCATACAGGGACCTTTTACACACCTGTAGGGGAGATGGGACTTGCGCTCCATAAAATGCATGCGGTCTCCAAGCTTCCTTGGGGGGACGAAGCGTTTGAAGCATATACTCCCACTAATGAGGAACTCGAAGATTTAGAACGACGGTATCCTGGCTTTGCGGCCCTTTACCAGGAGATATTGTGTCATTATAACACATGCCATCAGATAACCCGCAAGGATAACCTGGAAGGGAATGCTCCCTACACCAAGGATTGGATGCATTATCTCTTCTCAGCAGATGCCTCAGGTCTGGTTACCTCTCGTCGCCCTAGGTCTCGGGAGGCGGTCAAAGAATTGGTGTCATCTACTAGTGGCAGATTCGGGAGCCAAACCGACACTTTCGATTACTTTTACCAGGATACTCAAGAGCTGTCTGAGAAAGCGCTTCTGGCGGGATTTTTGATGATCTGGCTACGAAATTGTGTTGTCTCGGGAGGAACCGGTTCTATTGAGAGAATTAGTTGTAACTTCATCCTTCCGGCTGTGAAATTAGTCTTGCGGATCAGGCTAGCTCTCCTTCCGGCTATGGTGTGTAGCATACATCGTGGTCTTCGTACCTTCACGTCCAAAGTCATTGCCTGTGATGTGACCAAGGATTTTGAACGAACTGAGTTACCTTATCATTATTTGATGGGGTGGCTGCTGATACATTATCCATCTTTGATGAGGTCGGGCTCTGAGGGCGGTGCGACTGATGATGACACCCTTATCTTCCATTACCGTGATGAGCCTTGGGAATGTGAGGCCATGCGGGTTTGCCGGATGGTCTTGGCAAGGGCAGATAAGTATCATATTTTCGTATCCGTCCCTCGCTTTTCTGCCAGGGACATAGAGACTGTGCATATAGACGGTATTGCGCCTCCTCAACTTCTGGATGGCCAGATGCTCTTATGGTTGCGTAACATCCGTCCCTCACATCTGGTGTACCGTAACCGCAATGTTGTTTTTCTGGAGCCGTATCTGCCTAGCAGGTTTGCCCGGCAGTTTGGGTACAGCCAACTTTGTTTAGACAGCCCCAGCTCTTGTCTGGGTTATGAGAGAAGTCTTCTTGATGGTATCAGAGCTTGGCAATATTATGATTCGTTCCATACTCGCACCATTTTCTCGGTCCCTGCTATTAAGGAGTCAGTGGAGATCTTGCATATGGCGGCTCTGTATCATGTCATGGCGAACAAGCCCCCGGTCGGTTTTAACCCAGGTACCAGTTTTATTGCTGGCACCGGTCTGGAGGAAGGCTCTCAAGGGGCCAAGAAAAGAAAGACTAGAGCCGAAGTGCCAGATTTGGATTCCGCTGCTGAAGGTGATAAAGACAACGAGCATAATGAAGATGACTCTATCCTTCCAGTGGTAGGCGCAGAGGTAGGTCAATTGCATGTTTTGTCAGATGAGATGCTGAGGGATCAGTCCCTTGTTGCGCCTGGTCCTATCCCGAAATGTAGCAGGCAGGTTCCTCCTGTAAGCAGTGTTTCTCGATCCCGGAAGCTGGTTGCGACTAGGCACCGTCCGCCAGCCACAAAAGAGAGTGGAGAAGAAATCAACCCTGCGTCAGAGGTAACAAAACTGCTCTCGACCCCTTTTTCCTTTTTTCTTTTGAGTTTCAATCCTGATTGTCTTCGTTCCCTCTTTTAGGTATCGGGGGAAGAAGAAGAGTTTCAGGATGTCGAGGCGGTGACCTAAGATGACGGGGACTCCCATGAGCCTGTTCCTACTCAAGAGGAAGCAGATCAATCTATATCCCCCTTCAAGGTGATGGGGTCAGGGGACGTGACTGAGTTTAACTCGGGGATCGCGGGTGGGGGGACTATGCCAGTTGTGGATGAGCCGCGACCTTCATGCCCCTCCCCTGGTAAGATTAGCCGAATCTTAACCCGTAAAGAAGCCTATCTGCTCTATCATCATGTCCTTCGGGTTACGTCGATTGACTGTTATTCTGGACATTCAGGTCCTGCCCCTTCAGTGCCAAGGATGGATGTCGTCGAGACAACCCCAACCGAAGGGGCATCGGTGGAAAGAGGTGTACTTTCTCACTGCCCGACTCGTCTTGATGGGCCTTCTGGGGGCCCGAGTTTAACGGGCCAGTTCTCGGGGCAGTCAGGGCAGGGAACAATGGTCCTTGCATCATCCTCTGCTCCAATGGCTTCGAGAATCGACCTTTCTTTCCTGCCGAGCATCCAAGCTCTCCAGACGGCGGAAGACGAGTTGGCCGCTATTCATGCATCGTTCTGCTCGGACTCCACTCCCTTGGTGGCGAGCTCTAGCATTACTCCTCCGACGTTGCCGCTCCGGCTTCCCCTGACGCCCTCCTCTGCTGATGTTTTGAACGACGCGTTGCAGGACGTGGTTGCCAGTTTCCATCGTCATTTGAAGAGGGGAATCGAGGCCGCTGTAGAAAGAGGGACCTCTTTTACCTTGGCCCAAAGATGTGCCCATGGTCAAATAAACATCCTTAGGGATCTTCCTGATGATGCAGGAATGGCTTCGCTTCTAGAGGCGAAATTGCTGGAGGCTGATCAGCTGGTGTCCGAGCTTCGAGTATTGCGGCAGGCTGATCTGCCTGCTGTTATAAACGAGGAGCGGAATTCTCTTATTGCTGTTATAGAGAGGACCAGAGCGGCTCGAGATAAGACCAGACCGGCCACACTGAAGGATCTCAGTGACTTAGCTGATCGGTATGATCAATTAGGTTATGCGACCGAAAACGTTGTGGCTCGGGAGGAGTCTGTCTCTCGTGAGATTACCGAGACGCGGGAGTAGATCCTTGCGCTTCAGAAGAAGTTGACTTTCCTGGAGTCAGAACTCGAGACTGCCCGCAATGACAGGGGGCTAATTGTTCAGGAAGCTGACAGGGTTACTCAAGCTTCGACTGACCTGGAGGCTGTCTTGAAGAAATTGGAAGATGACTGTCAGGCGCTCCTGGATTTGGACAATGAGGAGCGGTTACTCCAGGAGGCCGAGCGTCGTGCTCGACAACGGATTGGGCGGGAGAGCACTTCAGTGAGAGACCGCCTCCTAGAATTGAGTAACACTGAAATGTAGTCGGCCTTTTCTTTTCCCTTCTTTTTCTTTCTCTTCTCTCTCTTTTTTTTTTGAAAGGGACGTGGTCCCGAAATATGTAGTACTTCTTTTCTTCCTTCAAATAAAGAGTATTTTCCATTCTACCCTTCATTTGTATTGCCTGTTGTGCCTGTGATATTGTGGTGATGTTCTCTCCCGCATAGGGGATATATTTGTGGACTTGTTACCCATGGAGTACCTTAGTTTTAGGTAGAGATAACAAGTTTCGGTCAGGATGCCTAAAGCAGCTATAGCAAAGTGGTCATGGGTGCTCTTGGTATTGAGAAGAGAATTGTCGTAGAGCAGCTGGGCTCCTGGGGCATGATGAGATGATAGGTTTGTGTTAAGAAATTTAGCTGAGGATATTTGTGGGCCTATTACCCTTGGTATACCCTGGTTTAGGATACGGGTAATAGGATGAAAGAGAACTGACCTACTTGCTCAGAGGTAACGGGGACATGGTAAGTAGGAAAGTTCTTTGAACGTAGAGTCTTCCTACTCAGAGGTAATGAGTACATGGCAGGAGCGAACTCGACGGAGGGTATTGGTGGTCAACAGAGGACATTTATGGTCAACAGAGGACATTTATGGTCAACAGAGGACATTTGTGGACCCATTACCCTTGGCGTACTCCGGTGGTGGGTACAGGTAATAGGTCGAAAGGGGATCATCATACTTACTCAGAGGTAATGAGGACATGGCAAGTATGAAGGTTTCTTCGACGGAGCCTTCCCATTCAGAGGTAATAAGGACATAACAGGAGTGGGCTCAATGAAGGGGGGTACGTAGAATAACTCAGAGGTAATGAGGACATAGAAATTCTATATAGGGGTGATTTGTTTTTGGCGGAAATGGGACGACTCAGAGGTGATGAGGACATGGTCGTCTTGGAAATTTGTGGATCTGTTACCTTTGTTGTGCACTGGGAGTACAGGTATTAGATCATGAGGGAGGATCTCTTGTAGGAAGAAAGTTCAGCGGTATGATTATACATGACTTTCTTTCAAAAGAGAGACCGGGATGTAAGTTCAGGGGTACCGATGGGTACATAACTCGACAATCCATGAATGTTGGAATCAAAGTGTAAGTTCAGAGGTACCAGCAGGTACATGACTTAGGAATTTGGGATATGTTTATGGAAGAAGGGCATGAGTTCAGCGGTACATGCGGGTACATGACTCGAAAATCTGTGAATGTTAGAATCAAAGTGTAAGTTCAGAGGTACCAGCAGGTACATGACTTGGGAATTTGGGATATGAGTTCAGCGGTACAAGAGGGTACGTGACTCAATAAGTTAGAAAATTAGGGGGTTGAGTTCAGTGGTACCAGCGGGCACATAACTCAAAACTCTGGAAAATGTTGTTTAAACATAGTATTTCTTCAGGAACTTGCCATTGACGGGCAACATGAGCAAGTCTCCGTTCTGCTTGGCGAGGCGGTAAGCACCATTGGAGAACACGGCCTCGATGATAAATGGGCCTTCCCATTTTGGCTGGAACTTGTCGGTGGTCTTGTGAGTCATGACCATTGGCCTCCTGACTGCCAAAACAAGATCGCCCACTTGGAATGTTCTGACTTTGACCTTTTTGTTGAAGGCTCCTGAGATGCGTGCTTGGTATAATTCGATCCTTTGCTGAGCTAGGAGGCATTTTTCATCTAAGGCCTCTAACTCTTGTAGTCGACGTCGGTAGTTATCATCCGTTGTCAATTGATAAGTGAGGGCGACTCGGAGTGAGGGAATCTGAGTCTCTAATGGGAGAACTGCCTCACTCCCGTACACCAGAGAGAATGGTGTATTCCCGGTGGCTGTTCGAACCGTGGTGCGATAAGCCCATAAGCACTCGCCGAGCTTCTCGTTCCAGTCGCGTTTGTTGGAGGAGACAAATTTCTTGAGGAGTTTGATGATTGTTTTGTTGAATGCCTCTGCTAACCCGTTTACTGCCGGGTTGTATGGTGTCGAAGCGACATTCTGAATGCGGTGTTTGTCGCAGAATCGGTAGAATGCGTGGCTTATAAACTGCGGACCATTATCATGGATGATCCTTCGGGGCAGTCCAAAGCGGTAGATGACGTGGTGCTTCAGGAAGCTGATTACGTTCGAAGTCTTGACTTCGGCGAGTGGGACAGCTTCTGCCCACTTTGAGAAGTAATCAGTGATCGCAAGTATGAAGCGATGTCCTCGGGAGGAAGGTGGGGTGATTGGACCAATGATATCCATTCCCCATGCTTCGAATGGCCAGGACGCCACTGTCGGATATAGGAATTCGGATGGTTGATGAATGAAGTCTGTGTGGACTTAGCAGGCCTTGCATTTTCGGGCATAATCTATAGCATCAGCCACCATCGTGGGCCAGTAGTAGCCCATCCGGCGAAGGCGGTCTTGCAGCTTAGGGCCAGGCTGATGGGCCCCGCAGACACCGTCATGAGCCTCTCGTACGGCTTCTTTGGCTTCTGCGTTTGACAAGCACCGAAGTAGTAATCCGTCGTAGGAGCGGCGATACAGCATTTTCGTCTCTGTGTCGTAGAAGAATCTGAGAGAACGCCGTCTGATAGAAGTAGCCTCCTTCGGGTTCTCGGGCAGGATGTCGTAGACCACGAAGTCTATGAATGGTTGTCTCCAGTCTGGCGCTTCGTCGATCATCTGAACAGAATAGTTCGCCATGGCTTGAACGTTGTTCTTGGGGCAGACCAGCTCACGGCCGATTATATCGACCGAATGATGAGAGTGGTTTGGCACTGCTAGGGAAGCAGCCAGGCCTGCTAGGGCATCAGCTTCGATATTTTAGAGTCTGGGGACGTGTTCGATGAAGAATCCCTCGAATGATGAGATAATATTGATCGCTATTTGGTGGTAGGGGATCATGTCTTCATGGCGGACTTCGTACGTCCCCCGAATCTGGTTGACGATTAATTGCGAATCGCCGTATGCTTCAAGGTATTCTACCCCCAGTTCTCTTGCGAGTTGGAGGCCAATGACCAAAGCGTTGTACTCGGCCACATTGTTAGAGCAGGGTTCCGTGAGAGAGTAGGCGCGATTGATCACTAGCCCGGTAGGAGAGACCAATACTACTCCGACTCCGACGACGACGTTTCCCTTAGGTCCGGTTCTTGAAGCGCCATCGAAGAACATCCGCCATATGTTATCGTGGGTGGTTGTATTTGAATCGGCGACCTTATCTGGGATTTCTACGTATATTCTGGATGATTCCGATCCTGGATGGGCCGCCAAAAAGTCTGCCAGGGCTTGACCTTTGACAGCCTTCTGCGGGACGAAGATCATATGATAGGGGGACAGCAAAATCGCCCATGTAGCGAGGCAGGAGCTGAGTGCCCCTGGTTTGGTCATGAGGACCCTGAGAGGGTTGATTCGTGAGATCATATGTATGGTTTGCCCCGTGACATAGTGCCGCGTCTTTTGAATGGCGAATACCAAAGCGAGGCATTCTTTCTCCACAGCGGTGTATCTGTGTTCGGGCCCGACCATCATTCGACTGAGATAGTAAATGGCCTGCTCGTGGCCTGCGTCGTTGTTTTGTGCCAGCAGGGCACCGAAGGAGTGTTCCATTGCTCGTATATAGAGCAGGAATGGTTTTCCAGGGACCGGGGCCACCAGGACTGGAGGATTTGATAAATATTCTTTGATGTCATCGAAAGCGCGCTGGCATTCCTCGTCCCATACGAATGAGACTCCCTTCTTCATGAGGTGGGTGAACGGTTGACATCGCCCGGAGAGGTTGGAAATGAACCTCCTGATATAAGCTAGCCTCCCTTGGAGGCCTCTAAGTTCACGAAGATTTCTCGGGGGACCCATCTCCATGATTGCCCTCATTTTCTCGGGGTCTACATGGATACCCCGTACAGTGATGATGAAGCCCAAGAACTTCCCGCTGGATACGCCCAAGAACGATTTTGTAGGGTTCATCTTCAGATTGTGGGCTCGCATTAAGTTGAACACCGTTCTCAGGTCTTGTAGATGATCCTCCTTACGGCGACTCTTGACGGCGATGTCGTCGACATAGCATTCCACTGTCTTGTGCAAATGTTCTCTGAAAATGATACTCATGGCCCGCTGATATGTAGCGCCAGCATTCTTTAGACCGAATGGCATGACTGTGTAGCAGTATGTGCCAATCGGGGTTCGGAATGAAGTGTGCTTTTCATCGTCGGGAGACATCTTGATTTGATTGTACCCCGAGAATCCATCCATGAATAACATACGTTCAAAGCCTCATGTATTGTCGATCATGATGTCTGTGATAGGAAGGGGAAATTCATCTTTGGGGCATGCCTCGTTCAGGTTGCGAAAGTCGATGCAGATTCGAATCTTCCCATTCTTCTTGAGGACGGGTACTATATTGGCGACCCAATCAGGATGTTGCTCTTCACGAATGAAGCTGCTGGCTATTAGCTTGTTGACTTCGGCTTCGATCGCGTCCATGACGCCTGGGCGGAAGCGTCGTTGTTGCTGCTTGACTGGCTTTACATCTGGCCGTATATTGAGTTTGTAGAGAGCGATGTCAGGATTTAACCCCGGCATGTCCTCATAGCTCCAGGCGAACACATCAATGTATTCTCTGATAAGTTCTAAAAACGACTCTCGTTCTTCGTCAGTTAGGCTTCTACTGATAAAGATCGGTTTTGGAGAAGATTCGCTGCCGAGATCCACTTGTATGACTTCATCTTCAGTAGGAGGTTCTCTCAGTTCGAACCGCTTTTCCTATTGTGCGTCTAATTGCTGGGCCCATGGCTCTAACTCAAGGATTTTGGGGATGTCTTCGTCTTTCTCGTAAGCGTCGGCGAATGCCATGTTGACTAACATGACTTGTCTGAACACATCTCCGATACTAGTATCTGAGTCGGAAGTCGGTGATCCGGTTGAATGTGACTGCCAGTCGCATTCTTCATCTGAGCTTTCAGGGGTCGTAGTAGGCGTTACATACCCTAAATCGCATCGGGTTTTGTTATAGTAGTTCCGTGGTTTGCCCGCCGGGGCTGGCGTCTTCAAAGGTAATCGTCGTCCAGTGCCGTAGTTCAGTCCTGGCGTTGTCTCTAGATCATACCCCTATTTCTACATGAGATATTTGGATTGAGGGCTATAGAGATACAGAGGCAGTCTTCCAGCATCTGACCCGAAGTCGACTTTTTCTATGGCGAGGGGATGCGGGTTGTTCGTCCGGCCGAAGATGATTGGGTGGTCCCCTCCCTCGATTATTCGGCAAGCGTCTTCTACTGGAGTAAGTTGGATAGCGGTGTACACATTTGTCACCTGTGTATGTAGGTGAGTGCCTATACCGTGTTCTATAGCATACATTGTACATAGCTTATTAAGCTCGGTGTAGTTCAAAGATAACCCTTTATTGATGAAGTAAGGTATCATTTCTAGAGGGATTACATCATCTGCGGAGGGAGCGTTAGTGTGGGCAGCCACATACTTGGCTAGCTCTGGTTCCTCTTCGGCTACCCCCTGTGTGAATGAAGATTGAGAGGGCGTCCTAGTCAGCTTGATCTTCAGAGGTTCGACTGACGGAGTGGAGCGTGGGGTTGTTGGTAGACTAGCAACCCCCAGTCCGGCACTTGATGTGGAGCGAGGGGTGGCTAGTTCGCTTGAAGTGTCAGACCTCGCATCGGGGTAACGACCTTTCTTAGGCAGGCGTATCGTCAGAGGTCCATCGGAGGGATTGAGATTCTCTGTTTGGGATTGACCGACTCTCGGCAATCTGATGGTAAGTGGCCCTGTTGTGGGTCTCGGTACCTGGCCGGACCTTGGCAGCCGGATTCTCAACTGCTCTTCCCGTGCCGAGAGGCTGATCGCGTCCTTACGCAGCGTAGCCGTAAGGGGTGCGGAATTGCCTGGTTTGCGAGCCTGGAGGTGGATTGTCAAAGGTTCTGCTGATCCCGTGGTTGCTTCAATATCAGTTTGTTTATTTCCTCCTTCAAGGTACCTCTTCGACTTTTCGTATAGGCAGGAGTCCGAGTAATAAGATTCGACCCCTTTGAAGGGATCGATGTCAGCAAATTCTGTCCTCACGAAGCCGTGCTTGTCGACATATTTGAAGCATTGGTGTAGCGTGGAAGGCACGATCATGTAATCGTGAATCCAAGGGCGCCCCAAAAGGATGTTGTATGAAGTGTCGGCATCTATGACGTAGCAAGTGACTTCTGATTGGAGATCGCCAATCTGACATTTCAGACGGATCTTCCCGATTGGGTAGCTCCTGCCCGAATTAAACCCGCTGATGGCGGTGTTTGTAGGGGTCAGGCGATGCATCGGGATGCGAAGATGATGCAGTAATCCTTTTAGAATGATGCTTATGGAAGACCCAGGGTCAATGTGCATCCTGTCCACCTTTATGTCGTCGATGTAGCCTGTGTAGTATAATGGGCGATCGTGTAGATTAGTCTTGATGAGCATGTCTTGTGGAGTGAAGACGATGTTGGGCATTGCTCCCGTACAGGTGCTGTCTTGGAGGTCTGCGGGCTGATGTTCTCCCGTGAGGTTGACCTGAGCTAGGTACGCGTCGGCATTTTGAAGTGCATCGCTCAAAGCTGTGCGAACATCCTTCGAGAGACTCAGGAGTTCATATTAGGACAATTTAGCCGGTGTATTGGCCAATTGCGCCAAGATGTCGAAGTTGTAGGGCCTCTCCAGCCCCTGAGATGTTTCCTTTCGGAGGGATTTGTCGAAGCGAGTCTCCTTCGGCCTAGGCTTGTCGGTCGTCGAAGGCTGAGCCGGTCCCGGAGCATCCGTGGTAATGGACGGATGATCATCAGTCGAGTTTTCAGCCACAGGTTGAGATTGTGCTCCGCATCGAGTAACAACGGCCGTGACTTCCTCTTCATCTGCTGAGGTGGTGCGGCAGGATCTGACTTTTCCATTTTTCTTTTTAGAAGATGGAGTGGACTGGGTTACCTCGTGAACTAGGTCCGGATGGACCCACATGATTTCCCCTCGTGATGTGGTAAGGGGTACTAGACCAGCAGCTTGAGCAGGCGGGAGATTAGCAATCTCCATCGTTGCCAGAGGAATGGGTATAACCCCGTCCTGAGTCTCTGTTGGAGGGAAGCTGCCGAATTGTACGGACACCATATTGGCTGCCACGGTTACCTCCTCGAAATCGATGGCCAGAGCGTTCGAATCGATGAGGTTCTGAATATATCGTTTCAGTTGGTAGCAGTCGTGCGTAGCATGGTGGACGTAGCGGTGGTAATGGCAGAACTTTGGGTTCTCCAGATCAGCCGGTCGAGGCTCCCGTCTTGGTGGAGGAAGCTGAATCCTATCTCCTTGTATGAGCATGTCCAAGATAGGCTTGACGTGACCGTCTTTAAAAGAGTAAGTGATTTGAGGCCATTGTTTGTCCGCAGGTTGCGACTCAGGCTTCTGGGCTGTATCGGCCACCATAGCCTGCTTGCCTCTGTTGTCCCGGTTGTTGGAGGGGCTACCCCCATTGTCGTTGGTGGTGCTGGTACGCTTGCTCTTGTTCTCTCCCTCTGAGATATGTAATCCCAGTTGGCGAGCCTTCTTTAATCGTTCTTCGGCACTTGTAGCACTAATGATAAAAGCCTTCCAGTCCTTGAATTGACTCTCGCCCATCCAGAGACTGATTGTTGGGAGTAGTCTCTTTTGGCAAATTTCGATCAAGGAGGAATCCGGGTTGCCAGATGGTAACTTCATTGCGGTTTGACGGAACTGCTCAATGTAATTCCTCGTCAGCTCTTTCTCTCCTTGAATGACGTCCATGAGGGTAGACATCGTGACGTCCTGTCCTACCTCATAGAACCTCTCCAAGAACAGGCGTTTGAAGCCAGCGAAGGAATAGATGCAATTGTCCGGCAGGTTGCGGTACCAATCGAAGGCGACTCCTTCCAATGCCCCAATGAATAACCGTGTCAGGATAGCGTCATCATGGGGCAGATGGTCGGTAGTGACCTCGAAGTAAGTGATGTACCGACTTGCTGAGGTCTTGCCATCATAGGGGTTGATATTGAACGGCTTATATCTTGGTGGGAATGGAACATCCCTCCATTCTGCAGGATATGGTTGCCGTATTCTGAAGTCTTGAGAGTTTTCTCTGGCGTGGAACATGGCTCGGTGCTCTTGAACTTCTCTCCTTACTTCTCGGGTCTCATCTGTCGCAGTCGGAGCCGTTACTTCGGGAGGATTATTGCCCGGGTTCGGTGCCGCCGAATTTGAATCTACGTTGATTGGGGGACCCGTACTTGTCTGGCCAGGTGTCACCTCCTGCAGATTAGGAAGCGCCGCTTTGATCTCGTCTACAGACTTGACCAAGGCGTGCAATATGGCCTCCAAAGTGTCGATGCGCTGGCGATCACCGGAACCGCCTTGATTGCTGTCTGTCATGAACACCGTCTTCACATGAGGAGTGACGGAAGGAGTGGTGGAGGATGTACCCTCCGAGTCGTACCCGTGCATCGAGAAATTATCAGGATATGTGGGGATGTTCTCTTCAGGTTCAGACTCGGAAGGAACACTACCCCCGGCTTCGAAGCTTGCTTCGTCTAGGATGTCCTTGGGGATGTCGGTATCTGTTGTATCCGTCGGAGGATTTGCTTCCTCCAGTCCGTATTCCTGGAATGTCGGATTGTCGTGGATGTTTGGAGGAGTGCTACCCCCAGTTCCGACGACCCCCAATGTTGCAGACGACGAACTTTCTACTGCAGCAGTTTTCGTCTTCGAACGGGTGTGTTGAAATACTCCAGTGGAGGATAACCCTTTAGACAACGGTTTCTTAGCAGCAGTAGTTGACATCTTTGGGCTGGAGATGCTCGTTTTCTTTCCTCTTCCCTTGGCGAGAACTTTCTGTACGGACTTGTAGGAGACAACAGGAGGTGCCTCGTCTTCTGAGCTCGGGTGATGTAGTCTTTGGAAGACGGATGGCCGGTCTTCCGTCACCGTCGCATTGCTGCAACAGCAGTTGACGATGATCTGGGTGCATTGATGTCCGTGTGAGGGCTCTTTACACCCCGAAGCTCCTTCTCTTTCCTTACGTTTGTGGAGGATAACCTCACGCAGGTCAGAGGAACCACTTTGTCTGTTTACCGCCGGGGGCTAGACTTGAGTGGTCTTATACAACTTCCCATCAGAGGCCCGTATGATAATCAGCGGGACGCCCCGATAGTCAGAGGTTGGGGCAGTCGTCTGGACTTGATGAGCTCGTGCTGCCCTAGACTTCCTCCTTTTAGCACTTGTGGGTGCGTAATAGGAGGAGTCTAAGTCGAATACCACAGAGTCTGGATTATCATCCAGATAATGATCAGAGTCAGGACCGCATGAGAGCCGGTCGAAGACTGATCGAGAGAAGCGTGGGACGGATGCTATACGGCTAGCATTGGGTACCGTGCAGGCTGTCTGTATGCGGCTGTCTTTTGTTGTAGGATGAGTCTTTATGCGGTTAGAAGTCATGACCGTGCAGGCTGACCGTATGCGGTTAGCATCTGTGGCCGCATGGGTTTTCTGCAAGCGATTGACTTTAATAGCCGCATGAGTCTCATCCGTGCGGTTGGCAACTGTAGCCGCATAAGTTATGCGGCTGACAGATGTGGCCGCATGAGTTTTTTATTCGATCGGCGGTTGTAGCCGCATGGGTTTTCTCCCTGCGGTTAATACTCTTCTGCGGCTCGGATCGCGTAGAGTTCCTCTTTGCCCCTGCAAGTCCAGCATCATAATATTTTCTTCTGCCGGACTTGGGGACAGCAGAGTTGTCTACGGTCTGAAGTGGAGCCGCAGGGGAGTCTTTCTCGCCATCTTGAGCAATAGAGAGCACCTCATCAAGGACTTGCGGAGGAGCAAATGATTTTGGCCTCCACTCTTTGCGAGCCTTTATGGTGCGGGTGCGCTTCTGGACTGGGCCAGTGCTACCTTCAGAGAGCATCTCTTCGAACGCCTGTCGGTCGAAGCGTACGACCATCTTCTGTTGTGTAGAGCCAAGTTTTGCTGCGTCCGATTGCGTTACCAACTCCTCAGCCGTGGAGAAGTTAGTCCCCAGCAGAGTCGCCATCGTATTTGCCATTGATTGTAAAAGTACAGAACAATTATCGGAGGACTGAACTTAGACTCACAATACAAACTCGCTCGTACGAAGAAAGCCTAGGGACGAAAACCTAGGTACAGCAGTCTACATACGATTGTTTATTTAAGATTCTGGGGGGTGACGATAGAGGCTCGGGAAAGCGACGGCCGCTCTGCCTTACTCCTTGGACGATCGGTACGCAGCCTTGACTCGGGGAAGATCTGCTTGGTCGTGGACGAAGAAATGCCTTCTTGCTCTCTCTCTGATTGCTCTCCTGGCTTCTCTCTCTCTGTGTATATTCTCTCTCTGACTATGGGAGAAGTCTCTCTGTGTATACGTATTCTTCTCTAGCTTCTTTTTTTTTGTATATTTCTCTCTCTCACAAGGGAATGGCACCTTGCTATTTATAATAGTGGGATGTGATGCTAGGGTTGCCAATGATTAGCTCTTGGAGATGGCGGCGGCTAGGGGATTGATCAATCCAGGCCGTTCGTTTCTGATTGTGACGAATCAGAACCATTAAGGGTAGATTACACCAAATCCCCATTAGCAATTAATGCTGATTGGCATAAATCTTCCTTATAATGATTCTCTCATATCTGCGAATAAATCAAATTTATTCTCCTGCCACGTGCCCCAGATCATTGGGATTCGACCCGATCTTGGATTGCCATAAATCTGGGAGATTGATCGGCTAAGGACACGTGTCCTGAGAGCCAATGGTGAGACTTGAACCGCATGCAAATTGGGCCGCATGAGATTTGGGCCGCATGGATTTTGGGCCGCATAAGACTTGGGACACGTGTCAGGACTGTCTGGGCAGTGGCCTCCTCCTTCAGACTTCTGAACCATATGATGAGCCGCATGGACCGCATAATGGTGTGTCTGCTTGAGCCGCATGGGCATGATATTCTTGAGCCGCATAGGGATGATTCCACTCGAGCCGCATGGGACAGCTTCACTCTGAACCGCATGGGAAGTCTTCACTTCGAGCCGCATAAGCACACCCACGTGGCAGGGCCACGTGGCATTTTGTTGTTCTCGGGGGATCGTGTCAGAGATTTCTTTCTCTTCCCTAGAGATTCATTATCATGACAGAGTCATAATTACCTGCTTTGGTGTCAGGTCTGTCAACTTTTCAGAGGGGTCAGCCGTCAAAGCAATTAATGCAGCATGGACCGGAGGGGAGCACTGTCACGCCACGTGTCTTCTGAGCCGCATGGAATGCCTCCGGCCGCATAGCTCCTTATGCCGTATGACTCCCTGAGCCGCATGCGTTTTCTGAGCCGCATGGGTCTTTCTTGGCCGCATGAGTCAATTTCTTTAGTATTTTCCATGCTTCTACACTGGTACCTCTGAACTTACACTTTGATTCCAACATTCATGGATTGTCGAGTTATGTGCCCGCTGGTACCACTGAACTCAACCCCCTAATTTTCTAACTTATCGAGTCACGTACCCTCTTGTACCGCTGAACTCATATCCCAAATTCCCAAGTCATGTACCTGCTGGTACCTCTGAACTTACACTTTGATTCCAACATTCATGGATTGTCGAGTTATGTGCCCATCGGTACCCCTGAACTTACATCCCGGTCACTCTTTTGAAAGAAAGTCATGTATAATCATACCGCTGAACTTTCTTCCTACAAGAGATCCTCCTTCATGATCTAATACCTGCACTCCCAGTGCACAACAAAGGTAACGGATCCACAAATTTCCAAGACGACCATGTCCTCATCACCTCTGAGTCGTCCCATTTCTGCCAAATACAAATCACCCCTACATAGAATTTCCATGTCCTCATTACCTCTGAGTTATTCTACGTACCCCCCTTCATTGAGCCCACTCCTGTCATGTCCTCATTACCTCTGAATGGGAAGGCTCCGTCGAAGAAACCTTCATACTTGCCATGTCCTCAATACCTCTAAGTAAGTATGATGATCCCCTTTCGACCTATTACCTGTACCCACAACCGGAGTACGCCAAGGGTAATGGGTCCACAAATGTCCTCTGTTGACCACAAATGTCCTCTGTTGACCACCAATACCCTCCGTCGAGTTCGCTCCTGCCATGTACTCATTACCTCTGAGTAGGAAGACTCTACGTTCAAAAAACTTTCCTACTTACCATGTCCTCGTTACCTCTGAGAAAGTATGTCAATTCTCTTTCATCCTATTACCCGTATCCTAAACCAGGGTATGCCAAGGGTAATAGGCCCACAAATATCCTCAGCTAAATTTCTTAACACAAACCTATCACCTCATCATGCCCCAGGAGCCCAGCTGCTCTACGGCAAATCTTTTCTCAATACCAAGAGCACCCATGACCACTTTGCTATGGCTGCTTCAGGTATCCTGACCGAAACTTGTTATTTCTACCTAAAACAAAGGTACGCCATGGGTAACAGGTCCACAAATATATCCCCTATGCGGGGGAGAACATCATCACAATATCACAGGCACAGCAAGCAATACAAATGAAGGGTAGAATTGAAAGTACTCTTTATTTGAAGGAAGAAAAAAAAAGCATTACATATTTCGGGACCACGTCCCTTTCAAAAAAAAAGAGAAGAGAAAGAAAAAGAAGGGAAAAGAAAAGGCCGACTATATTTCAGTGTTACTCAATTCTAGGAGGCGGTCTCTCACTGAGGTGGTCTCCCGCTCAATCCGTTGCCGAGCGCGACGCTCGGCCTCCTGGAGTAATCGCTCCTCATTGTCCAAATCCAGGAGCGCCTGACAGTCATCTTCCAATTTCTTCAAGACAGCCTCCAGGTCAGTCGAAGCTTGAGTAACCCTGTCAGCTTCCTGAACAATTAGCCCCCTGTCATTGCGGGCAGTCTCGAGTTCAGACTCCAGGAAAGTCAACTTCTTCTGAAGCGCAAGGATCTGCTCCCGCGTCTCTGTAATCTCACGAGAGACAGACTCCTCCCGAGCCACAACGTTTTCGGTCGCATAACTCAATTGATTATACCGATCAGCTAAGTCGCTGAGATCCTTCAGTACGGCCGGTCTGGTCTTATCTCGAGCCGCTCTGGTCCTCTCTATAACAGCAATAAGGGAATTCTGCTCCTCGTTTATAACAGCAGGCAGATCAGCCTGCCGCAATACTCGAAGCTCGGACACCAGCTGATCAGCCTCCAACAATTTCGCCTCCAGAAGCGAAGCCATTCCTGCATCATCAGGAAGATCCCTAAGGATGTTTATTTGACCATGGGCGCATCTTCGGGCTAAGGTAAAAGAGGTCCCTCTTTCTACAGCGGCCTCGATTCCCCTCTTCAAATGACGATGGAAACTGGCAACCATGTCCTGCAACGCGTCGTTCAAAACTTCAGCAGAGGAGGGCGTCAGGGGAAGCCGGAGTGGCAACGTCGGAGGAGTAACGCTAGAGCTCGCCACCAAGGGAGCGGAGTCCGAGCAGAACGATGCATGAATAGCGGCCAACTCGTCTTCCGCCGCCCGGAGAGCTTGGATGCTCGGCAGGGAAGAAAGGTCGATTCTCGAAGCCATTGGAGCAGAGGATGATGCAAGGACCATTGTTCCCTGCCCCGACTGCCCCGAGAACTGGCCCGTTAAACTCGGGCCCCCAGAAGGCCCATCAAGACGAGTCGGGCAGTGAGAAAGTACACCCCTTTCCACCGATGCCCCTTCGGTTGGGGTTGTCTCGACGACGTCCATCCTCGGCACTGAAGGGGCAGGACCTGAATGTCCAGAATAACAGTCAATCGACGTAACCTGAAGGACATGATGATAGAGCAGATAGGCTTTCTCACGGGTTAAGATTCGGCTAATCTTACCAGGGAAGGGGCATGAAGGTCGCGGCTCATCCATAACTGGCATGGTCCCCCCACCCGCGATCCCCGAGTTAAACTCAGTCACGTCCCCTGACCCCGTCACCTTGAAGGGGGATACAGATTGATCTGCGTCCTCCTGAATAGAAACAGGCTCATGGGAGTCCCCGTCATCCTGGGTCACCGCCTCGACATCCTGAAACTCTTTTTCTTCCCCCGACACCTAAAAGAGGGAACAAAGACAATCAGGATTGAAACTCAAAGGAAAGAAAGAAGAAGGGATCGAGAGCAGTTTTGTTACCTCTGACGCGGGGTTGACTTCTTCTCCACTCTCTTTTGTGGCTAGCGGACGGTGCCTAGTCGCAACCAGCTTCCGGGATCGAGAAACACTGCCTACAGGAGGAACCTGCCTGCTACGTCTCGGGATAGGACCAGGCGCAACAAGGGACTGATCCCTCAGCATCTCATCTGACAAAACATGCAACTGACCCACCTCTGCGCCTACCACTGGAAGGATAGAGTCATCTTCATTATGCTCGTTGCCTTCATCACCTTCAGCAGCGGAATCCAAATCTGGCACTTCGGCTCTAGTCTTTTTTTTCTTGGCCCCTTGAGAGCCTTCCTCCAGACCGGTGCCAGCAATAAAACTGGTACCTGGATTAAAACCGACCGGGGGCTTGTTCGCCATGACATGATACAGAGCCGCCATATACAAGATCTCCACTGACTCCTTAATAGCAGGGACCGAGAAAATGGTGCGAGTATGGAACGAATCATAATATTGCCAAGCTCTGATACCATCAAGAAGACTTCCCTCATAACCAGACAAGAGCTGGGGCTGTCTAAACAAAGTTGGCTATACCCAAACTGCCGGGCAAACCTGCTAGGCAGATACGGCTCCAGAAAAACAGCATTGCGGTTACGGTACACCAGATATGAGGGACGGATGTTACGCAACCATAAGAGCATCTGGCCATCCAGAAGTTGAGGAGGCGCAATACCGTCTATATGCACAGTCTCTATGTCCCTGGCAGAAAAGCGAGGGACGGATACGAAAATATGATACTTATCTGCCCTTGCCAAGACCATCCGGCAAACCCGCATGGCCTCACATTCCCAAGGCTCATCACGGTAACGGAAGATAAGGGCGTCATCATCAGTCGCACCGCCCTCGGAGCCCGACCTCATCAAAGATGGATAATGTATCAGCAGCCACCCCATCAAATAATGATAAGGTAACTCAGTTCGTTCAAAATCCTTGGTCACATCGCGGGCAATGACTTGGGACGTGAAGGTACAAAGCCCACGGTGTATGCTACACACCATAGCCGGAATGAGAGCTAGCCTGATTCGCAAGACTAATTTCACAGCCGGAAGGATAAAGTTACAACTAATTCTCTCAATATAACAGGTTCCTCCCGAGACTACACAATTTCGTAGCCAGATCATCAAAAATCCTGCCAGAAGCCCTTTCTCAGACAGCTCTTGAGTATCCTGGTAAAAGTAATCGAAAGTGTCGGTTTGGCTCCCGAATCTGCCACTAGTAGATGACACCAATTCTTTGACCGCCTCCCGAGACCTAGGGCGACGAGAGGTAACCAGACCTGAGGCATCTGCTGAGAAAAGATAATGCACCCAATCCTTGGTGTAGGGAGCATTCCCTTCCAGGTTATCCTTGCGGGTTATCTGATGGCATGTGTTATAATAACACAACATCTCCTGGTAAAGGGCCGCAAAGCCAGGATACCGTCGTTCCAAATCTTCGAGTTCCTCATTAGTGGGAGTATATGCTTCAAACGCTTCGTCCCCCCAAGGAAGCTTGGAGACCGCATGTATTTCATGGAGCGCAAGTCCCATCTCCCCTACAGGTGTGTAAAAGGTCCCTGTACGACAATTATACATTTCCAGCAGGGACATGAATAGCTTCTTGTTTATGAACAAACCATGACTGGTACCTCGGATAACATGGTACAGGCCAATCTCGCACAAAAAAGCCTCATACTTCTGCAGGATCAAGGTAGATAAATTGATCCACGAGGGAATAGGGTGTATCCAACCAGGAAACGTCAACCGACCAACTGGATAGGAGCCTTTCCGGGCAAGTCGATTTATAAAAGTATCGGCGGTAGAAAACGTGAAGTTAGGACCTGCCACATTCAGGAAGGAATCTGGGACCAACCCTGTCATAGAACAACTGGTATGCACCTTGCCAGCAACCATGGACTTCAGATGGTTATTATAACGGATGTTCCCCACGAACATCCCACTCCTGGTAGGGGTTAGAGTCCCCTCCATCTTCCGGTCCAAAGGGAGCATATTGAACCAAGATAATGGAAAGTGTCGCTCCATCTGAGGGATGCGGATCGCCATCCCGTTAGAAACAAAATTCCAATCCTTCGACACCTCCAGAACATGATTATTCTCCACGGTCAAGGCGTCTCCAAAAAAGAACGCAGGCTTCAAAAACTCTCCTTCGAATTTCCCGGAGTTCATCATAGCATTAAGGAAATGGAAAGGCTGATTCTTGATGGCATTCAATCTGGCCATAGGCTCATCGCTCGGAAATTGATCCGCCACGTGCTGAACAATATGGTCGTACCTATAGCCGAGAGCAGCTTGAGCGCTACCCACTAAGAGTTCTCCGGCGGCGTTAACCGACAAATTCACTGAAGAACAGACAAAGAAAAAATAAGTTAAACAGAGAATAAAAAAAGAGCTGATTAGGTGTTTTCAAACCACATGCGGCTCAAGAAAATATCCATGCCCCCCATGAAGTTCTCAGAAGTCTTATGCGGCTCCAAAAAGCCCCATGCGGCTCCAGTTCAGAAGACCGCTTATGCGGCTCTGCACAATAAAAGTCTATGCGCCACCTATGCGGTTTCACTAATAAGGCGCACATACAGACATAATGATTTTTCTTATGCGGTTTGCAGCTCAGCCGAAGGGCGAACATACGATTTACAAAGGCTCGTACATAAAGTATGCGACGTAGCCATGGCGGTTGGGGTTCCTTAATTCATACATTGTCCTTACCAACAATGGGGGGATGGACGTCAGGATGAATAGCAGGCACGACGACGGACGGGGCAGCAACCGCACCCAAGGTGGAAGTGGAGGCCGCCTTCTTGCCCTTTACTGCCACGATCTTCTTGGAAGCCATCAATTATCGAAGAAAAGAAAGGCAAGCGAGATAAGAGAAGAAAGAAAATAAAGAAGTCTTCTCTCTCTTCAAACCCCACCTATTTATAGGAGGAGGGGAGAAGGCGGAAACGTGGGCCAATGACCGACTCTTGAAGAGCGAAACCGACTCCTTGGGTTTCGTCTCCAAGATTCACCCAAGGCATCAAATCCAAAAAGATTTAATGAACTGACCCTTGAGATTCCCCCTACAAAGACAGCACTGAAGCAACTTGAAGATAAATAAAGACCCGCACACGTGGACTGGACCATCTATGCGGCTAACACACCCCCTGCGGCTGAAACAGTCATGCGAATAACACATCCAAGCAGCCAGGACATCTATGCGGTCGGGATTGCATATGTGGCTAATACGGCCATGCTTCTTGTTCAAAGTATTTTAATTTTACAAATTGAAAACTTTGAAGGGATCCTGTAGAAGCATGGAAAATACTAAAGAAATTGACTCATGCGGCCAAGAAAGACCCATGCGGCTCAGAAAACGCATGCGGCTCAGGGAGTCATGCGGCATAAAGAGCTATGCGGCCGGAGGCATTCCATGCGACTCAGAAGACATGTGGCGTGACAGTGCTCTCCTCCGATCCATGCTGTATTAATTGCTTTGACGGCTGACCCCTCTGAAAAGTTGACAGACCTGACACCAAAGCAGGTAATTATGACTCTGTCATGATGATGAATCTCTAGGGAAGAGAAAGAAATCTCTGACACGATCCCCCGAGAGCAACAAAATGCCACGTGGCCCTGCCACGTGGGTGTGCTTATATGGCTCGAAGTGAAGACTTCCCATGCGGTTCAGAGTGAAGCTGTCCCATGCGGCTCGAGTGGAATCATCCCTATACGGCTCAAGAAGATCATGCCCATGCGGCTCAAGCAGACACACCATTATGCGGTTCATGCGGCTCATCATATGGTTCAAAAGTCTGAAGGAGGGGGCCACTGCCCAGACAGTCCTGACACGTGTCCCAAGTCTTATGTGGCCCAAAATTCATGCGGCCCAAATCTCATGCGGCCCAATCTGCATGCGGTTTCAGTCTCACCATTGGCTCTCAGGACACGTGTCCTCAGCCGATCAATCTCCCAAATTTATGGCAATCCAAGATCGGATCGAATCCCAATGATCTGGGCACGTGGCAGAAGAATAAATTTGATTTATTCGCAGATATTAGAGAATCATTATAAGGAAGATTTATGTCAATCAGCATTAATTGCTAATGGAGATTTGGTGTAATCTACCCTTAATGGTTCTGATTCGTCATAATCAGAAACAAACGGCCTGGATTGATCAATCCTCCAGGCCGCCGCCATCTCCAAGAGCTAATCATTGGCAACCCTAGTGATCATATCCCACTATTATAAATAGCAAGGTGCCATTCCCTTGTAATATATAGAGAGATATAAAAAAAAACCAGAGAAGAATACGTATACACAGAGAGACTTCCCCCATAGTCAGAGAGAGAATATACACAGAGAGAGAGAAGCCAGGAGAGCAATCAGAGAGAGAGCAAGAAGGCATTTCTTCGTCAACGACCAAGCAGATCTTCCCCGAGTCAAGGCTGCGTACCGATCGTCCAAGGAGTAAGGCAGAGCGACCGTCGCTTTCCCGAGCCTCTATCGTCACCCCCCAGAATCTAAAATAAACAATCGTACTTAGACTGCTGTACCTAGGTTTTCGTCCCTAGGCTTTCTTTGTACGAGCGAGTTTGTATTGTGAGTCTAAGTTCAGTCCTCCGATAATTGTTCTGTACTTTTACAATCAATGGCAAACAGGCGGTGAGCCTGACTGGTAGAGCGACACATAACTGGGCTGCTGAAAGGATGCACATAACTGGGATGCACATAACTGAGCTGCTGAAAAGGATGCGCCTTGCTGAGGACGCATGGTAGAATGTGCCTGGCTGAGGGTGCATGTTGATTGCTGCGCCTACTTGAGGACGCATGTTGGCTGCTGGCTGTAGACTTAGGATCTTTTCTTTGTACAAATTCTCCTTTGTACAGTCTTTCTTAGACATGTAATAGACTTTTATATGTTGAATAAAAAAGTCCTCTTTCAATGTCTATATTTGTTGCTTTTTGCGGTGAAGTACTTTGTCCAAGCTTTGACGCATGTAGTCTGGCGCATAGACTGTCTGGTTCTAAAATTCCATGCTTCTACAAGACCTCCTTCAAAGTTTTCAAAACTTTTGGATAAGTTTTGGAATACTTTGAATAAGAAGCATGGTAGCAGAGATGCATGACCGTCGGGGCGCATAGATACTTCGCGCGTCAGTGATGGGGTGCATGCTCCGCTTAGTTAGTGCAAATGATGACGCCTCGGTAACCGAAAAAGATTAATGATAATCTTTTTGGTTTTATTTGTGGTTATCTTTTTACAGAACCCGAGGCGACGGCTGAGATCACACATCATCGGTTCACGCGTCTGACTAAGCCCTATAAATAGGTGAAAGATGGAGAGAGATTTCTTCTTCTCCTTGCTTTTGCTTTCTTTAGAGTTCTTCTTCAAAAAACCCTAATATTTCTTCTTTCAAAGAATGGCTTCCAAGACTCCTCGCGGCGGTGCTGGCAAGGACAAAGGAAACGAACCTGTGAAAGCTGCGGCGGCTGATGTTCCCCGTTGGCCTGTCGAAGTTCGGCCGGAGGTGGTTGGTAAGTTTCATTCTACGTACACCAATGCACATAGACCTTGAGTCTTTGATGATGTGCCGAGGTTTTTGCCGCCGACGTGCATGGGTTTAAGCCCTGAAGATGCGCCGAGGCTCTACTGCTGACGCGCATGGGTTTAGACCCTGATGATGCACCGAAGTACTACCGCTGACGCGCATGGGTTTAGACCCTGATGATGCGCCGAGGTACTATTGCTGACGCACATGGGTTTACACCCTGATGATGCACCGAAGCTTCTTTTTCAGACGCGCTATGCGCCTTTGATGAGACTCAGATTCTTTTGTTATTTCTAACATTTTTTTGAATCTTTGCTAGTGTCGATGCCTATCCCACTCTCGAATGAAGTACTTCTGGACGCTGCCCTCTGCCAGACGGGAGTAGATTATAACGAGGAAGTGATAAACCCTGCTCAAGCCACTATTATGTTGGACCAGAATCCCGAGAGAATGACTCAAATCCGGGAACAGCAGTATGGGTTCCTCAAACGGATGATGGAGCGTGGTGTTTTGAAATCTGCCACATCTGATAAAGTGACCTTCTTGAAGCCTGAGTTCCTGTTTGGAGACCGCCTTACTTCTACTGAAGCAACCGTATTGAAGGTCAAGGAAGATTGGTTTTTTATAGCAAAAGGAGTGCATATAACCGTTAAGCAACTTGAACGTCAATGGCCTTTGACGGCCTTCTGTCGTCTTGCTTTCAAGAGGAGGATGTCTTGGGATCTTACTCCTTCTCGGGGGGGAGCGGTGACTGGCATCATCAAAATTGATTCTACCTCCGATCAGAGAGATACTTTGACCGCAGTGCGATCTGGGTCTTCTTTCACCTGGCGGACTCTATGTCCTGGGTGCATTTACAGTGATGTTCCCCTCGATACATTTGCTTATAGTGCATTGACTTTTGCACATCGAATGCTGTTGATGAAACGCTCATACCCGAAAGGAGAGTTTCGGGTAGAGGGTTGGTGTCATTACGCTTCCAAATGGAATAAACTGACACTCTGGATTTTATCGCGGTTTCAGACTGAGCTCCGAGAGATTGGGCTGACTGTCGTGATTCGTGCTACCCAGGCAGGTGTTGACATTAACAGACATATGTTTCTCGCACTCTTGGAGATGTTTGATATCCATACCGGGACCTTTTTTACTCCGGTGGGGGAATTTGGGCTCGCACTTCATGAGATGTATGAGGTATCAAAGCTTCCTTGGGGATCGGAATCCTATGAAGAGTACTTTTTGACCAACGAAGAGTTTCAAGTCCTGGAGGACAAGGCTGAGGAGATGACGGCCGTCTTTAAGGAAGTGGCGAGTCATCATTACTATATGCAGAGAAGGGATACGAGCGGGTCACAGCCTCATGTGATCGCTTGGAGAGATTATATCTTTAGGCAAGACAAGGGGGATCGCTCGCAGTTCTCCACTCCGCCAGCGCTCTCTCGTAGCGAAGTGCTCTCTGAGATGAGCAGGTTAGGTGAGAAGAATCCCCGGGAGAACGAGGACCAGTAGTCGGATGAACGCTCCTACAGCTGTTTCTGGCATCTTGCTCATCGGATGTCGTCGAAAGCAGTATTGGTCGCGTATCTTATGGTTTGGCTTCGGGATTACGTCTTCCCGGGCGGATCCGGCTCTATAGAGAGGGCGACCCGGAACTTAATCCTGCTAGCTGTGAAGTTGGTCTTTGGCCGGCGCTTGGCTCTACTTCCCGCAATGGTATGTAATCTGCTGCGAGGTTTACGCGAGTTCGCGGGAAATGTGATTCATGATCGAGGTCGAAAAAATAACTTCTCGCGCGCTGAACTGCCGTTTCACTATTTGATGGGGTGGTTAATTTTTTACCATCCCAATGTAATGAGTCCGGGTTCAGAAGAAGACTACAAGGCCGGAGATGCATTCCTCTGCCGTTTCCACCAGAGGAGTTGGTCGCACACTGGCGTCCCTGTTTGCAGAAGGGTTTTATCCCATCTTCAGGGATGGGAGATCACCAAAGTTGGTCCAATCTTCTTGGGTTTTGAGGCCAACAAAGACTTAAGGGATTCAGGTGAAGATGCCACCACTCTGCCTCCATGGGGATTTCGCTGGTTGCAAAGTATTCGGCTATCCCATCTGGTGTACCGGAACAGGAATCAGTGCTTCCTGGAACCGTATTTACCGAGCCACTTTGTACGACAATTCGATTATGCACAGCTGATGTTGGACAATCCTACTATCACCCTGGGGTATGCTGGAAGTTTATTGGATGGTGCACGAGCTTGGCATTACTATAATGCTGGATGTGCCGGAGCTCGCTTTATGCTACCCGTCCAGAATCTGCGGCTGCCCATTCTTTACTCAGCCGCCAAGTTTTACTGTGTTATGGCTGCCGTGCCTCCCGGGTATGATAGAGAGACAAGTCTTATTGTAGGCACACCATTAGCAGCGGTTGGGGACATGCCGGTGAAAACCCGATCGTACTGTCCGCCAGGGGCGGGTTATCGGGGTGCTCCTGCCGTATCCACAGGGGGTCAGACAGAACCCTCAATCGATCAATCGAAACGATGGGCAGATGCAGGGGCTGGATCTCCTGCGTCGAAGAAGCCGAAGAAGGCATCGTCACCGACGGTGTCATCGGATTCAGCATCTGCAGAGGTAAGGATGTCCTGCATAGCCTGGTTTAGGTTCAATATTTCATGTAATCAATGTTTCCCCTTTTTATAGGAGTCGCTAAAAAGAAGGCCTCGTACTCCAAAATCTGGTAGGAGCAGGCCAAAGGAGACGGCAGGATTGTCTGACGTGCACGTCCCGCCGACTATGATGTCTCCCATGAAGGAGAATCCGGAGGATGTTGTTGTCATAGAGATTCAAGCGTCCCCAGATTATGTCAGAAGGGAAGCTGAGGACGTAGCAACTTCCGAGATGATGAAGGCCGTCGCGGGGGCCTCAGATGCCGAGGGTCCAGCAGGCACGCGGCTTCCTGGTGATGAAGTGGAGTGGAGTTCGTCGTCTTCGGATGACGCTGCTCCAGAGTTGCAAGAGCCTGTTGCGGGGGCAACAGAGATGGTTGGAACAGATGGGAGGGTTAATTCCCCTCCTTGTTATGATGAGGGGAGGTCAGCTGCATCATTGTCGAGCCCTGCCCCAGACTCAGCGGCAGAACCTGAGGTGGCTACCAATCAGGAAGTAGCGACAGATCCTGTCCCTATAGAGGGATTTGATGAAGAGACTCGTCTGGCGGTCCTAACTTCAGGGACGAGTCAGGAGGCAAGTGTTGATCTCCTCGTTCTGCCAGAGGAGGTACTGGCTGCTGATAGCACGTTGGGGGCTGATGAGGTGGCCACTGACGTCGGTGGTACTTCCAAGTTCGGGAAGGGTAAGGGTGTGAAACCCTCTGTTGCCCCTTCCACTTGGGGTATTATCTCAACACCTGTGCCGGCTTCTTCCGCTCCCTTGGCTTCTCGGGCTAGTAACCCAGCCCCTGTTGATGAAGAACCTACTGACGCCGAGGTTCCAGCCTCGTAGGTTGAGGTCGGCGGGTCTTTTTTCGGTCCGCCAACTGGAGTAGCTCCTCCAACCCCTGCTATGATGCCGCAGGTGCTGGCGGACGCAGATGAATATATGAAATTCATCGTTGAGGCAGTGTACAAAATGCTGCAGAGGGGGGTATCGGCAGTGATGGATGCCAAGGGGAGCTTTGCGACAGCAAGAACTCTGGCACTGTCTCATATCAACCTGATCCGTCTTTACCAGGGCCACGATCATATGGCCGTCATTTTGGAAGCCACGGTGGCTGAGTTGGACCAGCGGCTTTCTGAATTAGAACGCATCCAGCGAAATGACCTCTCCGTCCTGATAGATGCAGAGAAGAAGAAGCTGCTCGCCGAGACTGAGTCTTCCTACCAGGCCACTGTGAGTGTCTGGAAACGCGAAGTGGCTGAGACTGAAGCTGTAGTGGAGTGGTTATCTCAGTCTATGCGGGAGACAGTGGAGACGCGAGCTGCGTTGGACGCTAATATCGCGGAGATTGACGCCTAGATCCGCCGCCTTGAGGACTAGCGGGCCTGACTCCTATTGGATGTCGAACGTGTCCAGGCTGAACACGTAGCATTCAAGAAAGAGGAAGCAGCTTTCACTCACCGAGCTCTTACCCTGGCTCAGCAGCGGCAGCAGCTGGATGAGAAGCATGAGAATGATACTTCTGCTGAGGCTGTTGAAGTGATGCGTCAAGAAGCTGAACGTCGAGTCTTGGCGACTGTGGAGACTCGGGCGTCAGACTTGAAACGCCGAATTACAGAGCTTTCTGCCAACCTTGGGGATTAGGGCTTGTAGTCTCTGTTTTTTTGTATATTTTGCAACTCTTGCTGGGGATAGTATAATCCTTTACTCTCCTTTTCTAGAAATAAAGAAGTACACCATTTTCTGTGATGTGTTTATTTTTGCTTGTCATGAACTTTGAATATTTGTATGGACCTATTATCTTTTACGTACCTTGGTTTTAGGTACAGATAATAAGTCTGAGAGAACCCTCATGTTTGCTCAGAGGTGATGTGGACGTGGCAAATATGGGGTTCAAATGGTAGAATCCTCCTACTCAGAGGTGTTATGGACGTGGTAGGAATGACTCTGGGGGATACGCGGAACTACTCAAAGGTAATGTGGACGTGGAAGTTCTGCGATCAATTTACGGCAATGCGGGGGTTGTCTGTACGGGATGTTTACTCAGAGGTAATGTGGACATGGTAAACATAAAGGATAGCATAGTCTTAAGGGGTGTAAGATTCCGCCTTGTAGGGTGTAGGAGGACAACTCAGAGGTGATGTGGACGTGGTTGTCCTTCTACTGGAGGATGCTACGGAACAATTGGGTTTCGGAAGTGTATAATTTTGTGGAGTGGAAGTACATGTCTGAAAAGATGTCAAGAGTAGTACTTCTTTAGGAACTTGCCGTTGATGGGCATCATGAACAAGTCCCCATTGGGTTTGGCGAGGCGGTAAGCACCGTTTGAGTATACCGTCTCGATGATGAAAGGTCCTTCCCATTTGGGCTCGAACTTTCCTGGTGTTTTGTGAGTCAACACAATCGGCCTCCTGACTGCCAGAACCAGGTCGCCTACTTGAAAAGTCCTCTGCTTGACCTTCTTGTTGAAAGCCTGTGATATACGGGCTTGGTAGAGTTCGATACGCTGTTGAGCTAGGAGACGCTTTTCATCAAGTGCCTCCAGTTCCCGCCGACGACGACGTTGATTGTCTTCTTCTATGAGTTGGTTTGTGATTGCTACGCGGAGTGAGGGTATCTGAATCTCGAGAGGCAGCACCGCTTCGCTCCCGTAGACCAAGGAGAATGGTGTGTTGCCTGTCGGGGTCCGCACCGTTGTGCGGTAAGCCCAAAGGCATTTGCCGAGCTTTTTGTCCCAGTCGCGTTTGTTAGATGACACGACCTTTTTGAGTAGCCTGATGATAGTCTTGTTAAACGCCTCTGCTAATCCGTTTGCTGCCGGATTGTAGGCGGTTGATGCCACGTTTTGAATGCGATTCTTGTCACAGAATCGGCCGAAAACATGGCTGATGAACTGAGGACCATTATCGTGGATGATCCTTCGGGGTACCCCGAAACGGTAGATGATGTGGTGCTTGATGAAGCTGATCACCCTGGAGCTTTTCACTTCTGCCAGCGGAACTGCTTCTGCCCATTTGGAGAAGTAGTCGGTGATTACTAGGATGAAGCGGTGTCCTCTCGATAAAGGAGGGGTGATCGGTCCCACAATGTCCATTCCCCAAGCTTCGAAGGGCCAGGAGGCAACTGTAGGATGTAGTGGTTCAGACGGTGTATGAATGAAGTCTGCGTGAAGCTGGCACGCATGGCACTCTTAGCATATTCAACAGCGTCAGCGGCCATGATTGGCCAGTATAGCCCATGCGTCGCAGTCGATCCTGCAACTTAGGGCCAGGTTGATGGGCCCCGCAGGTTCCATCGTGAGCTTCTCGAAGGGCTTCGGCTGCTTCTTCGTTAGACAAACATCAAAGGAGAAGTCCATCGTAGGAGCGTCGGTACAGCATTTTTGTGGCCGTATCGTAGTAGAATCGAAAAGAGCATCTCCTGACTGAGACGGCTTCTTTCGGGTCCTTTAGAAGAATTCCGTAGATAGCAAAGTCGATGAACGGGAATCTCCAATCTCGGACGTTAACACCGGCACCCGTTGACATGGCGTGGGCCACTTGTGAGCACAGGTTATTTTTAGGGCAGACCAAGACTCGACCCACTACCGTGACGTAGTGTTGAGTCCCGAAGGGTACGGCCAAGGAGGCTGCGAGGCCGGCCAGAGCATCAGCCTCCAGATTTTGTAGGTGAGGTATGTGTTCGATGAAGAACCCGGTGAAGGTTGAAACTATATTCAATGTAAGTTCATGGTAAGAGATCAGGTCTTCATGACGAACTTCATACTGCCTTCTGATCTGGTTTACGACGAGTTTTGAGTCGTCGTAGACTTCCAGATAATTCACCCCCAGCTGTTGCGCTAGCTGGAGTCCCATAATGAGCGCGTTGTACTCGACAATGTTGTTGGAGCACGACTTCGAAAGGGAGTAAGCACGCTGGATGACCAGTTGATCGGGGGAGACTAATACCATCCCCACTCCTACGATGATTTGGCCTTTGGGGCCTGTTCTTGAAGCGCCATCGAAAAACATCCGCCAGACGTAGCCTTCTTCGGTGACATTTGATTCTTGGACCTCATCCGGGATGTCTTCATAGAGCTTTGAGGACTCTGGGATATGGGGTATGCACTTAAAAAGTCGGCCAGAGCTTGACCCTTAACAGCTTTTTGTGGAACGAACACCATGTTGTATGGCGTTAGCAAGATCACCCATGTGGCTAGCCTGGAGTTCAATGATCCTAGCTTCGTCATGAGGACTCTGAGCAGATTGACTCGGGAAATGACATGAATTGTCTGCCCCGAGACATAATGTCGAGTCTTTTGGATAGCAAATACCAAAGCCAAGCACTCCTTTTTAACGGTGTTGTACCGGTGTTCGGCCCCGATTAGAGTTCGACTGAGGTAGTAGATTGCTTGCTCATAGCCTGTGTCGCTGTTCTGAGCTAGCAGGGCGCCGAGAGAATGATCCATGGCACGGACGTAGAGTAGGAATGGTTTGTCGACGACGGGTGCCACCAGGACTGGAGGGCTCGTCAGGTAGGCTTTGATGTCGTCGAAAGCCTTTTGGCATTCCTCTGTCCAGACGTAAGAGACTTTCTTCTTCATGAGCTTGGTGAAAGGTTGACATTTGCCGAAAAGGTTTGCTATGAACCTCCGGATGTATGCCAGACGTCCCTGTAGGCCTCGAAGTTCTCGAAGGTTCTTCAGAGGGTCCATATCAAGGATGGCTTTGGTCTTCTCGGGATCGACATGAATGCCTTTCGCGGTGATGATGAAGCCCAAGAACTTTCCGCTAGAAACCCCTAGGAAGGATTTAGCGGGGTTCATCTTGAGTTGATGCGCCCGCATGAGATCGAAGACTGTCTTGAGGTCTTGCAGGTGATCTTATTTGAGATGGCTCTTGACTGCAATGTCGTCAACATAGCATTCGACAGTCTTGCGAAGGTGTTGACGAAAAATGGTGCTCATAGCTCTTTGATATGTCGCACCAGCGTTCTTCAAGCCGAAGGGCATCACTGTGTAGCAGAAAATGTCCTTTGGAGTCCTGAATGACGTGTGTTTTACGTCATCAGGGAACATCTTGATCTGGTTGTAGCCCGAATACCCGTCCATGAAAGATATGCGCTCGAAGCCACATGTGTTGTCGGTCATCACGTCGGTGATTGGAAGCAGGAATTCGTCTTTTGGGCAAGCAGAGTTGAGGTCTCTGAAGTCGATACAAACTCGTATCTTCCCATTCTTCTTGGTGACAGGGACGACGTTGGCTACCCAATCTGGGTGTTGCTCTTCACGGATGAAGCTGCTGGTCAAGAGTTTGTCCACCTCCTGATCGATGGCGTTCATGATGTCCGGACGGAAGCGTCGCTGTTGTTGTTTGATAGGCTTAGCATCAGGCAAGATGTTCAACCTATACATCGTAATCTGGGGATCAAGTCCCGGCACATCTTCGTAGCTCCAGGCGAAGACGTCGATATACTCTTTAGCCAGCTGGATTAAAGATTCTCGATCTTCTCCTTTTATGTTTTTGCTGATGAAGATGGGTTTGGAAGAAGATCCATCCCCAAGGTCGATCTGCTCGACTTCATCCTCGGTGGGAGGTTCACGTAGTTCAAAATTAGACTTCCATTGTTGTCCTAGGCGTTGAGCCCAGGGTTCTTCTTCGAAAAATTCTGGCGCTTGGTCTTTGCCTTCTTCTTCTTGAGATTGTGCAGATGTCATGTTGGCTGACAGCACTCTCTTGAAGACAGATCCAATATTGGTATCGGAATCCCACGTTGATGCTTCAGACGAGTGAGAATGTTCTACTTCTTCTGCGTCTGAATTCTCTGGAGTTGATGGTGGCGAGACATAGCCTACCCCCCGTCGAGTTCTATTGTAGTAGTCTTACGACTTTCCTTTAGGTGTTGGAAGCCGGAGAGGGAGACGTCGACCTTTGTCGTAGTTCAAGCCTTTGTCGCTTTTTAGGTCGTAACCCATCTTTTGGATGAGGTACTTTGTCTTTTCCGTGTACCGATAGAGTTGCATTCTGTCGGCATGTGGTTCTGGCTCAAGTGGTGGGAGGTCTTGATGACGCTCGACCTTGCCGAAGATGATGGATTCTTCGTCTCGACTCCACGGTGGGACTATGTAACAGACCCCTTGGGACGGGACTACTCGATTTACATGATGGATGATCTTTATTTGTGTTTGCAACGACCGTAGAGCGTTATCTAATATATACATGACATTCCAATGTGGAAGACTAGAATAATTAAAAGACACTATGTTATTGATGAAATATGAGATTTTATCCCGTGGGATTACATTGTCGAGAGATGGGGCATCTACATCGGCCGAGATATATTCCCCCAGCTCTTCATCTGTAAGCACTGGAGTAGGATCGGGAGGGTCCACCACAGTGCTAATCTGGGAGTCCGAGAGGACTACATGGGCCTTCTCTGGCAGCTGGGATGGCGGCGGCTTGCCCTTAAGATGCACCTTCAGAGGTGCCTCCACTGTGCCTCCGGTGATTGGCGCCTTCCCCTGTAGTTTTGCCACGAGGGGGGCCGATGTTTGAGGCAGCTTTTCCTTGAGATGTATCTTCAGGGGAGCTTCAGGAGTAGTTGGTGCTTTCCCGGGCAGCTTAATGCTCATGGGAGGCAACTTCTGAGGCAGTTTGCCTTTGAGTCGGATATTCAAAGGAGCATCGGGAGTGACCTCAGGCTCCATGTCCGGCTCTGCTGCTGTTTCTGCTTCGTCGTCAGCATCATTGGCTTCCTCCTCGTCAGGTGACTTGTTTAAGTCGGCATCGGTGAAGTAGGCTTCAATCCTTTTGAAAGGGTCGATGTCCGCGAACTTCGTACGGATGACGTTGTTGGTGGACATGTACTTCATACATTGGTGGAGCGTGGACGGCACCACCATGTACTCGTGCAGCCATGGGCGACCCAACAGAATGTTGTAGTTGACTTCGGCGTCCACGACATAACAAGTGACCTCAGTTCTGAGGTTACCGATGTGGCACTTTAGTCGTATTTTGCCCAGTGGTTCGCTTTTGTTGGCGTTGAAACCACTGATTGTTGTGTTGGAGGGCGCCAGTCGGTACATTGGGATCCCCAGTGTTGAGAGCAGCGTCTTCGGGATGATGCTGAGGGAAGACCCCGGATCGATCTGAATCCGCTTCACCATGACTGAACCGATGTACCCTGTATAATACAGCGGCCTGTTGTGTCAATTGTGCTTGAGTAGCATATCCTGTTGGGTGAAGGTTATATTGGGGATAACCTCCTCCTCAAAGTGACAGTGCTTGCACACAGTCGGGAGATCTTCAGGCTGCTTGACCTGACTGAAAAAGGATTCAGCATCCTTCAGAGCTTCGCAGAGAGCTACTCGGGAGTCTTTGGAAAGACGAAGGAGCTCGAACAGAGATAGGCGGGCAGGAGTACTGGCCAGTTGTGCCAGTATGTCGAAGTTGTAGTGCTTGGCTAGCCCCGAAGCATTCTCTTTTCGCAGAGGCCTATCAAAGCGGGTCTCTATCTGCTTCTGCTTATTGGCTGCTGGGGGCTTAGACGGGCCCCCGTCCTAGACAGCGAGGACGGTGCCAGGAGGCACCACCTCGACGGCAGCTTCGTCGGGTTGGACGTTCTGTTGTGAACGCGTCTGCACAGGAAGTGCCTCTTCCGCTGAAGAAGAGACCGTGCGGCAAGACTTGATCTTCCTGCCTTTGGACTTGGAGGTAGGGCGTACCTCCGGTTGAGTCACCTCGGAGACGAGATCGGGGTAAACCCACAGGATCTCTCCCCGAGATATGGTGAGTGGGATGAGTCCACTCACGTTGTCACGGATAGGTGGTAGGTTAACCACCTCCATTGTCGCCTTAGGGATGGGGACGACGCCATCTTGTGTTGTAGTCGGCGGCAGGTTACCAAACTGGAGTGACACCACGTTGGCTGACACCGTCTTCTCTTCGTAGTCGACGGAGATTACATCCGTATTGATCATGCGCTGGATGTAATTCTTGAGGACATAGCAGTCCTTGGTTGGGTGTCCGACAAACCGATGGTAGTGACAGTACCTCGGGTTGTCCACTTTTCCAACCTCATCGGGACGCTTAGGGTCCGGAATCTTGATCTTGTTACCCTGCTTCAGAATCTCAAATAGTTGCAGGGTGTCTTCGTCGTTGAACAAATAAACGTCCTTTGGCCTTGGTGCAAGTGGAGGCTTCTGGGTAGGTGCTGATGTACCTTTTGAGGCATTGACAGTCAATGCCTGTTTCCCCTTTGTTTTTCGTCCAGGATTGTTGGCTGCAGGCCGTTTCCCCTTGTCCTCGAAGGCGGGGAAACTGACCCCCAGAAGACGAACATTGGCCGCCTTCTTCTTCGCGGCTTCTGCTTCAATGATCAAGGAGCTCCAGTCGGGAGGAGGAGTAGAGTTGAGCCAGAGCTTGACTGCAGGCAGCATGTTCATGCTGCAGGAGGAGAGGAGTGCATGTTCTGGCATGCCCTGGGGCAGTCTGAAGCAGGCCTGTCGGAAGCGTTCAATGAACACTCGAACTGTTTCCTTCTCCTTCTGGCGTATCTCTATAAGGTACGCCATTGTCATGTCCTTCCCGCCGTCGTAGAAACGGTCGAGAAAGAGGCGCGTCAGATCGTCGAAGGAAGATATTGAATTATCGGAGAGGCTGCAGTACCAGTCGTACGCCACTCCTTTCAGTGCCCCAACAAATATGCTGGTAAGTAGTGCGTCCTCCTTCGAAAGATGTCCCGTCTGAGACTGGAAATACGTCAGGTAGCGACGCGGAGAGTCCTTCCCGTCGTATGGCGTCAGTGTTTGTGGTTTATACTTAGGAGGATAAACCACCTTGTTCCACTCGAGGGGATAAGGCTGGGGGATGCCCATTTTCTGGCGCTCCTCTTGTCTCGTCTTGGCCTCAAAGCGCTCGCGTAGGTCCCTGATCATCTCGACCACGTCTTCCGTGGAGCTGGGAGTCGAGGAAGGTGGTACCACCGGATGTTGAGCATTTGAGGGCTCTGACGTCCGAGGTGCTTCTCGGCGATCCGCGTCCGAGGATACCCGTTGAAGGGGTACACTCGACTCTCCATTGGCCCCTGGATCGGGACCGGTAGAAGGTGTCCTGGTCAAAGCTGACCGTATCTCAAACACTGCTTGAGTCAGTATTTGCATGGAGGCAGAGAGGATTTTGAGTCCTCCCTCCAGGGTATCTATGCGCTGGACGAGGTCTGTTGGCGGCGCATCAGACTCGACATCAGCCCCAGTCACGCTTACTGTCATGACGCGGCCGGGAGTGGATGGATGGGTTGAGGCCTCACTCTCGGCCTCACTCTCTTGTAGGGGAGTTGCCTCACCTGGAGCTTCGTCTTGGCTACCCCCGGCTATGTTCGGGAGAACATTCACCATGGGCGCATCTGCAAGGGCCTGATTACCCTCAGCTCCGTCTTGAAGGGCCTCTTCGTCTCCGGAACTCGGGTCCGCAGATGCTAGACTACCTCCAGCTATGTTCTGGGGGATATCCTCGTCTTTAGGGGCTTCTGGGAGGCTGACTTCGCCTCGAGGATCTGCCCCAGGTGTGCTTTGGACACACTCGTCTTCGGAAGGAGGCTCGAGTGCCCCCAGCTTCCTCCAAGATCTTCTTTCTCCCTCGAGTGCCTACGAACACTCCGGAGGACGAGATAGCTGTCTTGGTTTTCCTCGGCTGGCTTTTAGACAAGGAAGAGGAACTGCCAGTCGCTTTTCGGACTGACGAGGAGTCGGAGATCACGTTGCATGAAGCAACCATTGGTTCTGTTGACACCCTCTTCCTGAGGCGACATTGGAGGGGTGTCGATGATTACAGCCGCTGGAACACCGATTGCCTTGGTGGGACTGTCGCTTTGCAACAGCAGTTGATGGTGACCACAGCACAAGTATGCCCCGTGAGAGGCACATCGTGCTTGTCAGTCGACTCTCCTAATCGACGCTTGTGGGTGATCATGTTGCGCAAATCGTTGGAGGAGAGTGCCACCTTCGCACCCCCTTCAGGCGCATGGCAAGGCCAAGCGCCGGGGTGGTCAATTGAGTGTTGCGCCCCCTGATCTAATACCAAACAGGCATCCCGATCAGTAGTGGAGGAACCACAACATTTGGAGTGACTTGAACGGACCTCAAACGCACAACCAGAGGAGGCGCGGGAGTTCAAGACCACCGGATTTGCCTTACTTGACTTGGTTGTGTACGCAGTAGATGCGCCCAAGTGAGACAAGGACTTTGAAGGTCGGCTCGTTTTTGGTGCCGCAGCACTCGAGTCGACCTTGTACAACTTACCATCAGCAGCGCACATGATTGTGAGCGCATGCTTCTGGCTTGTTGCTGGCATAGCACGTTTGGGGCGTATGACCCGTGCTGCCTTGGATTTCTTCGTACCAAACCGCTGGGGCGCATAGTACTCAGAATCCAAATTCTCCTCGCCACTACAGCGAGTGAGTCTGTCAAAGACAGAGACCTTCTGCGGCGCATCAGAAGTGATGCGCGGGGCATTGGCTGCGCCCCTGCTCCGTCGACGCATCTTCCTCGCCTGAGAGGGAGACGGCTGGGGAATGTGGTTAGCTACACGTTTCCTCGAGAGATACGCTACACCAGCAGGCGCATCTTGGTTGCTGAGGACGTCAGCAGGAAGGGAAGGCTGGATTGGCGCATCCCCTTCGGTGGTGGTGCCCGAGGCGTCGACCTTGCGCACCCAGACTCGGCGGGTCTTCTTCGGCTTCGGCAGCCGCTTCGAAGGACTCGCACTTCCTTCAGAGATGAACTCCTCATACGCCTGTTGATTGAGGCGTACGACCAGCGTCTTGTGGGAGGAGCCCACCTTCACGTTGTCGGATTGCGACACAGCTCGGTGGAGGAGAAAGAGGTCCCCAGCACAGTCGCCAGCTTGTTTGCCATTAAAATTCTTTGATTGCAAATTTCAATACAAACAGAACAGTGTTACAATATAGGACTTAGATGTAGTCCTAGGAGTACACTTTTGTTTATCTGGGTCCCTTGTGCCGATGGAGTGAGTGGTAATGCGTTGACTCCGTTGTCGATCTGACGACGGTTATCGGTTCTCGGAAGGTTTGGATTGCTCTGGGTGCTGGAGCTTGCTGAGAGGAGGAAGACGTTGAGTGTCTGTATTTGCCTCTCTGGTGGTGCAAAGTCTCTGGGTGTTCGTTGTAGGTAGGTATGTGTGTGTGTGTAAGGAGGAAATGATCCCTCTATTTATAGCTTTACAGGCTGGCTGCTCATGCGCGCATGTAGGATGCACCTGTATGCGAGGATGCCACATATTGATTGTTGACGGAGGCGCATGGACGATGCACCCTGATTGAGGGGTTGACTTCTTCATATTGCTGTTGTGAGCCGGCACGTAGCAGAGGAGAAGATCTTTCTGTTGCTGAGATCTCGGATGAGTTGAGTCCAAGGACACGTGTCATCGACCCATGGCTCGGAGATCTCGGATTTGGTGGAGGAATGATCTGGTAAGATGCGCCTAGGATTGGGCGCATGAGGAGACTTTGGCTCGTAACCATTAGGAGTCACGAACCATTCTGGGCGCATGGCTTTTGAGGCGCATGCAGAGCTTCAGCAGTGACTTTACTCCTGTCTTTTGGGATCAAGGAGAAGTCTGGGGTGCATGGCTTTTGAGGCACATGCAGAGCTTTAACAGTAACTTTCCTTCTGTCTTTAGGGATCAGTAAAAAGTCTGAGGCGCACAGCTTTTGAGGCGTATGCAGATTTGGGCGCATGGCTGCGAAGGCGCATGCGAGATGGTTAGGTGGCCACGTGGCAGTAGCCGTCGGAGGGAAGTAATGATGATGCTGACATTGGCGATGCTTCGTCTTTTGAAAAAGCTGCCGACTGTTCAGACTTCGGGAGGCGTGCTACCAACTCTGTCAGTTCAGCATTTAATGTTTGTGACATTCGATGGACAGCTGAGTGGGCGCGTCGGTTGGCGTTCCATTAGGCGTATGGGGACGCATGGGGGCGCATCCCCTGTGATGCACTTGGTGCTAAAAGGCGCGTCTGTGTGTTGCGCTTGATGTTGAAGGGCGCGTCTGTGTGATGCGCGGTCTGGCCGGCACATCTGCTTCGTGACACGTCTTTAATGGTACGACTGTTACGTTCTTCGAGTGCTTTAAATAGCCGTTTTGACTTGGCTGAATTCGAAGCGTCTGGTTCATCCATTTAATGCAAATTTATTGTACGGAATTCGAAGAGCCATCCACTTGGGGCTTGGGTTTGATCTGTCCGGCCTATAAATAGTGGCATAGAGAGAGTTTGCTTCTCGTTCTCTCACGTTCTTCCAATATGAACTTGTTTACTCGGATGCATTCTGTTGACGAGATGCTCCCGAGAGTGAAGATGCGACGCAGTGTCTTCGTTGATGCACTTGAAGGTGACTGTTACATCCAAAAATTGGAGTCGAGGGCTTCTGAGGCAGGCGGAAGGTGCCTGTTGCATCCAAAGATAGGGATGTCTGAGCCTCGTCTTCGTTGTGCAAGAAGAGCCGTAGATCGGAATAGCGGTGCTGCGGCTTTGGTGGCTCTTTCTTCCTTCAAAATGGGTGTAGCCCATTCTGGTTGTGTTGAAAGCTGCTCCTTTGGCCGCGGTTTCGATCACGGTCTTCCTTGGTGTTTGGAGGCTCTTTTGAAGCCTCCCCTGGCCACAGGTTGGCATGTGGTTCTTTTTCCTTCCTTGGCTAGGGGGTTGATTGCCACCCTTGTTCTGCTCAATAAATGCTTCATTAGTCGAAGCATTTAGATGGCGGTGAGCCTGGCTGGAAGAGCGGCACATAACTGGGCTGCTGAAGGGATGCACATAACTGGGATGCACATAACTGAGCTGCTGAAAAGGATGCACCTTGCTGAGGACGCATGGTGGGACGCACCTGGCTGAGGACGCATGTTGATTGCTGCGCCTACTTGAGGGCGCATGTTGGCTACTGGTTGTAGACTTAGGATCTTTTCTTTGTAGAAATTCTTCTTTGTACAGTCTTTCTTAGACATGTAATAGACTTTTATATGTTGAATAAAAAAGTCCTCTTTCAATGTCTATATTTGTTGCTTTTTTCTGTGAAGTACTTTGTACAAGCTTTGGCGCATCTAGTCTGGCACATAGACTTTCTGGTTCTGAAATTCCATGCTTCTACAGCTACAAGTCCATCAGAGAAGGCGCCCAGATAATGGGATTGCTTGTAGCCGGAATACCTCTCTATATGAACTACTTGATGAATTTAGTCATTAACCTAGTCAGATTCAGTATGAATCCCTGACCATGGTAACCATGGATACAAGTCCTAGACATGATGTGGAACAAGACTGGTAGCTTATACAAGCACATTCAATACAATCACCCACGGTGTCAAGATGAGAATTTACTTAGCATGTCAAGTTAGCCGTCGCAACATCGTTCAAGGTTACATGTCAAGATTACTTGTCAGGGGTGCACTACAACGGGTCACCATCATGTCATGTTACTTGTGCTTGTTACTTGTTAGGAGCGCGCCACGATGGGCTACCATCCTGGTTTACTACATATCTATCATCATATCGTGTTCATATATCATGGTTATGCAGCATATCATTATACAAGCTAATATGTAGGTTGTCACGACCCGTACCCTAGAGTAAGGGCACGAGACGTGGGTACGTCCAGCCTACGCCGCAGTGTCGGCGGTAGAACGCTGTTCTAGGTCACAACATCTAACAGTCAAAGGTAATAAACAGTTATACTCCCCGAATGGGGGTGACATAACAGAATATATCTCAATCACATCTAAGGAAGAGCATGAAAGAAAGATAGATAGATAATAAAAGATGCAAGATCCAAAACCACATAAAATACAATAGAGAGAGAGCTAAGTGTCTATAATAAACTCCCCAACATCCAGACATAATACAGATCCAAAATATATACAACTCAACTCCAAATACTATGAAATAAGATAAACTAACTATAGAGCAACTGTCTCTACTGCTAAGGGATCCGACTGGAAGTCCGGATCGCAATGTAGCTCCCCTTTCCGAAATTGTAAAATATTCTTACTATTAATTCATTTTATTTAGACGGTTATTTTTAGACTGTACATATTAATATATACGCATTTTATTTGGTCTATCGAACTTCGTTATTCTTATTATTATTCTTGTTATTATTTATTATCAATATTATTGAGGGTATTATGAAATGATACTATTTTATTATTATTGGTTATCTGCATGTGAATATATATATTTTTACATGTATATGTATATAAATATATATACGTAGCTATGTATATGTAGGTATATATATATATACGAAAAACGTATATGTGTATGTATATAGGAAAATAGGTATAGACGTATATATGTAATTGAGTGTATGTGTGTGTGTATTTTTGTATATAAAAATATATATATAATAGTGTATATATGGATGTATATATATATATATTATATATATATATATATATATATATATATATATATATATATATATATATATATATATATATATAAAAATATATATATATATATATATAAAAAAAAAAAAATATATATATATATATATATAAATATATGCAGGAGTGGGTATAGATATATAAAAAAAAAATATATATATATATATATATATATATATATATATATATATATATATATATATATATATATATATATATATATATATGCAGGAGTGGGTAAATATATAGTATACATGTATATGTGCGCTTGTGTACGTACATAAATATATTTGTATGTATATACAAATAGGTATAGATATATAAATAGTTATATACTTATATATAACATATGAATTTGTCATATAGTATATAATATATGAGTTAGGCAAAAACCAGCTGAACACTTGTATATATAATATTTGTACATATAGTGTATACAAATAGGTTTTTGTCCTGTCTTACCAAATGGGAGCCACGCAAAATCCCAGCCCAGCTACCCAAGCTCCCGACCAAGCATGCCCCTAAACCCCAAGCCTTAAGCCAAGCTCCCAAAGCCTGGCAGAAAACAGCTCCCAAACCCGACCTGTGAGTCCCTAGCCAGCTCGGCCCAAGGCTAGCAGCCAGCAGGCAAACCCAACCTGTGAGCTCACCCGAGCAGCAGTTTCAAACTCGGCCCACACCCGAGCGGAAGTAAATCCCACAGAACCTGCGCGTATATATTGACCGTTTGGAGTATTCTTTCGAGAGAGAAACCCTAACCCTGTGTGCCAAAGGACCGCCACCACGACTCCTAGTCGCGAACGCCACCAGGGGCGGCCACCCCGGACCTCCGCGCGCCACCCTTGGCCCGTCGTCGGCCGGTCGACCATGCGCGCGTGCGCGGTTAACAGAGAGCAACGGCAGCAGCAGGGTACGAGGAGACCGATTTCGCGATCACTTTTCGTCACGCTCGGTCGACCAATGGTCGAACCGTCTTCACAGGTTTGTCGACAACCTTACTCTTAATAGTTCCTTATGAATAGTTTGGATTAATTCGCTTCATGCGCATCGCAAATCGATTCCCAAAACTGGGAAAAATCTTGATTTCCACGATATAGAAACTGCCCCAACGTCCGAGGTTTGCGGTCGATTTGTGACCATAACATCGCGAGTTTTGGAAAACCGTTTGAACAGACTTCTAGACAACCTAACCAAGATGGAAATGCTTCTTTTAGAATAAATTCTTGTTGATTAATTGCTGTTTAAAATTAGGGTGAAGTTGACGAAAAATCTGTTTTCAAAACATTGAAATCGCTCCACACGACGTGCGTCACGCCAATCCGGACGACGTGGTCGCGAACCGAAAGCATCAAAAGCTGCATAATGTCTTCGTGGTCGTGTGGGCTTTGACGGAATTCAAATTGGTCGTGTGTGCGCGACGAATTTGATGCGTATCCGTCGAAATTTATCGTATCGTGCACTTTGCAAATTCTCCAATTACTTTGTGCACGCTCATCAGATCGAGACAAAACTTGCGCCAACAGAACCGTATCATTTTTTTGGTCCTGCATGCCAAGTTTGGTCCGATTCTGAGACCATTGATAAAATCGTCGTTTTGCGGGCCCCACGGTCCTACTCAACGGGCGATTTTGTGCACAGCCCGCCGGAATCCAACTTTGGACATATGGTTGGGTTCATATCGAAAAACTGGATCCGTAGACATGTAGTTTGATGACTTTAGAGACCGTTGACTTTGGCACGCTTTTCGGTGCAAAGTGGGTCCAACGGCGGACATCGGTTTTGCCCGAAATTACCGTTTTGCCCCTGTGTCCAGAATTGGACGTAAGGACAGGCAATTCTAGCTAATTGGACTATTCTGAGATCATTGGTATTGTTTATTTCAGCTTCCGGGGACTGTTGTACGGGTTTTGACTATAGTGGCACATTGAGTAGTTCAGATTGTCGGTTTCACCAGCAAAGGACCACAGGCGAGTACAGTTTATTGTCTGTATTTCGATATTGATTTTCACTATATTTTATTGATTGCCATTGGTTATGTGATTATTTTCTATTAAAATTGTTGAGTCGGGAATGAGAAGTACCAACGATGTGTGATCTGACCATAGACAGTGTAGACAGTGATTCATTATTTCTTGTAGACAGTGTAGACAGTAATCTATTTATTTCTTCTAGACAGTGTAGACAGTGATTTATTTATTGCAAAGTAGACAGTGTAGATCATGATTTTTACTGTATTTAAATTGTGTAGATCGTGTTTATTATTTTGTAGACAGTGTTTCTTTATTACAATATTTTCTGTAGACAGTGTAGCTTTATACAATGTAGATAGTGTAACTTAGATAGTGTAGACAGTATAACTTAGACAGTATAGACAGTGTAACTTTAGACAGTGTAGACAGTGTCGCATAATTGTCCCGAGACCGATCACATATCAAAGGTACTTCTAGCAGTTGGGGAAAGTCTGTTGTGTCTATTTATTTACTATTATTTTTTTGTATTTCCTGTTTATTTTCAAAACTCATAATTGATGTCTAACCTTTGTTTTATAGTCATTTTCTTTATTGAGATTGCATTTAGTGAATTGTGCTCGTTCCATTCCTGACTGGAAACCAACATTTTCAGGTTAGCCGTGGATTCACTTAGCTTGGGGAGTGACGGAAATACTTGCAGACAAAGGCCTAGAAACTAGCTAGATAGATGAATTATAGTCTTTCCATATTTGTACAAGTTTATATTTTTCTACAAATGTAAAACTTGTGATCTTTGTAAATTAAATTAATGTTGTGAATGAGCATTGTTTGTGATTTTGATCTTCATGGCCGTGACAGCGTTCTATCGCCGACACTGCGGCGTAGGCTGGCTTGGACACGTCTCGTATCCGTTTAAAAAAAAAACGGGTGCGGGTCGTGATAAATTTTTGTGGTGGCCCATGCAGGTCAGTCTTCGCAAATCACGCGAACTCGTGATGGTACTTAAGTTAGTTGTACTATTGCGAGCCTGCGACTAGAAATGCTCATTCATGAATTAGAAATTAATTTAATTTACGAGAATGACTAGGACTAGGAGTTCCTTGTACAAGTTTACCGATGGGTAGTCTAGGCCATGCAACTTAGGTGAGGAGTTAATAATTTTGATAGTTGTCAGATTCCCATAAGTACACTAGTACCTCTTGATAGGACGATATGATCCAACGTGGATAGATTATTCGCTTGGTGAGACAGGGTTTCATAGAGATAATGATCTAACCTTGGTAAATGGTGCAATTCCTTCTCCTTGCCCTTGATATCATCCTCACATCTTAGTCAAATTGTCTATTTAGTTCCTATTTTTGCCCTAAGAATTATTATTTCTATGTTATCCATAGATGAACCTCAAGTTAGTTTCGATTCAAGTTCTTCCTCAACGGCTTGAATACACATAGAATAGTTAGAATGTTTGTATTTCTTTTGTCCTCAGTTATTTTCCCCTGTGCAATCTTTTATCTTAAGGGTTGTGACTGATAGGACAAATGCTTACGCCTTATTTCATAGGCGATTTGTTTGAATCTCTAGGAGCTCATGGGTTTTTACGAATGTAGTTAGAAGAATATTAGTTGACTCATGATGGCAGGACAGCAGCGCACTGTCGCCATTTATTTGAATTATAGAAACCATAGATTTACTGCAGCCAGCAGCGCACTGGCGAGATACGACCCCTAGAATTGAAATTAGTCTAAGAAAATATAGGTTATATAATATTCCTAAAACTATGGCTAGTGGTCCACTTTGACCATAGTCACACTGGTGTCAATATGAAATAGAGTATCGGATAGCATGTCACATCTGAATCACGAAACCAAGGATTTACCACAGCTCGATTTTACGGGCGAGGTGTAGTCCTCGGTGAAATGATTTCAGACGTGATTACAAGTTAAGGATACTATAGAGGATAGGACAGTGTCCTGTATGTTCTATAAGATCCGAAGCCAATAGTAGTGGAAGTTCTGTGAGATTGGGTAGCGTGTCTCCCGACGTAGCATTCCGTGGTCCTTGTGATCTATTGACGAGGTAATTGACTGACACAAATGGGTTTACCTAGAATATAGAATTTAGAATATCCATAACCCATTAGTCGACCACGTCCTTGTGAATAAGAAGATAGTAGGAAGACCGTATAAGCGAGAACACCGGGTAAGGTTTGATTCTCACAAAATTCGAATGACTTGTGCCTTCTTTCAAAAATCTCGCATAATTGTATTCGGCTATCTTAACAAATGATGTTGTTACAGCTTAGTTTTGCAAGCTCACTCTATTATCGAGCTTGATTCGAGGCATATGTTTAGTGGGGACGCCTGCTAACTTATTGTCTAATCAGAATCAGTATATTATGGTCTGATCAACCATAATGCATTTGGTTCGCACTTTATTTAATTATCCTACGTGGATTGAGAGATAGATGTCTCTAGGATCTCATCCACGACAGCTTGACAATTCCTCTTGAATTATACATTCGCCCTTGAATCACGTAATTGTATTCGATGACATCTTTCTTGAACTCTTTATTGTTTTTGTCTTTCACTAACTTAGAAAGACAAAATCTCGTATTTGGTAGAGAGATACAGAGTATCCCCCATGGCTATGGTAGTTGTATACACAAGTGTAGTTATCATCGGCCAGCCAGGTGACTAGAACCTCGCCTTAAGTTACTCGTCCTCTCTGCGACCCTAAACCTACTACCGTGATCTTCTAGTCATTGGAGTCCGAGAATGATTGGGACCTTCCCCTTGACCAAATGCCAATCTAGGAGACTACTTATCCTCCAGAGACCAAATGTTGTGAGCCTCTAATCTTTTGTTTGAAGTTTGCTTCAACAAGAACCCTTGTGACGATAGTCTGGCAGGTTTGACCCCAATAGAAACTCGCGATCCAGTCGTTAGAAATCTTTTCATATGACGTGCCTTAGAGTTGGTTATCCCGTCGACAACTCATGGATACTGTGGACGAGTAGGTCATTCTATTTTATCGACCCTGTGTCATTGCACACTCACTCGTTCTCCACTTATTGAGGAACGATCCTCGACTTTACTTATATCTACCGTACCCCAATATGCCGTGCCTCATTCTTTATCAACAAGAGTCAAGGTACAGTATCCGAACTATGGGAACCCTCTAACCTTAATATTCCTATAGGATGACAATTAGTGTCTCATGGACTTCCACTTTCCATTTAGATCATTCCGTGCACCCGGCCGTGTCATTAATATTCAGAGCACGAGACTAGCTGTTACCTTCCAACAGATTTCATATGCGAGATCTAGACGAGTCCACCTTTATCTAGGTATATCATGTCCCACTCAAACCCGTTCCCTTGTACTCTATTTTCATGGTACGACTTTCAGGACAAAAGGATTAGCTATAACCCCTACCATAATACCGGTATGCTTTCGACTTTCATTAGAGCTTCAACTTCGTCTCGAACCTTTCGACCTAATATATGGTGGTGATATACTCGAAGCCACTACGCATATTGTCATTAGTGTACCCCTCATTAGTGTCTTCTCGTGCTACTTAAACACAAAGGTCTCAGAAGGCGCATCTTCAGGGCTCTAGAGACCTAGCTAACCAATCCGACTGCACCTAGCTCAACCACTTGGATGAAAACTTGTTCTAGGTTACCCTAACCGAGTAGAAATAGTTTTATCATTGGGTCTTGTCCAGTCAATATAGATTGAAGTCCAAGGTTCATCCAACCGACGACTGATGCCAAAAAGGAAACCCATTAAGGCCCAGTAAAACCCATCCAGACAAACCCCCACAGTTAGTCTATAAAACTGAACTGTTTAAAATAGGTCCCCATACTTATTATGTAGTCTACACCCCTTAGAATGTAAATCCGTTCGTAACCCTTACCTGGAAGTCGCGAGACGATATTGTAGTGCACCTTTATCCCTTGCTTGTGTGTTTAAATAACCACAGAAAAGATCACAATCTTGATTTCCCCAATTCCGTTCTATTGTGGAACCTTGCTTAGAATTTTGGGAACGAAATTTCCGTATTGCATGGATTGTAAGACCCTCCAAGAAACGAGGAGTTCTTCGATTCAGCAAGTGATTGGACTAGAGTAACCCATCTAGCAAATCAGTCAATGATTCATAAATTTTCTTTCTGTCTACATCATTGGATACCCTCTATCACTTTGGGAACTTCATATCTACTTTCAATTATTCTTCCTTACTTTCACGTCCTTCCTATTTCAGAGAGGGAATGGTCATGCTTATTAGAGTTTACCAATATTTCTTAGCTACTTGTGTAAATTTGTTGCTTGCTAGATTTTGGGTTGTTTGATAGATGAGAGAGGATTATAGAGGCCAATAACAATAGATATCTATTTGTGGCAATTTTAGCAAGTAGTAGGAAGATTATAAAGTTTTAGCAACATAGCGTTGAGGGAGTAGTGTGACCAAAGGTGGGTAGAAGTTCTCAAGGATTTGTAGTTACAAAATGGCTAGGAGGAGGATATAAATTATTTTGAGGAATTAAAATTGAAGAAGATTAAGGTTACAATAGACTTTCTTATTGAATTTTTAGAAACAATTACGGATTAGAATTTCGAGGACGAAATTATTTTAAGGTGGGTAGATTTGTAGGTCTCCTTTCCGAAATTGTAAAATATTCTTACTATTAATTCATTTTATTTAGACGGTTATTTTTAGACTGTACATATTAATATATACGCCTTTTATTTGGTCTATCGAACTTCGTTATTGTTATTATTATTCTTGTTATTATTTATTATCAATATTATTGAGGGTATTATGAAATGATACGATTTTATTATTATTGGTTATCTGCATGTGAATATATATATTTTTACATGTATATGTATATAAATATATATACGTAGCTATGTATATGTAGGTATATATATATATATATATATATATATATATATATATATATATATATATATATATACAAAAAACGTATATGTGTATGTATATAGGAAAATAGGTATAGACGTATATATGTAATTGAGTGTATGTGTGTGTGTATTTTTGTATATAAAAATATATATATAATAGTGTATATATGGATGTATATATATATATATATATATATATATATATATATATATATATATATATATATATATATATATTTTATATATATATATATATATATATATATATATATATATATATGCAGGAGTGGGTAAATATATAGTATGTATATGTGCGCTTGTGTACGTACATAAATATATTTGTATGTATATACAAATAGGTATAGATATATAAATAGTTATATACTTATACATAACATATGAATTTGTCATAAAGTATATAATATATGAGTTAGGCAAAAACCAGCTGAACACTTGTATATATAATATTTGTACATATAGTGTATACAAATAGGTTTTTGTCCTGTCTTACCAAATGGGAGCCACGCAAAATCCCAGCCCAGCTACCCAAGCTCCCGACCAAGCATGCCCCTAAACCCCAAGCCTTAAGCCAAGCTCCCAAAGCCTGGCTGAAAACAGCTCCCAAACCCGACCTGTGAGTCCCTAGCCAGCTCGGCCCAAGGCTAGCAGCCAGCAGGCAAACCCAACCTGTGAGCTCACCCGAGCAGCTGTTTCAAACTCGGCCCACACCCGAGCGGAAGTAAATCCCACAGAACCCGTGCGTATATATTGACCGTTTGGAGTATTCTTTCGAGAGAGAAACCCTAACCCTGTGCGCCAAAGGACCGCCACCACGACTCCTAGTTGTTATCCCAATGATTATATCATGTTTTTGAATATGGCTAATCAATTAAGTTTAACTAGTGATGTCACTACTATTCATGCTACTTAAACTTAGCATTGTCCTAAATGTTCTATGTCATATTGTTATGATTGTATCATACTGCATCATATTGTTATGTTTCGTCTAACATATATTTGTAGACATGCAGTAAGCATGATCAAGCCTTGACAAAACAGGACACATGCAATAGAGAATTATTAATGGGCCAAAGACGGTGTTATACAAGGAGTTTTCTCTGAACTGCACAACGACCTATCCGGGGCCTTGCATCAGGGGTTCCGCTGCCCGGTCAGCGGACAGGGGTCGAGGGGGCAGCGCCCCCGTCAGGGGTTCTGGGGCAAAGTCCCCGAAAGGTATTCAGATTTTTAGATCTGTTTATCTTTGGACGATTGCCGTCAAGGAAAAATGCGTCTTCTATGTCAGGAAAAAGACGTCATCAAAAGGGCTATTAGTTTTCATATTTATTCTGTATTTTTCCATTTATTGAGTCTAGGAAAAATGTGAGATTGATCGGATCGGTACTGGCTTAGGTTTTTCTCAGTCCACAAACAAAAATAAGCCTACCTACGTATCCCAAAAATCCACAATTCCAAAAAGCCCAAAACCTATGCAAATTTGGTTTATTCCTTACTGTTCTGAACCAGCAGAACTCTGACAGAACTCTGACCGAGTTCGGTCCAAGTTCGGTCCGAGTTCGGCCCGAGTTCGGTCTGGGTTATTTGAAATACAGTTCCCACCAAATCTGCATCCAACGTTCGTATGCGAAATCCTAGCATCCGAACTCTGCCCGAACTCTGCCCGAGTTCGGTTCCCCAAAAACACTATAAATAGAGTTGAGATTACCATTCATTTCAACAATCCAATTTCATCTCTTCTCTTCTCTATCTAAAGTGTTCTGAGCTTTTACTTTCATATCTAAGCCTTTACGACTCTTAGCCAAGCAAGTACAGTTTCTGTTTAATCTAGAATTTGGTGTTGAAGAGTTGTATCGGAGGTTGTATTCAAAAAACGTTCCAGTTTTCCAATTGCCTTCTGGAGCCGGTCGTGCGCTCGTCACCAAGCACGGTGTTGTGAAGTCGGTCGTGCACTTGTCGCCAAGCACGGTGTTGTAAGAGTTGCAAGCACTCAGTTAAAGCTTGTGTCATAGTGGATTAACATCGAGCAAGAGTACTCGAGACTGGATTAGTCCTCTCAGAGGGATACCAGTATACATCGCTGTGTCACTAAGTTTGAATTCTTGACTCTTACTTTACTGTATTTATTTACTGTCTCCTATTTACTGCCATAGTTATTACTTAAGTTTTTAATTGGTGATTATTTTCCGCTGCACACGCACACACTCTATTCACCCCCCCCCCTCTAGAGGTGCTCAACGGTCCTACAATTGGTATCAGAGCAGGTTATATTCATATATAACACTCTAGAGAGTATAAATATGGCAGCCATGAATTCAATATTCAATGGTGAAGGGCAATCCACAAATAGACTCTCAGTATTTGATGGAACGAACTATAGTTATTGGAAAACACGGATGAGCTTGTACCTGAAGTCTCAAGACTTTGACTTATGGTCAATTGTTGTCAATGGCTACCAAAAGCCTACTATCACTTCTATTCTCACATCCTCTATTATTAACAAGCCTTATTATAGTTACACAGAGGAAGAGAAAAAGTTAGCTAGCCTTGATGCAAAAGCAAAGCATGCTTTCTATTGTGCTGTAGACTTTAATGTATTCAATCTCATTACTACTTGCACAACATCTCATAAAATTTGGAAACTTCTTGAAGCTACTTACGAGTGCAGGTACGGAAGCAGTGCTAGCAACTCCAGAGAGGAGGATAGTCTTCATAATGATTCAAATATGTGTATGATGGAATTGGGATTTAAGGTACAACACAATTTCTTATACGAAGAAGAGATTGTATGTGACAACTACAAGAAGATAGACCACATCCAAGATGATTGTACTACTACAAGAAAGGAGAGTCACTACGAACAATCAAATAAAGGAAGATCATCGGGCATATGGTGTGAAAGTGAAGCAACAAATTCTGAAGAAGAAGAGAGACCTCATCAAGCTGCAAATTTATGCTCAATGGCATTATCTAACGAGGTACAGAATAATTCCCTTCTTGAAGAGAATGAATTTTCTTATGATGAGTTATCTGATGCTTTCAGTGATCTGTTAGAAGAACACAAGAAAGTATTAGATAAGTATAAGCAAGCTAGAAAGGATATTCAATCCTATAAGCGTGAGAATGAAAAGCTTACTTGCTTATTGAATGATGCTAGAAATACTTCTACTTCTAATAATTCTACTGAGATTTCCACACTTGAGTTTAGATTGCATGAGGCACTTGAATGCATTGAGAAAAGCACTCAAGAAAATGCTAAACTTAAGGAGGAACTAGAATCTGAAAAGAAGAAGTATTCTATTGCTTCATGTAGAATTGATGCTCTTTCTGCTAAATATGATGAGATCTGTGCTAACTCTAAAAAGTTAGAGATTAGAATGGGAAAGCAGGTAGTACAACCTATGACTCAGTCTAACACAAGACACGTGACACATCACAAAGTCACACACGACAGATCATCTAGAAAGGAAGCAAGCAAAGCTAAAGCTTTACACAACCATGTTTTCTACTACAAGTATCCACCAAGATCATATCACACCACTTCACATTCTCATACTGCTGCACATAGCCCTAATGTTAATAATTTTTGTCATTATTGCGGCATGAATGGACATGTTTCTCATTATTGTCAGATTAAAAAACTTGTTGATATGAACTTGTGCAAATGGGTTCCCAAAGCTAACAAATATAGATCCAAGTTTTGGATACCAAAGTCTTCACCTAATATTTCAGGTGGAGCTACTTATGATGAACCATAGAACCATGGAGCATGTTGGTGATTGCAAAGCTACAATGGTCATCTTCCAACCAATTGCACCAACATAAGTGTGGTCACTAGAACCACTTTGGTAACATGCTTCCTAAATAGTTTTTAATGTCTAGCATATTCTTATTGATGTATTGATATTAGCTCTCATTGATATCATTTAATTGTTTATCTTTTATGTGAGTTATAATCTTAGCATGACGAGTTGTTTAGCTTAAATGATTAGTTCACACTATATAGTATTTTATTTTTTATTAGTGTGACACATTTGTCTATGTATGCTATTTACTCTTAATCTTTATTCTTGAAGCATGCATAGGAGCTTTTGTTTTGGTAAATATCTTTTGACTCTTTGCCTTTAATATTTTTTGGTCACTTCTTATCGATTTGTCTTTAACATGTCACATTTACTTTGATCGGTATTTTGTGAGTATGTATGTCTTCTATTTACTTGAAATATATATATATATATATATATATATATATATATATATATATATTTATGTTAACCTTGTGCTTACATAATATACTCATTATTGATTCTTACATCTTATTTTGAGTAACTTCTTACGAATCAATTTCATCTTTGTCTGATAAAGTTTATTTATGCATATTTTTGACCTTGTGATATTTTTCTTATACTTATTAAGGATACATGAATAATTTATTTTCATTTATATATTGCTGATATGGTTCTTATATTTTTGTATAAATATTTTTATGGGGATATATGAGTTAAGTTCAAGTTCTATATTATATTATTTTGGAAAGTAGTTTCAAACTTGTGCTTATCTCATATGTAAGCTATTTTTTAACAAATTCATGTACTTCTCTTATTATCTTCTTCCTCAAAGCCTTTTTAAATGATGTATGTTTTTCTTGGCTTTTTGTTTGACATTTTGGATATATTTTTTAATATCTTGATCTTGATAAACCATTCCTTGGGTATTTACTTTTAGGGATTCTAGATTTTGATGATGTTTGATGATACTGCATATATTCCTTTGAATTTAAGTTCTTAAGAGTAGAAATTATTTTGGGAATAAGCCGAAAGGGTCCTTCTGTCATACAGGTGTAAATAGCCTGAAGCGACACGATGTACTAGTCTTCGGACTACCGTTAGTTGGGAACCGGCCCCTACAGCTAACCCGAAGTGATCAATACTTTATAGACTTAAGATTTATTAAGGTCTAAATGCAACTATTATCTAGCTCTGGATCCAAGGTATTGAACCCAGTCCCTTAGGTTCCAGAATACATCAACATATCTAGGTCTTACATTTTGATTTACAAATGTTTTATATTTTATTGTTACCCAATGATTTTGTAGCACATATGGATTAATGTAATTGATACATCTTATGTTGTATGCTACATTGTTCTAAGATTTTTTTAATTCCATAGAATATAATTTATTTCATATTGCACTAATTCTTTTTAAATCCTCGGTTATTAAAGAAGAGATTTATTTTGGGTTCAAGCCTACAAAAGGTATGTCTGTCACCACGACTACGGTCGAAGCGAAGCGGTACTTAAGTGTTCCCCGGTGAACCTCCGTTAGCTGGGACAGTACCTCTACAGCTAATCCAAGATTGATCAACGCTTTATAAACTAAAGATTTATTGAGATCTAATTGCAATTATTATCTGATGGATTTTGAATTTTAGATTTGATGAATAATATTCTCTCTTTATATTTTCACAAAAAGGTAGCATATGTTGATCTATCTTGTCGAATGTGAGATTCTATAGCATAGATCAATTTATGTCATCTTTTGACTGATATGATTATTCATCATGCTAATTTGAAATATCTTTTAATTGTTTTATTTTTTAAATGTTCATTTAATGGATATTTCTTCTTTTTGTCTAAAGATGATTGTTTTTCGTATTCGTGACTACTCATTGAATATTATGATCTTGTGATTTCATCTTTAGCTTGTGTAATACTCAATGATTTTGAGCTTTGTATTATTATCTTCTTATTCAAGTTACTTACTGTCTACAACAGTAACTCTTTGAAAGGGAGAAGTCAAGCATATTGAATGTCTCTCTCTCAAAGTATTTCTTTTCTTTAAACCTTACGGTTGTTAGGTGGACACCGTGCTAAGGCTTTAAAAGGGAAGAAATGAACTTTGGTAAGAAGACCTTATATTTTTGAATTAGTTTCCTACTTCCTAAAATATGTCTCTGAATTATATCTTAAATTTTATCTATATTATTATTTTGGATATAACCATGTAAAGGTTTAATTATTTCATGTCAATTAGCCCCTTGACATGCCATATATCTAGAATACACTTTTCTTTGGACATATATCTAGTTATGTTTATCTGTTCAAATGGAGTTATTTATGATTTATGGATTCTTTTATTAAAATTGTTTCTGTGATTCGAATCTTCAGCTTTCAGTCTAAGGACTAAATTGACGCATTCGAACATTTACTAAGACAGTTTTTCATAATAAATTCCACATTTTTGAAAAGTCTTTTTGATTTTTTTGATTTATTGAATCTGTCTCGTACTCAATGTTATTATTAAAGACAGCCTTCAAAAATCTTTTACTTACATGAAATGATTTGTGTTATATTTTTTTATTGAAGACATAGTTTCTTCATCTTTAAGCGTTTATTTATTGGATATTTCTTTTTCTTGCCTAAAGATGATATTTGTTTTGAGTTTGAAATTTTATATGCATTTGATCAAATGAAAGAAAAGATACATATCTTGGATATCTCTTAGATCTTCTGATTATTTATCTATTTTATACATATAAATTATTTTTGAACTATATACGCATATTTTAAGGGGGAGCAAATTAATTGTTTCAATACCCTTAATATGTGGTATACCTAGTTCATCATGGACATATATTCTTTTACTTAAAATATTTTGTTGAGTTGTTCATGATATTTGAATTTGTATTAGATGAGAGAATATATGATTATTATTATTTATTTTTAATTCTCTCATTCGAGTTTCTAAAAGTTATCATGCCAAAATTAATTTAATTTATTGATAATCTTTTTGAGTTTTACACTGATTTGGCATTTCTTATTGAGATTTTATCTCAAAGTTCATGATTATCTATACTTAGACGTTTCATACTTTGTGGGAGAGCATTCAAGTCGACTGAATTTCTCCTTCTCAAGTATTTTGTCTTTATTACCTTCATGTTTATCTAATGGATATACATATATCATGCTAAGGTAATTGAATTCAAATGCATGAACTTTGGTATAGATTTTGCATAGATTCTAGTATACATCTTTTGATTTTTTTTTCCCAATGATTATACTCTTTATGGAATTTATTCACTAATTTGTATGGGCAAATGATGAATCATATTTTTTTTGTGATCATTGTTAAAAGTTTCATTAATTTTTTTTATTTGGTATATACTAGATCTGTGAATTTCTCATGAATTATTTATGACCAATGATTGATTTCTGCTATATTGATATCTATTTCTTATTGAAATCCTTTATTGGTATATTTCAAAACTAGAGTTATATTTATCATAATATTGAGTTTTGAATATCATTTTTGGATTTCTAGTTGGTAAACTATGTATTGTTTGATTTCAATGTTCTTTGTTTAAGTTCAACCAACTATTTTGACAAATTTTTCTACTTTAGTTATGCAATTTTCTAAACTTGTCATCTCACTGTTCTCCTAATCCTTGATCATGATTATTTTTTTATCTCTTATTACGGGGGAGCTTATTTTTTTGATCATGTCAAAGGGGGAGAAATAAGTTTAAGTTAGCAAAGAATTTTTTTTAGTAATATGTATTTATTAGCGATATATACATCTATTGTATCTATCTTAAACTTAACCGATTTGCCATAATCCAAAAGGGGGAGATTGTTAGCCCAATGATTATATCATGTTTTTGAATATGGCTAATCAATTAAGTTTAACTAGTGATGTCACTACTATTCATGCTACTTAAACTTAGCATTGTCCTAAATGTTCTATGTCATATTGTTATGATTGTATCATACTGCATCATATTGTTATGTTTCGTCTAACATATATTTGTAGACATGCAGTAAGCATGATCAAGCCTTGACAAAGCAGGACACATGCAATAGAGAATTATTAATGGGCCAAAGACGGCGTTATACAAGGAGTTTTCTCTGAACTGCCCAACGACCTATCCGGGGCCTTGCATCGGGGGTTCTGCTGCCCGGTCAGCGGACAGGGGTCGAGGGGGCAGCGCCTCCCGTCAGGGGTTCGGGGGCGAAGCCCCCGAAAGGTATTCAGATTTTCAGATCTATTTATCTTTGGACGATTGCCGTCAAGGAAAAATACGTCTTCTATGTCAGGAAAAGGACGTCATCAAAAGGGCTATTAGTTTTCATATTTATTCTGTATTTTTCCATTTATTGAGTCTAGGAAAAATATGAGATTGATCGGATCGGTACTGGCTTAGGTTTTTCTCAGTCTACAAACAAAAATAAAGCCTACCTACGTATCCCAAAAATCCACAATTCTAAAAAGCCCAAAACCTATGCAAATTTGGTTTATTCCTTACTGTTCTGAACCAGCAGAACTCTGACCGAGTTCGGTCCGAGTTCGGCCCGAGTTCGGTCTGGGTTATTTGAAATACAGTTCCCACCAAATCTGCATCCAACGTTCGTATGCGAAATCCTAGCATCCGAACTCTGCCCGAACTCTGCCCGAGTTCGGTTCCCCAAAAACACTATAAATAGAGTTGAGATTACCATGCATTTCAATAATCCAATTTCATCTCTTCTCTTCTCTATCTAAAGTTTTCTGAGCTTTTACTTTCATATCTAAGCCTTTACGACTCTTAGCCAAGCCAGTACAGTTTCTGTTTAATCTTGAATTTGGTGTTGAAGAGTTGTATCGGAGGTTGTATTCAGAAAATGTTCCAGTTTTCCAATTGCCTTCTGGAGCCGGTCGTGCGCTCGTCACCAAGCACGGTGTTGTGAAGTCGGTCGTGCACTTGTCGCCAAGCACGGTGTTGTAAGAGTTGCAAGCACTCAGTTAAAGCTTGTGTCATAGTGGATTAACATCGAGCAAGAGTACTCGAGACTGGATTAGTCCTCTCAGAGGGATACCAGTATACATCGCTGTGTCACTAAGTTTGAATTCTTGACTCTTACTTTACTGTATTTATTTACTGTCTCCTATTTACTGCCATAGTTATTACTTAAGTTTTTAATTGGTGATTATTTTCCGCTGCACACGCACACACTTTATTCATCCCCCTCTAGAGGTACTCAACGGTCCTACACTAGTCGCGCGCACCACCAGGGGTGGCCACCCCGGACCTCCGCGCGCCACCCTTGGCCCGCCGTCGATCACTTCTCGTCACGCTCGGTCGACCAATGGTCGAACCGTCTTTGCAGGTTTGTCGACAACCTTATCCTTAATAGTTCCCTACGAATAGTTTGGATTAATTCGCTTCATGCGCATCGCAAATCAATTCCCAAAACTGGGAAAAATCTCGATTTCCACGATATAGAAACTGCCCCAACGTCCGAGGTTTGCGGTCGATTTGTGACCATAACATCGCGAGTTTTGGAAAACCGTTTGAACAGACTTCTAGACAACCTAACAAAGATGGAAACGCTTCTTTTAGAATAAATTCTTGTTGATTAATTGCTGTTTAAAATTAGGGTGAAGTTGACGAAAAATCTGTTTTCAAAATATTGAAATCGCTCCACACGACGTGCGTCACGCCAATCCGGACGACGTGGTCGCGAACCGAAAGCATCGAAAGCTGCGTAACGGCTTTGTGGTCGTGTGGGCTTTGACGGAATTCAAATTGGTCGCGTGTGCGCGATGAATTTGATGCGTATCCGTCGAAATTCACCGTATCGTGCACTTTGCAAATTCTCCAATTACTTTGTGCATGCTCATCAGATCGAGATGAAACTTGCGCCAACAGAACCGTATCATTTTTCTGGTCCTGCATGCCAAGTTTGGTCCGATTCTGAGACCATTGATAAAATCGTCGTTATGCGGGCCCCACGGTCCCACTCAACGGGCGATTTTGTGCACGGCCCGCCGGAATCCAACTTTGGACATACGATTGGGTTCGTATCAGAAAACTGGATCCGTAGACATATAGTTTGACGACTTTAGAGACCGTTGACTTTGGCACGCTTTTCGGTGCAAAGCGGGTCCAACGGCGGACATCGGTTTTGCCCGAAATTACCGTTTTGCCTCTGTGTCCAGAATTGGACGTAAGGACAGGCAATCCTAGCTAATTGGACTATTCTGAGATCATTGTTATTGTTTATTTCAGCTTTCGGGGACTGTTGTACGGGTTTTGACTATAGTGGCACATTGAGTAGTTCAGATTGTCGGTTTCACCAGCAAAGGACCACAGGCGAGTACAGTTTATTGTCTGTATTTCGATATTGATTTTCACTATATTTCATTGATTGGCCATTGGTTATGTAATTATTTTCTATTAAAATTGTTGAGTCAGAAATGAGAAGTACCAACGATGTGTGATCTGACCTTAGACAGTGTAGACAGTGTAGACAGTGATTCATTATTTCTTGTAGACAGTGTAGACAGTGATCTATTTATTTCTTGTAGACAGTGTAGACAGTAATTTATTTATTGCAAAGTAGACAGTGTAGATCATGATTTTTACTGCATTTAAATTGTGTAGATCGTGTTTATTATTTTGTAGACAGTGTTTCTTTATTGCAATATTTTCTGTAGACAGTGTAGCTTTATACAATGTAGACAGTGTAACTTAGACAGTGTAGACAGTATAACTTAGACAGTGTAACTTTAGACAGTGTAGACAGTGTCGCATAATTGTCCCGAGACCGATCACATATCAAAGGTACTTCTAGCAGTTGGGGAAAGTCTGTTGTGTCTATTTATTTACTATTATTTTTCTGTATTTCTTGTTTATTTTCAAAACTCATAATTGATGTCTAACCTTTGTTTTATAGTCATTTTCTTTATTAAGATTGCATTCAGTGAATTGTGCTCGTTCCATTCCTGACTGGAAACCAACATTTTCAGGTTAGCCGTGGATTCACTTAGCTTGGGGAGTGACGGAAATACTTGCAGACAAAGGCCTAGAAACTAGCTAGATAGATGAATTGTAGTCTTTCTATATTTGTACAAGTTTATATTTTTCTACAAATATAAAACTTGTGATCTTTGTAAATTAAATTAATGTTGTGAATGAGCATTGTTTGTGATTTTGATCTTCATGGCCGTGACAGCGTTCTACCGCTGACACTGCGGCGTAGGCTGGCTTGGACACGTCTCGTATTCGTTTAAAAAAAAATGAGTGCGGGTCGTGACACGCAAGTGTCCTCTAAGGCTGTCCCATAGAAAGTGTCTAAGCAGGCCTCCTCCTCGTCCTCTGTAAAATTTTCAACAGGTCCAATCAGGACGGAAACGAGCACATATCTCTCAACAGTTCATAATAAGTTAGGAGTATAAATCATGCAATAGAGTAAAATACAGGAAGTGCTGAAAAGGATGTACGAGTAAACAGGAGATATTTATAACTGAAAGTAAATACATGATAAGTAGAGACTGTAAGTGGCTAAGTAATTTAGAGTACAATATGGTTATGTAAACGGCTTAGGAGCACATGAATACAACTAAGAGGCACATTTATACAGCTACTGGGGATAATGATCACATAACCAATTCTACTCACCCCGTCCCAATCAATACACAAGGATCCATTCAAGTTACGTTATAAGCACATGAATACAGCTAAAGATACATGACTCATGTAATGAGTAGTACATGAGGCACATGAAAGCACATGAGAACATGTAAAAATATGAACTAGTACGAGTACAAGGAGTACCTGATGCACATGATAAAGTACATGAACATAAAATACCCGATGCACCCGTAGAGGGATAACATCTCAGGAAAGGATCCATATAGTACTAATCCGTGAAGATACATGTCAGCATCAAGTAAAGTAATCTAGAGCAAGAATATAGTCCAGATAAGTATGAAAAGATCAGAGAATGTACTCGCCTGCTAACTAAATGTCCAAGACGAAAGTACTGTCCGAGGAGTAGTGTCTGGCTCCTATTAGAACATCACAAGTCACAACAAGTCCAAAATAGTAATAAGATGCACTACGATGCATACTACATGAATCTAGATCAATCTAGACCAAAGTTAACTCTTGGTCAACTCTGGTCAACCCTAGAAGTCAAACTAGGTCAACCAAGTCAAACCTAAGTCAAACTAGTCTATATTAGTCTAACCAGTCTATTCTAAGTCTAACAAGACTACACAAGTCTAATATAGGCTCACTAGTCGAGCAGACACACAATACACCCATAGGCTAAGAGACTAGGCCATAGGCTAAACCATGTCTAAAACCAACCATAAATCCCATTTACACAAGATTATACCTATATCTAAAGTAATACACATATTACATATAGGCTCATATGTGAAAACTACACATACATTATCTATCCATATTAATATATGATATGGTACACACATTAGCATATAGGTACCTATAGTATATCACACATACATTATAGGATACCTAAAAATGGAATCTCAAATACTCAAGTATAAAGAATGGGAATGAAATGTGTTTGTGTGTGTGTGAAACATGAGAGTGTGTAGTGTAGTGTATGAGACATATATGTGTGAAACTGAAAACAGTGTGCAGCCATAGAAATCAGAAAGCAGTACAAGGGAGCTAACCAAATGGCAAAAAGAAAGGGAAACCAGCCAACAATTCAGAACAGTGCAAACAAACTCAGTTCAGTCCCACATACCCAGAAATCTCAGTTCATTGAGAACACAAAAATCAGTTTCAAACTCAGTTTTCAGCCCAAACTTCCATTCTCAGATTTTGAACCCAACCCATATCAAATCAACCCAAAATTCATCATACATTTAGATAACATATAGGTGAAGCAACTTGAGGTTTTAAACCACACTAATCAGCAGTTAAAATAGGTTAAATAGGCTGCCAAAATCATGTTTAAAATTTGAAAAAAAAATCAGTGAGACTGAACTGATATTAGGGATATCAGAAAAATGGGAAAATCGAGAATTGAACATCAAGATCGAGCTAAAGTGCTAAAACAGTGGTTGGTAATGAATATACACATTGTGTACGTGTCATATGATATATTGGTGTCCACCCAAGTGGACACAATGTGTCCAAACTGAATTAAAAACCCAATCGAACCCAGGACACAGTGCAACAGGAAACTCATCATGCACGTGTTCACAGTGTTCGTGCACTCGACACGACACGACACAAGTCACGTGGTCGTGTCCCAGTGTCGACTAGGTCTAGGACTAGGACTAGGACACACTGATACGTGTCCACAACACGTGTGCGTGAGACAGGACACGCGTATCAATGCACAAAAATGACAACCATCAGCACAGTACAAATTCGATGCACAGTCCCGTGCGTGTCCGACACGACACGTGAGGCTCTGAAATTTGGGGAGCCCTGTGTCAGTGTCAGCCCCGTGTCACATGCCAATTTTCACGTGTCGAGGAGTCGTGTCCAGTGAGCTGTGTCCCCCGTGATGCAGGGCATGCAAACCGCCTGTGCACGCGCACGCACGACAGTGTATACACGTGTCTGTGCTGACTCGACACGACACAAAATCACACAAGGACATAAGAAATATGTAAACAACACATAAACCTAATTTCCTATTCAAATGGATTCCTAAAATGACTCGAAATACCCATTGGGGTATTTCGTCAAACACTTGAATACTAGGGCTGATACGTGTCCAAACGGGACACGAAATGGACACAAAATCTAGGGTTTCCTATTCCTACAGTTAGGTTAGGCCTAGGGCTCCCTAGATATGCAATAAAATTAGGATTCTATGGTGTGGAATGAAAATTACCTATCTGTATCAAAATCCTCAAAAAGCTCCACAAAGGGGTGTTCCTCTTGATAGCCAACTCCTCCAATTTGCTCCCAAGCTGAGATTACTTGTTACGAACAGCAAGAGGAATAAAATTAGAACCCATTGCAATTGGTTTGGGTGAAAAAGGAATTAAAATGGATTTTATAGGATTTAATGAAGATGGAGACTTACCTCTTTCTAAAACTTTACAAAATTCCTAATGGAGGCTAGCCCTAACTTTGAGAAGCTTTAAATAGGGGAGAGGGGATCAATAGTGGCCGGCCAAGCTTATTAGGGTTAGGGTTTGGCTACATGGTGTGGGCCTATGGGCTTTAAGGCTTAAGTCATTAGTCATGACTTATGAAGTCACAAGCCATTCTAGCCTAATAAATTCCTAATCTCTCCAAACAAGTTCTAATGAGTTAATCCTCACTAACTTAGGTCAAGCTAAGGTTACTTAACCTAACCAAGTGGTCATGATCTAGGTTAGTCTCTAGGTTAGTCTCCTAGTCAACACTAGTCAAAGTCAACTATAGGCCCAAAATCAATTATACTAAAAATCACTAAAAATCTCATTAATTCTAACAAATCTAAATAATAAATAATAATTCCAAATAATTCCCAAAATTTCAAAAATGACCAAAATACCCTCAAGCTAGAAAAGTGGTAGTGACATAGGTAAAGAAGAGACATAATCCTGAGTGCACCCTAACGGGCCACCGTTTAAGAAAGAAAACATGGCATAAAGAGTAAAGTACAATAAAGCCGAAAAGACATGGCAACTTGCAATCATAAAAGAAGGAAATGCATAAAAGGGGAAAAATGCCAAAACATCGTGCGTCCAATGGCTATGCACCCACAGGGTTCTATGCGCCTACATGAAGGCTAACATATGCCAAGTCATGCCAAGCCTTGCCGCGGATCGCACAAATTGTGTCGCGTTCTTATGTTAGCCATACATAGAAAACCGTGCCATGACTAACCAAATCGTGCTAAGTCGGTCCAAGTCGCGCCGCGACTTGCACGAGTCATGTCATGCCTAGCCGTGGCACGCACGAGCCGTGTCGTGTCGTGTCGTATCGTGCCAAGCTGTGGCACGCACGAGTTGTGTCGTGATCGTGTGAGCAACCCATGGAAAAGTCATGAAGCAACATGGCCAAAATGCCCAAAGGAAGGTGGCCTTGGCCACCATGCGCCCAAGGTGGGAGCAGTATGCGCCCACTACGGCAGCCCCTATGCACCCAAGGAGGGTGGTCTATGCGCCCAAGGAAGGAAAGCAAGACCCTTGTGGCCAAGTGCCAAGGAAAAATAAAGCAAGGTGTTGTGACATGCTTTAGAAAGCTATGCGCCAACACAAGGTTATGCGCCCACATAGGAACACACTTATGCGCCAAGGGGGGCACACTTATGCGCCCACTAGGGAGGAAGGATTGCTTTGGGCGCATGACAAGTTCATGCGCCCAAGCACTGTTCTTCTTCCCGACAAGTCCGGGAAGAAAAATGCGAAAAAGCCGCAGCTTCCGAGCTCCGCCAAATCTCCGTCCGGAGTCCAAATTCGGACTTCCACAGGTGAAAACGGGGTAGAACGAAATTCTATACGACATGGAACCATCAAAACATACAAATGAAGAAGTTAAATAGATCAAAACTTCAAAAATCCAAAAATAATAATTTCCTAGATCTATAAAAATTCATGCACCAAAATAAAAATCTTCAAGTTCTAAAGTGGTTTAGAATCATGCTAAGAAGTCATTGGAACCATCAAAATGGGTTCTCAAGTGGAAGCAAGATGCATTTGCCTAAGCTTGGTGGGTGGAGGAATTATTGAAAGAGGAGGAAGAAGAAGAAGAAGTAATAGAGGAGAGAGAGTGGGTTGGTGGACTTTAAATGTGGGGGTTTTAACATGTTGAACCAAAGAAATAAACTAAACTAAACCAAAATAAACCAAGTCAAACCATGATATGCCATGATGAACCTAAGCAAGATTAAACCAAAATTAGCTAGCAAGGCAGGAGAAGTAAAATATGTGTCAGGATTCCATACACGTATACTGGAAATACCTATAACGGAAAACGGGGGTGACAGCTAGCTGGGAAGGATTGGAGTATTGGAGCTTGAGGGATCTTTGAATCTTGGATCCATTTTCATTAGAAATCCATCGCCCAATTGGTATGAGCTTTCTAAATCATTAATTTCCATCAAATTAGTGTAGACACATTCATTAGGGACCCCCATGCATTAGGTTTTCCATGGAGAGGAGTTTTAACTCATTCTCCTCTCATTTGGAGATTTTTCTTTTTGTATTTTAACCCATTTTAAGGGAAATCCGAGAATGAGATTCTAGGGTTTATAAAATAGGTTTGTTAGACTCTAATGGTGATTTAGAATATGTGGGTGAGCTTGGGGTCAAGTTTGAATCCATTTGGAGTGCGTATCACGAGTGTATCGGATCTGCACGCCAAGTGTTTGACAAAATGACCAAAAGAGCACCAATGCTCTATATTTCAGTTTTGAACATTGTACTAGCTTTACATTACCATGAGTTATCAATTCTAGGATTATCCAATGATTTTAAGTGGTTTGGTGGGTTGTATGTTGATTAGGGTTTTAGAGTGGGTGTGTGGACTAGGTGTTGATATTGGACTGGTATCACTATATTATTCAGACCACTGCATCCACACTGCTCAGTCTCTTTGAACTAATATTCTGCCACATTTACACTAATGACCTTATGTCCAGATGTTACCCTTGATTTAGTCACTTATTGACAGTTCCTAAAGATTAGTCCAATACTCCCATCGTTTAAGCCTTCAATGGTACAGACCCTTAGTATTAGTTCAATCACCCCATTTCATTATCCAGATAAATCATTATAGGTTCAGTTACCTAATATTTTTAGACAATTCATGAATGGTCAGTCACTTTACCTTATTGTTCAGATATTTTAACTTTGGTATCAGTGATTCAGACCACTATGAACCTTCATTATTCAGTCCCTTCAAACATTCATTTCAGTCCACTGTAACTATACCCAGTCCTTTGTTTGAGTTTGTCCTATATCTCATTTACTATTCAATCCAGTTTGGGTGGTTACCACAGTGTAATGATCAGTCCTATACCTATTTGAATTAGATATTTCAGTCCACATATTAGGCGATCAGTGCATTTTTACATCATGTCCAGTCCCATTCCCTTATGAATTCAGCTCTTCTTACCATTCATTATTCAATCCTTGTAAACCCCCTTTGGTATCAGTCCATGAGATACAAGGGATAGGCTCAGGTTTGAAGTTCGGTCGAGTCCCTACACCTTGAATTTTTAGTTCAGTATATTAGAGGACGGAATTCATATGTATCAACTGTAGGCTTTTGTAGTTTTGGTATCAGTTGCTCTTGTCCAGTCTTTATGTTTTGTGTCAGTCCCTTGGGATATACTGTTCTGTCCTTAAATTGGACTTGGTAACAGTCACTGCATCAAATCCACCTCAAGTTTGGTCTTTAGTGATATAGTATCAGTCCACAGTTGGTTCTTTTGAGTAGCAGTTCTAACATACACTGTGCAGTCCATATTTCTTTTAGTATCAGACCCTTGAGTCTATGTATCAGCCCACTTGGCTTGAGTTGGTTGTGTCAGTCACCATTATCTAGGTTAGTTGTGATTTTATTCTGATTTTCAGTGCCATATTTGATACCTGGTCTCAGTTGCATGTTGGTTAAGTTTCCTGTTCCACTTGGGATTAGATAGTCAAGATCCTTGTATCTCATATTGTTTGTCCTCAGTTACGTTCATTCCTTTTTATGATTAGACAGTGAATTGAGTATAGGTGGGGGAATAGGTATATGTCAAACCCTACTTCATCTTGCTCAGTCACCTTAGCATTTGTTCAGTCCTTTTCACTGAGGTCAAGTCTTACATTCATATTTGTTTCCATCTTTTGGTTGCAGTACATCAGTTCTTAAGTATCAGTCCCATTCATCTTATTGTCCAGGTATCTCACATAGTCAGTCTCCTAGGTTGGTTCAGTCCCCAGTTTTCTTGGGTTCAGTTCTTACCTCAAATGTCTTGTTTAGTTCATTAATAGACATTGCTCAGTCCCAGTTTAGCAAGGATCCTAATGTTCAGTCTCAAGTTCATGTACCAGTTCACCTTGCATTGGTTAGTTGATGTTACGGTCCTTATTACCTTTTTGTATCAGTTAATGATTTCAGTCCCAAAATCCCTTAAGTATCCGTCTTCGTTACTATTAGTATTCAGTCCCCTCTCTACCTTAAACATGTATCAATCCTATTAAATCATTCAGTCTCTGCCTTTAGTTGTTCAGTCCCTAACTTAGTTTCAGTCCCTATTAGCTTTGTTTATATGTCCAGTCAATAGGATATTGGTTACAGTCCATTACCTTCCCATTGTATCAGTCCCATATGTGTCTTGGTATCAGTGTGGTTCATCCCCATTTGATTGTCCACATTTTAACTTGTATCAGTCATTACAAACAGAGCATTTGCTCAGTCCACCCCAACTGATCAGCCCCTACTGGTTACCAGTTCAGTCCATACGTGGACTTGATATCAGTTCCACTTGATACATTGTACCAGTTAGTGAAGGGGGAGGTTAGCTAAGTGTATATCCTAGAGTGTGCTTGTATTGGTAGTGTCAACCTTTGAGTGATTTTGATTATGGGAGTGCATAGTGTGAACCTATGTCAGTTGAGTATCCAGTCCTTGTTTGTTTTTGTGTCAGTCCCCTTAATTCCATAGGTATCAACATAGGGAAGAGGGAGCCACAGCAACAGGGAACCTGTAGGCAGTGCAGGGGATTGCTCCCTGTTCAGCAGGAAACTGCCAGTGGCTTGTACAAGCCTGTACTTGGCCTTGTGCCCATGAGTGTCCTACCTGTATAATGCAGGAGATTACCCCTTTAGCAGGCAGTACAAGTGTGTGTTAGTGTCCAGGGTGTGTGAGGCTTAGCCTGTACTTGCCCTTGTGATCATTTGACTGACCTTATGTGGGTGTGTCTATATATTTTTATTTTTTATTATTTTTTTTGGAATAAGGGTGAATTTATTCCTCGCATATAGCGAAAAAGGTATTACAGTACAACATCAAAACTTTTCATGCCCCAAATAATAACATTATGGGACCATTACTGATACATCGAATTCTATGTTACGTAGAATTCCAATAGGGGGATAGTCAAGCCATCAAAGATACGTCTGTTTCGCTCCTTCTAGATGTGCCAAACGGACGCAGTGAGACACACTCAGGCTCTTCTGGCCCACCCCGGATCCCGGCCTCTGTGATCCCGAATCCAGCTGAGAATGCTTCGGATGTCTCGATCCACCCCAACTCCTCATCTCAGCTGTGCACACTGCTCAGTCCAAATATGCCAGGTCACCGGGTATACAAAGAAGAGATGCCCCATAGATTAATCCTTCCTATTACATAGCTCACATTTGGCATCCAGTATCTGCATCCCAAACCTGAGGAGTCTGTCCCTCGTCATTAGTCTACCACGAAGAAGTCGGTATGCACATAGTTACATTTTACATGCAACCCCCTTGCCCCAAATGAAGTCCGCCTCCTCAGTCCGATCGTAATGGGTACGAACCAGATCGTAGCAGCTATGAAAGCAGAATAGGCCTGATCCGCCCCCGTACCTGGGCCTGCCCAGCTTCATGAATCCTCATGCTGGCTAGCGTCAATAGTAATAAGCCGAAGTTCCTCGGCAAGCTGGGCAATATATGGATGTCCTTCTGGCCTCCAAACTCCATCTCTGATGATCCTACTGCAAGTGAGCCCCCTGCCCACTTCTCTGTCCAGCTGACCTCCCAAAAGCTCAAGCAAGGATCTGGAACCCAACCAAGGGTCTAGCCAGAGGTCGGTAGTCGTCCCATCCTTCATGTTCCTGCAGATAACGATCTGAAGTACCGGTCGATACCTCAGAATGGCCTTAAACGTGACCGAGTAATTGTTGTCTATCCTGCAGGCCCAGAAGTTAGTCCTCCCCAGGTATCTGTTCGCCATCCATCTTGTCCAAAGTGATCCCCCTTGATGAATCTCCAGGCCATCTTCACACAAGCTGCCTTCTTGACCTCATAAAGAGGTCGCAACCCCACACCTCCTTCTTTCTGAGGTCGACAGAGTTGGTCCCAGGAGATCGCATGTATTCCGTCCCTCCATATGAAGTCAGCACAGATGGCCTCTACTTTTCGGATAGTAGCCGTAGGGATCTGGATAGACTGGATCCAGAACATCGTGATGCCCGCAATAACCGAACGTACCAGCTCAATCGTACCGCCAAATGATAGACCTGTAGCTTGCTAGCCTTCTACTCTCCTCTGAGCAAAGTCCACCAAGCTATGACAATCCTGGTCTCTGGCATAGTTGACCGTCAGTGGAACTCCCAGGTATTTTACTGGAAGCTCGCCTCTATCCACTCCCAAGGCGAAGGCTCTCTCCTCCTACTATGTACACAGGGAGCTGAAGTAGACTCTACTTTTCTCTCGGTTCAACTGGAGCCCAGAAAGTCGCCCGAACTCCTCCATAATGTCAGATAGCGCTCTCATGCCCCGCATGGAAGGCTGAAGGAGCACCAATAAGTCATCAGCATAAATCAAATGGGATACGACCGGACTCACCAACCAGAAAAGGGAAACGATCCTCTTGCTATGTACTGCCGTATCCATCATGCATATGAAGTACTCCATCACTAAGGTAAATAGGTACGGGGAGAGGGGGTCACCCTGCCTCAACCCCCTGTTGCTCCTGAAGTAGCCATGCAGCGTGCCCTGGATGAGGACTGAGAAAGTAGGGGAGCAAATGCACTCCCTCACCCTCGCAACCCACCTCTCGTCGAATCCCATGGCAAGCATCAAGTGACACAGGAAGTCCCGGTTGACCGTATCATAAGCTTTCCGGAGGTCAAGCTTCACACAAGCCTTCATCCCCCCAGGTTTGCTGAACTCCCTCACCATCTCATGAGCAAGTAAGCTGTGCTCTGCTATCGACCGACCCTTGGTAAACGTAGCTTGATTTTGGGACACCAATCCCTGCATAATCCCCTCCATACGCCTGCACATAAGATGAGTGATAATCTTGTAAAGAAAATTACAGCAAGCAATGGGCCGAAAATCTGTTAGTGAGGTCGTTCCCTCCTTCTTAGGAACCAGCATCAAGAATGTGTGGTTCATCTCCTTCAGAAGCCTGCCCTCTACAAAGAACTCCTGAACCGCCGCTAGGACATGGGTCTTAAGCACACCCCAGTGTCGCTTAAAGAACCCAGAAGAGAAGCCATCAGGCCCGGGGGCTTTGTTGGGATTCGCCTTTATCACAATATCTTCCACCTCCTCCATTCTCACAGGTACCAGAAGCAGACTGTTCCCATGGCGGTACACCAGTCTTTTCGTGACAAGGGCTGGAAACGTGCTAGAGTAGTCCGTCTACTGATATAGGTCAGTGTAAAATCTGACGGCCTCCTCCTGGATCTCCGCCGGATCTCCTACAAGCCGTCCCTCCGTGGTCAGAAGTCTGGGGATGCTGTTCCGGTGCTGTCGGGTGCGGATCATATCGTAGAAGAATTTGGTGCAGCGGTCACCATCTTTGAGCCAGGTACATTTAGCCCTCTGTGCCGCACTGATCTCCTCCTGAAGTCTCATGATGCTGACCTCCCCAATCAGGATCTTCTCCCTAGCCGCCAGCTCCTCGTTCAGAATATCAGCTTGCAGGGCCACCTGAGTGTCCCGAAGCTCAGCTTCCTTATCCGCCAGGGAAGTCCACGGTCTCGTCTTCACCTACCCTCAGATAGCCCGCTTGAGATGCTTGAGTTTGTGAACCATGCAGAACTGAGCCGTGCCTTTCCGGAAGTGCTACATCTCTTCCGTAACCACCTTCTCATATCCGGCCGACAGATACCAGCTGTTGTTGTACCGAAACGGCCTCACCCACAGAATGGGTCTCTCAATGAGGCCAACCCGAATAGGAGAATGGTCGCTAGTACCCGCTGTCAGACCTTCCGCCACCGAGTTCGGAAAGCACCTGAACCACTCACTGTTGCCCAAGGCCCGATCCAACTGACAAGCAATTCGATTATGAGTAGCCTTGTTGTGCCAGGTCCAGATGTGTCCCGCTCGCTCCAGCCCCCGTATCCCTAACCTGAGCAGACACCTCTGTAAGTCATATAAGATTGAGTCCGGAACAGGACGACCTCCCACCATCTCTTAACGAAGCAGCATAGCATTGAAGTCCCCTATGATGAGCAGAAGAAGATGTATGTTGTCCGCCATGAGACCCAGGTGCACAATGTTCTCCCACAAATCCTTCCGGAGTCTCCGGTCATTGTGTCCATATACAGCACCCAGACGAAACCCACCTTTGTTCTCGAAAGTAACACCGATGAGTTGTTCTGATTTATGGATTTGCACCCCTTCCCAGCTACCTTTGCTCCACCTAACCCAGATCCTTGCCATTCCACAAAGATCTAAGTTGTGAATGTGATCCCAGTTTGTCGGAGTTCTTTGCGAGAGCATAGCGGTCCCTCTAATCTTCGTCTTCAGCAAGATAGCAATGTCATACGACTCTCTCCTCAGTACCCCTCCAATCTCCTTCCATCGTCCAATGGAACACCCCCCTAATGTTCTATGCTAGGACCGACATCTAAATAAAGGAAGAGGGGTCCCCCTGGAACTCGTCTGGATCGACACTCGAGGGAAGTGTCTCATCCGCCTGATCAATGACTGCGTCTACCATAGAGAAAGGAGCAAGATGGGCCTGAATCCTGCTGAGAGTAAGCGCCCAGTCAGGATTGTCTTCAGTCTGGTCATCCATTTCCTTCGCCAGAGGGATATCCTCCCGTGTTCCCGGAGCGTGTCTTTTCCTGCTGCTGTATACTATGATCGTCGGGGAGGCCTCCATCACCATCGGACCACTACCAGCCGCGCTCATACCCCAAGTCACGATGGTCCTCTATGGCCTGAATGGGACCAGTGCACCCTGCGTGCCCTCCTGTCTCTGCGGTGATCCTGACTCCTGCCTCCTATCGACCTCCATCCCTGTGTCTGCCTCCATATGTCTGTCTGGCTCCGTCTCCCCAGGCACGTGACTGGGGGTCGTCTCCTTCCCTGGAGTCTCCGTCTGAGCTGCCTGTGGCCTGGTAGACTCCTTTCCCTTGTATTTGCACGCACTAGTAGTGTATCCAAAGCACTCAGAGTAAGAGCATATGGGGGACCCAGTCATACTCCACCGCCTGTGTTAGAACCTCCCCTAATGGTATCTGATACTCCAGCATACTCGGTAGCTCCACGCCCGCTTTGATCTCCACGAAGACCCTGGCATACATCAGTCTGGTGCGAAAGGTAGTGGCCTCATCTGCTTTGATCGGCTTCCCCACAAGGCTGGCAAGTCTCATGAGGAGCGGGATACTCCAATACTTTACTGAGAATTCAGGGAATCTGACCCAAATGGAAATAGCATTCAGCACCTCCTTCTCACACTTCAGTTCCGACATCCACTCCTTTAGTATAATGAGTCTCCCATCAAAGGACCAAGGCCCTCCCTGTAGGATCCTGGACACATACTACGCTAAGCCAAATTTGACATAATAGAACCTGTTCTCCCGAGAGAAGAATTCCATGCTACCTTCGGGTCTCCAAACACGCTCCGTATAACCCCGAATTTGGCCAAAGAATGGCTTGTTCCCTAATACATACAGTACCAGAGTGTTCTTCCAGAATTCGAAGACTACCGCTATTTCTTCAGCGGAGAAATACGCCCGTAGGCCCTCCTCCAACCGACATCGGTAGGACAAACTCCATCGACATCGGGCTTTTCACAGCCACTGGCGTATAGACCTCCTTCCATGACCGAGGCCCCTGCTCTTCAGTGTGCATCCTGGTCGGGAGGTTCACAAGACCCTGGCATGTCTTGACGGTATCAGTAGCAATACCCTTAGCCTTCTCGGCCACCGTCGCCTTAGGCCTCCAACCCGTAACAGACCGCACCATTCCTCTTCCACGACGTCGGATAACCATTGTGTCGACCGAGGATCGATTCCCATAGTTCCCTGGCCCCGTCCTTCCCGAAGCTTGGGACTATGCCCCTCGCCGTCCTCTCATCCGTCTTCGCGTCACAGTCTGCCAGCCAGCCTCCCCAGAGTTATCCTCCCCAAATCCGAACTCGAATATGGAATCCTCTCCTCCGGAAGTGTCGCCCGACCCCCCCCGCCCTTGGGGGTCCCCCTGTCTCTGCCTGCCCCCCGACCCCTCACCGCCTGGGGGGGTCCTGCCACCACCTCCGCCCACCCCCCTCCGCCTGGAGGGGCCACGCCTCCACCGTCCGACACCTCCCCACCCCCCTCGCGTGGGTGGGTCCCGCCGCCGTCGCCCCTAGTAGGACTGCTGGGCCCAGTCCCGCTGCTGCCGCCTCCACCCGACCCCCCCCGCCTGAGGGGGTCACGCTGGCGTCTCCCGACCCCCCCCCCCGCGTGGGGGGGTCCCGTGCTGGCCACCGCCCGGAACGAGAGGTCGTCCCCCCTATCCTCCCAGTCGACGAGCCCCCTTCCCCGCGAGCGGATCAGGGGGTCGGAGGGGAGGTTCGGTCGACGTATCGCAAACCCTAGCAGAGGGGGCGATCGCTTTCTCCATCTTTTTTTTATTTCCATCAGGGTGCGTCTACATATATATATATATATATATATATATATATATATATTATATGTGTGAGGTAGTGAAAGGGAAGGAAGAGCAATAGGAGAAGGTATCAGTATATAAGGGAAAGAGTTAAGTCATCAATAAGGTGTGCTATAGATAGGGAATGTTATAAAGGATATATGGTAGATAGCAGCCCAATTTGAATAGGGAAGAGGCTAAGGTAATGTATCCTGGGTAGTAGCTAGTATAGCCTATATACATAATGTATAAACTCAATAACCTAGAAATAGATTCATACAATCTAGGAATGACGAGTTGGACCTAGGCTTGACTCAATTGACCTAGTTTGACCTGTATCGACCTAGAAAAGGCCTAGAAGCATGTAATAGATACATTTAGATATATTGTTTACTCTAGAACACCAAATAACTCTGTATATCTCATATATAGGTTTGTGTGACGCCATTTTGGGCATCGATCCTCATTTATTGCTCTGGACGATAGGTGAGTGCATTCTCTAATAGTTTCCATTATTTGATTACTACTATAATTCAAGTATTTAGAAATGTTACTTATGATTCTTGGCACGATGGTATACATATTGGTATTGTTATTGGATCTTCAGTCATGGGATGTTACCTTAACTCATCGCAATGGTATCAGATACTGTTCTCATTGGTATAGATAATATTGGATAATATTAGATAATACTAGAATATTAGGATTGGAATACATAGGCTAGTAATGTGTCATGGTTGAATCCATCGTATCAGTCGGGACGGGGGAGGGGGTACTAGTTAGGTATGTGATCAAGAACTATCGGCAAGTAGTATAAATCATTGGCTACTAGCTAATCATACACTTCATGTATGGTTGAGCTAGCTTTCCTTAGTGTAAATCATTGAATCTCCCAAGCCAATCATATATCTAATTGGTATTCCAAAACACATTGTCTATTATAGTTTCATACTCAGTTCACCAGCCACATTGCTCTATCTTTAATATGGTAGTTTCTCTTCCATTACTGTCTCACATAGATTACCTTTTTAGATTATATTGCCCATCTCTTTTCATTATATTATTGCCTCAGACATGTTTTCCTTATCGTATATAGCATTTTCTTTATCACTGCTTTATAGTTTTTGTCTATTAATTAGAACTGCTATTTGGGTTGTAATTTGCTCCAATTCTAACTGGATATTATTTTTCAGAGTATTTAGAGGGCTGACGACCATACGAATGAGATTTCCTTTGGGGCTGGTGCTTGCTGAGGATGCACCTTTAGTATTACTTTTAGCTAGTATCTAGGGTTACTGGACCTGGTCTCCATTTTATGAGATTGAGATGTTATATTTATACAGGACATGTACCATATTGACTTAGACTTTTAGACTTTTTGTGTTGAGATTTCTGTTGCTATTCAGTCTTATCTTCATTATCATCTATCCAAATATCGTGCTCATTCTTCCCTTAGAACTTGTGATTGAGAAATATATTTCATGTCATATTATTCCTCCGTGTGGAGATGACATGTTTATATTTTATATTGTTAGATACTAGATAGTATAGACAACATCTACAGCGTTCTACCGCCGACACTGCGGCGTAGGCTGAACGTACCCATGCCCTTGTGCCCCTAAACATGGTGCGGGTCGTGACAATTAACTACCACCCTTACTCAATAGAAAGGTGTACAGTGTGTAGGCATATTCGTGAGTGCTAGATGGTAGAGTAGATAGGTGATCTATGGAAGTATGGCTTAGGGTTTAAAAAATAGATTTAGAATTTATATCCTTTGAGATTAGACCTACCTAGAAACTCGACTGCGAAATTGGAAACCATACCTTAAGAAGACCAATGGATCATCTCCTAGAACACCTTGTAGATAGAACGGTAGGGTTGGACTAAGTTACATTTAGTGGTTATGAAGAAGGAGGGATCATGGAAGTAGCACTATGGATAGGTAATAGAGATCAAAGAGGGTGAGGATCTAGCGAACTGCATTCTTAGTGTGTAATACCTTGTTAGAAAGGTAACATCCAAGAAGACCATGTCATAGAAGTGAGCAAAAAGGATTGAAGATAAGAAGTTCTAGGGTGTTATAAGTTAGGACATGACCTTGAATGATTAGTTAGCCATAGCCTCAAGAATCAAATGCTATCTTAGGAACCCTTGATAGAAAATCCAATATTCTAGTAGGAGTAGAAGCTCGACTTGCCCTGTCTGACTGATCATTCGAAGCTCAGAATTTGTAACACCCACTTTTCTAAAAAAAGGGTAATTTTAAACTTTTGTAAAAGTTTATTATTTAATAATAGCATTTATGATTTATGGAAATTTTTATTTAATTTAATACTATTTAAAATTGGTGAATTATAATTTTGATGTCTTAGCTAGTGAACTCTAGAACTGTTGAGCCTAGAGACTAACCATGACCATGGGGACCAAACCATGTGATTAGAATGACTATTTACAACTTTTTAGGCTAAGGGTATTTTGGTCATTTTGTGACTTTTAAATTATTTAGGATTTTGATTAATTGGTAAATTTTAGATTATTTTAATAATATTTAAATTAATGTATTATGATTTTGGTCATTTTCATATTTTAATATTTTGGGAAAATTTTATATTTTTAATATTATTTTATTGGATTTGTTTAGGCGGGTTTGAGTTTCGTGTCGTTCCGACTTGTATTGTGATCCGGGTAGCTTAAACTCTAGATGGGACCCAAATTAAGTAAAGCATGACTCACAAAACCCAACATTTAAGTTAGTTAAGTAAACTAATTTTTATCATGTTAGAATGGTTAAGTTAGAGACTCAAAACTAGATCATTTTGACCCCAAACTTGAACCTAGTCTAGACTTAACCATATGAGACTAGAGAGGGGCAATTAGTATATTTCCCATTAGCCCTAATGGACTCTTTATGGCAGCCACCTTTAGGATAGAATGATTCATTTCATTCATTACAATCTTGTCTCTTTTATTTTCCTTTTGTTCTTCCCTAATTTTAGAGAGCCTTCCCATTAATTTGATCTCCAAATCAAATCATTCCTTCACCAAACCTTCCCTCAATCATTCCCATTCTCCAATGGAAGGGTGCTACCAAGGATTGGAAGAGGAGTGCAAGGAGGAGTGTCCACTTTGAGGGATCTTCGTATCGAAGCCGTGTCCTAAAGGATTTTATTGGGATTCCACTCCCAATAGGTAAACCCATCCTCTAAATCGATTTTCTTTGCATATAAATTAGTTTTGAATTCGTAGGATCCATCTTCATGCATGTTTCCCATTTAGATTCAAATTTGAGGCCATTTGGAGCTCTCTTGAGGATTTTAGATATGTGTCTGGTGTCCTACTTGGTAGATCCCAAATTAGGACACCCCATGTGTATGTATGTATGATAATAGTTTAAATAGATATTTAAATTCAGTTTTAGAAATGGTTAGAGAGTGGATTGATCTTAGTTAGGTTGGTTAGAATGAGTTTCATTTGGATACCTATGTTTGTATCCAAGTATCTTGGCCTATATGTGTTCTTTTGTCCAAAACAACTCAAACTCGTCATAATATTCATCCACGTTTTTATTAACCAAAGCAAATTAGAAATGTCATAAATTTTAGCTTAGAACTCCGATTTATCTCTCGTTTTTTTTAAAAGAACCATATCGAAGTTAGCTTTCCAAATATATATTTTATTAAGCCAAATTATTTTTGTAACTTTCTTTAGAATTATTTGAGTGTCAGCTATACGAAAGACGAACGTGTTTCGGTATTTTTGCGATTTCGGGAGCTTTCGGACACGAAAATGCGATCCGTTTAATGTTTCGGAAAGCTAACATGAAGGGCTACAACATACTTTAATCCTAGAATTTAGTAGAGGCCCAATTGGTCCAGTATTGGTTTTAAGTAGAAGAGTGACTATACGATATATGCATTTTGTGTAACCTATGAGCCTATGTAGTATGGATATTAAATGAATATAGAGTATGTAATACATGATATGTTAGATGAATGAAATGATATATATATGATATATATCCTCTTTACATTAATGTATATATATGGTTGAATGCAAGCATGTAGAAATGCAATTAATATAATGTATGTAAGCAATGTATAAATGCATGAATGAAAGAATGATATACAATGTATGCATGAAAGTATATAATAAATGCTAGATATGAATACAAAGTATACATATAATGATAGATACGAATGCATAATATATAAATAATATAATACAATATATAATGATAGCATGTATAGTAATGTAGAATATATGATGCAAGCATGTATATTTCCACTGTTTTCCCTTTTTCTTACATTTTCCTTCCCTTCCCTTTCCATTTCAGTTTTTTTCCCCTTTTTCCCTCTTCTATTTTTACATGTGGTATACAATGTATATAATGTATAGATGCATGTAAGTATGTAATATGCATGAATGACATGTATGTAATAAAAATAAGTATACGTATGCAACTTAATGATATGTGAATTGATATAATGCCTAAACTGAAATATGCATGCATATGGGATATGAATGAATGTATAAATGCATGAATGAATGTCATATATGAATGAATGAATCAATCAAAGGTATAAGTAAAATATAATGCATTGTAATGAATGTTAACATATATAATGTATAAAAGTATGTATGTAAATGTGCATGAATGTATATATCTATGTAACTATGTAAATATGCATGATGTAACATATGCCTATATATATATATGTATGTAATATAGATATGCATGTATGTATGAAGGTATATATTTATATATATTATCTATTTTATATTATGCATTGTTATGGTTTACATTATCTTGTGATTGTGTGAATGCTAGCCTAGGCTTGGTTAGGCCTAGTGAGACTTGTTAGACTTGTTTGGGCTAGGACTTGATCTAGTTGACCTAATTTGACTAGTGTGGTCGACTAGAGTTGACCAAGTATTGACTTTAGTCTAGTTTGACCTAGACAGCATGCAGATGCATTGTACATTTTATTTATCATCTCTCGTATACATCTTGACCTGTGTTGCTCTAAATAGGACTCTCTGGCTTCAGTTTGGACCTCTATACCTATCAGCTATTCAGGTTATCAGGCGAGTACATTCTCTGATTATTTTATATCTTGTTTAGGATTATATTTCCTGTTTTAGATTATCTTACTTGATGCTGACACGTTGGTAACACGGATTAGTACTATATAGATCCCTTCATGAGATGTTATCCCTCTCGGGAGCATCAGATATTCTTGTCTCGTGTGTTTCACTTACATCACGTATCTCATGCTTCTATTATCATGAATCTTCGAGAATCAGCTAGTGACTCATGTACTCTCATGATCATCGAGCCTTCATGAATCAATTCATGAATCACCCTTTATGGGCAATGTAGTATAATCATGAATCTTAACGTAACTTGACTGGATCCTTGTGTATTGATTGCGGATGGGGTAGTATAAATGAATATATGGATAATTCCAAGTAGTATAATCATGAATCAATTCCGTAGTGTAATCATGAATCAGTCCCTAGCCATTCACATGTTTATCCTGTATACTGAATCACTAGCATTGTCTCTCTTTATATATCATAGATATTTACTTACAGTCTCTCTTTTATATTATGCTATTCTTCAGTTTCCTGTATTTTATTCTCTAGCATGATTATATTTCCTTTCCTGCTACGACTTGTTGAGATGTATTGTGCTCGCTCCTGTCCTGACTGGACCTATTAAAATATTACAGAGGATGAGGACGAGGCGTGCTGTCCCACTTATTATGGGCCTACCCTAGATAACAGTACAGACTTGGACCAGCAGCAAGATCCTTTAGCTGTGGACGACACTCCACTAGACTAAGATGTTTTCCTTATGTTTTTATTCTGGATGATTGTATTATGATATTTGGATTCTGTGGATTTGTTATATCTTTTAGACACTTAGACTCTCTGGTTGTACTTTTGTGGATTCCTTTTCGTTTCTGCAATATCTATCTATCTTCTATTTTATCATTCTGCCTTAGATGTGATTGAGACTGTATCTGCTATGTCACCTCCATTCGGAGAGTATATACTGTACATGTACCTTTATATTGTTAGATGTTAACCTAGGACAGCGTTCTACCGCCAACACTGCGGCGTAGGCTGGACGTACCCACGTCTCGTGCCCTTACTCTAGGGTGCGGGTCGTGACAGAATTATTCTAGAACCTTAGGTTGGGTTCGTCCTTGATCATGCCACTACCCCTTCAATTACAAATACTTTTTGCGAATTTTTATCCCAATATTTTTGTCATAACTAGTCGTCTCATTCGGGTAATGAGTATGGCCTATATTTCTATCCTAAGTCGAGCTACACTATGGATAAACCTTTACTCCTCTGTACCTCCGTAAATATAACTTCCATATCACCATAGGTACCCAGTCATTACCTGCTCAAAATTTTCTTGATCTAGTCACTATGACTTAATGCTCCTTATGTATAGTCATTTTGACTTCTTCCAAGGATGACTTCCTTACCCTTTTATGTAGTACTACCATTTAGTTGTGATAACCCAGGGTTCTATTGTAGCGAGATTGTAGGACCTCACAAATTTCAGGATTTTCCTATATTTACGAGTGATTAGGAGAATCTTCGTTCCAAATAAGCTAATAAGTCAGTAGTTCATGACATCCACTTTCTAATCAGACCATTTGGTGTCCGCTACCGTGACTTTGATACTCGGAGCGCAAGACTAGCTGTTACCTTCAAACAAATTTAGACCTAGATAAGTCCACATTCGCTTACGCCTATTGTGTCCTACTCAAACACGTCTCCTCGTGCCCTATTTTTAAGGCACAACATTCAGGCCTAGGGCCTCAACGTTGCCAATCCTGTGATATCATTGACTGTTCCAATGTAAATTGGAGGCTCAACCTCGACCCAACTCTTTTGACCCACTATTAGTAGCCGAGCTGCTAAACTTGGTGTTAGATATAGCGCCTCAAGCAGGACTCCCTCGTGATAGATTTTAGAGAGTTTTTTAGGAATATAATGACTTGGTAAGCCATGTATTCAAGGTTGGACCTAAGACTGTAAAGAACCATTACTTATGGATTTTTTTAAGATATGATTCCATGCTTCACGAGACTAGGTAAACATCTAAGGTGGGTAGAAATTTCATGGATACTTCCCTAGGAAATAAGTTAGGTATAATATAGTATGAAGCCTAACCCTAACCAGCAATCCTAGAGATTAATAGACTAAATCTTGCTACCTTTGGGCTAAGATAGGACTTAGATTAGAAATATTGGAGGAATTATTCTCTAGCGATAGTGTCAAAAAGGTTAGTAATATAGGAGTGTTAGATAGAGGAAGAAGACCTGAGTAGAATGGAAGATCATATCCATACATGATAAGACTAGCCATGAAATGACCAATAGCAGGTCAGGATTAGAAGATTGACCCATAGGAGTACGTAGCGCTCTAGTTCAACCTTAGCCTTTAATCCCAAATAGATATCAACGATCAGACATACTTGCAAGAATTGTATATAATGATTATAGGTAGAAGGAAGTGGACCTTTAGTGAACTATTATAGAAGTTGGGAGGTAACTTATAGGAATATAGTATATGGTTTAAGGATTTACAAAGTTGTGGAGGAATCGTAAACTTTCTATAGATAAAGCAATAGGAACCATGATAGAAGCCTTACCTATAGGATTGTAACCATCAGTCATATAGGGAGTGTTAGAGAAGCGACATATCATCTCGTATCGTCCTATTCTTAATGGGAGTGCAGGATGTATTCCATGTTGTGAAGATATGTGACTGATCCTAGTCATGCGGTCGATCATTCCGAGATCACAGTGGAACCCAGTCTATCATACGAGAAGCAGTCAGTTAGTATCTTAGATAATAATGAAAAAATGCTTAGAGGGTGTAACTACTTGGAATGCATAGAAGCACCATTCTCCAAGAGAATCTACTGGGGAGCAAGAAGGTTCCATGCAAAATGGTATCCCCATCTATTTATAGATTTTGGTACATTTTAGCTTATTAATCTTGCGTTATAGATTTTTACATATTAGTGTTATTTTAATTTCAAGGACAAAATTTCTTCAGGTGGATAGGTTGTAAGCACCCTAATTTTTTAGAGTTATTTTTTATTTAATATAGTTATTAATAGATATTTTTTCCACTTTTATTTATGATCATAAAATGTACTCTTCCGTAGCTTTGATTTTTGGAGCACAAGAAATGTCAAACTCTAGAAATTTTCTTCATGAGGTTTGACCTAGACAAGTTTATATTCGATTTGGTATATCATGTCCCACTCAAATTTGTCTTCTTTTATTCTAATTGCTTCACACAACTTCGGAGTCAATTTAGACCAAGAAGTTATCTACCGTGAGACTTGTCTTAACTTCCAACTTGTTTTTCAGACTCGACTTGGATCAATCTAATCGACCTAATATATGGTTTCGATTTATTTTAGCCTACTACAAATATGCCAAGGATGTGTTATACAATTTAATTCCTATGTACTACTTATTTTCAAATGGCACATAAGACCCTTTCTAGCCGTTTCGGTGTTTAGTCGACCTAGAAATAATTTCGGGGCTCAACCCTAACCAACATAACCTAGTAAAGACCACCCTAGGTTGCCAACCTATAATATAGACTTTTTAATTTGAATTATGCACAACCATGTGCATAAATTCTTGCACCACATGCACCTTTGACTAAAGTCAAACATCCAATACTATTTAAGGAAACCGCTTGCACCCTTTTCCATAATTGCAATTGAAGTAGAGTGTAGGCAACTCTAGAGGGGGGTGAATAGAGTTTGTGTCTATAATGTCCAATTAAAAATAACTCTATGCTATGCTCAGAAAATAACTACTAAGAGAATATATAGTCAGAGAGTAATAAACCAGAAAGTAAAAGAGTTTAGAAGAGCAAACGCAAACACAAATATATATCCTGGTTTCTCTCGTGGAGGACTAGTCCATGCCCGAGAACTCTTGCTCGGAGTTGAAATCCACTATTTGTGAAATAGGGTACATACATGCCTTTATTCCGAAGAGCACGCCAACTTCTTACAGACACGAGCCTTTGAAGCGCTCGACTACTTCAACTTCGTAGATGCGAAACTTGAAAATTTTCAAGTGATTTCTTTTCAACTCTTGAACAGAACTTCTAGCTGAATCGCACTAAGCACCTTGGGGCTTAGGAAGTTTTGTGGCTAAGAAACTTGGAAGAGTAAGGCTTAGAATATTGAAAGTTTGAGAGTGAGAGATGATTTGAAATGAGAGGAATCAAGCTCTATTTATACTAGTCAAGGGAGGCAGAGTTCCGCCAGAGTTCTATCCCAAATATTCAAAAATTCGACCGTTGGACAGCTCGTAGCAAGGTGTTCCTTAAAATCAGATTGCTGATTTTAAGGAGGCCGAGTTCGGCCCGAGTTCTGCCTTAGGTAGAGTTTGGCCTGAGTTCGGTCTGCCTCAGACCAAAAGCCCTATATGGGTGAGGGTGGTTTGGTTTGGTTTAGGAATTGGTCTGTTTGTGTGGTAGAGTTTGGAGAGATATGTCTAGGGGTTGAGATGACACAGTGCAACTCAACATATATATTTTCCTAGACTCAATAAATTAAAAAATTACAGACTGAGAACAAATACATTTGGAATGCAATGCAAGAGCTTATAGACGACGTCTGTCTTGAACTTGATACGTTGTATTGGATCATATATGATGTTCTGTCTTGGACTTGATGTGTCTTATTAGATCATATCAGATATCAGTTGTTAATTATCTAAATCAGGTTGACTGTAATCCAATTTGGGTCAACAATCTCTCCCATTTTGATAATTAACAAAATGATATTTTTATATCTCAATATTCATAGCTGGACACATGTTGAAGGAGAGAAGAGCTTTTGTACGTATGAATTGGCTCCCCCGCAAATGAATATTTCCATCCTAAAGGATTTATCCAAGCACAACAGACATACAGATACAATGCATATGCAATATTACATCCAATAGCACATAGTATGCAATTTTTCTCTCCCTTTGTCATTTAGCAAAATAGTGCATAGGTTCCCTGTAAAGGGATATTAAAATAGAGAAAATGAAAGAGCAAATACAAAACATAACCATAACCAACCTTAATATTGAAACTAGAAGTCTGATAATCCAACAGGTGAAACTTGCATACATAAACTACATAGTGCATGAAATAAAACTAAAAAGCAGAGACATAACTAGAGTACATCAGCAGCATCATAAAGTAGTAGACCACAGCCATCATGGAGTAGATAGTCTAAAATTGGAAAATATGGATTTTATTGGCTACAAAATAAGTACAACATGCGACAAACTTGTGAATCATTATTCAGTATATATGAATCGTCTCAGGTTAAATGTAGGGGCCGGTTCCCAGCTAGCGGTAGTTCGAAGACACATGGCACTGTGTCGCTTAGGCTTTTACGCCTGGTTGATAGAAGGACCCTTTCGGCTTGTACCTAAAATAATGCAACATATGTAAATTTTGATTTAACAAGTATTTCTGCAGGTAAGACTTATTGCTTGGCAATTTCATCCAAGATTCCCAATTCTCTACGAAGAAAGTTGAAACACTCTTCGGCAAGTGGTTTAATAAAAAATTCTGCTAGCTGAAGATCAGTGTTAATGAATTCTAGATTAATGTGTCCTTGTAATTGATGTTCTCTTAAAAAGTGGTGTCCTAATTTTATATGCTTAGTGCGTGAGTGACATATTGGGTTCTTAGTCAAGTTAATAGTACTAGTATTATCACATAATGTAGGAATGTGCTGAAAAGATAAATTATAGTCTGCTAGGTCTTGCTTCATCGACAAAATCTGAGCACAACAACGTCCTGCAGCTATGTATTCAGCTTCAGTTATAGACAAAGCGACAAAGTTTTGTTTCTTGCTAAACCAAGAGACTAAATCTTTGCCTAATAAATGACACGTGCCGCTGGTACTTTTATGGTCGACTTTGCATCCAGCAAAATTAGCATCTGAATAATCAATTAGGTCAAAGGATGTGGTTTTGGGATACCACAAGCCCACTATAACAGTACATTTAAGGTATCAAAAGATACGTTTAACTGCGCTCATGTGTGATTCCTTAGGGTTGGCTTGATAACGAGCACATAGGCAAACACTAAATATTATATCAGGACGACTAGCAGTTAAATAAAGTAAACTACCGATCATACCTCGTTGCTTACGTTGGTCGACTGGTTTGATGTTGTCAAGATCGAATTTTTTCAGCATATCCTTTGTATACTTTGATTGACTGATGAAAGCCCCTTGCGAGTTTTGTTTGACTTGCAATCCAAGGAAGTAGTTAAGTTCCCCCATCATGTTCATCTCGAACTCTTTCTGCATGCACTTAACAAATTCTTGGCATAATGCCTCATTAGTAGAACCAAAAAATAATATCATCTACATAAATTTGCACTAATAGAATTGTGTCATCAATTGATTTTATAAAAAGTGTCATGTCAATCTTCCTTTTTAAAAAACTTCCTTTAAGTAAGAAAATACTTAGGCGTTCATATCAAGCGCGAGGGGCTTGTTTGAGGCCATAGAGAGTTTTCTTAAGCTTGAAAACATGATCAGGAAATTTATAGTTTTCAAAACTAGGTGGTTGTTTTATGAAAACTTCTTCTTTAATAAAACCATTGAGAAGAACTTTTGACATCCATTTGAAAAAGTTTGAAGTTTTGGAAATATGCAAAGGCACAAAGCATGCAGACTGATTCAAGCTATGCAACAGGAGCATAAGTCTCATCGTATTCAATACCTCCCTCTTGGTTGTATCCTTGAGCTATATGACGTGCTTTGTTACGTGTGACTGAACCGTCCTCATTAACTTTGTTACGAAAGACCCATCGAGTACCAATGATCGAATAGTCATTAGGTTTAGGAAAAATTTCTCAAACCTGATTTCTTTCAAGTTAGTTGAGTTCTTCTTGCATTACAGATATCCAAAATTTATCAAAAAAAGCTTCTGAAACATTTTTATGGTTCTATTTGAGATATAAAAGCAGTACTGGCTATAGAATCTCTAACAGATGAACGAGTACTTACTCCTCTTGATACCTCACCTATTACCAAGTTTTTTGGATGTTCTGGTGTGAAGAAGAACTTCTTTGGTAAGCTTTCCAGCGAACTGGTTCCAGATGTTGTATCCTCAGGGGCAGAAGTAATTGACTTGATATGTACGTCATCGTCATCAGCAGGAACAGTTGTTGTACTATTATTCTCATCAAAAGTAACATTAGCAGATTCTTCAACAATCATGGGCCGCTTGTTGAACACTTTGTATCCTTTACTCTTGGAAGCATATCCAAGAAAAATACCTTCGTCAGCTTTGGCATCAAACTTGCCTAAGTTGTCTTTGGTATTCAGGATAAAGCAGCGACAACCGAACACTCTAGAATAAAAAATATTTGGAATTCTACCAAACCAAAGTTCATAGTGAGTTTTCTTCGAAATAGGTCAAATCAAAACTCTATTCAAGACATGACATGCTGTACTTACAGCTTTTGTCCAAATATATTTCAGAAGTGAAAACTGATTCAACATGACTCTAGCCATATCACCAAGAGTTCTATTCTTCCGCTCTACAACAACATTTTGTTGGGGAGTTCTAGGATAAGAAATTTCATGATTAAATCCATTTAAATCACAAAACTTTTTGAAATCAGAGTTTACGAATTCGCTGTCATGATCACTTCAGATTCTAGTGATCATGAAGCCTTTTTCATTTTGTACCTTTTTAGCAAAAATTTTAAAAACAGAGAAAGTATCACTTTTGTTTAAAAGAAAGAAAACCCAAGTAAATCGAGAAAAGTCATCAACAATCACAAAGGCGTAGAGTTTTCCACCAAGACAGGCTACTCTAATATGACCAAACAAACCCATATAAAAAAATTGCAAGGGTCTAGTAGTACTTACAAAGTTGATGGATTTAAATGAAGATTTTATCGCCTTATTTTTCTCACATTCGACATATACCGTATCATTTTTGAATGTGATATCCTGTAGTCCTCTTACTAGCTTCTTGGTTGAAAGTCTTGACATGGTATCCATGTTTGCATGTCCAAGATGCATATTCCATAGTAATCTTTCATCTTTGTGAGTGTAAAGGCATCTTTCTTCATTGTTAGTATCTTTCGAGAGAGAGAATATATAAATGTTATCTTCCCTTATCCCTTCAAAAGTGATGTCTCCAGATGATCTATCATATATAGAGCATTTATTTTTCCCAAAGTTAATATCATATCCATTGTTAGCAAGATGACTAATGCTGAGCAAGTTATGCCTCTATTACTAAACAAACATCTTTATTGGCAGGAAATGGAGGATTACCAATAGTGCAGTTATCTATAATATAACCTTTAAGATTATTTTCGAAGGATACACATCCTTTCCTTTTCATCAATAGTATTACGAAAAGATTTGCATTTCCAGTCATATGTCGCGAGCACCTACCTATTTGCTTCTAGAAGATGAAGGAAGGTCCACCTACACTACGAGTAGATGTGACCTTTGGTACCCAAATTCTTGAGGGTCCTGAAATGTTAGTCTTCGGTACCCATGCATATATGTTTAAATTAACTAATCTTCTGATTCTACATTATGGTGAAGTGTGTCCATATTTACCATAGTAGTGACATATAGCATGCATGTTCGTGTTAGGAGCATGTCACCCCCATTTCCTGTATTTCGTATTTATGCTCGTATTTGATTTTGGCACGTATTTTAATTTTCTCGACTTGCGGATTTTGGTTTCTCGAAAATGGATTTTGGACCATGGCTTGGTTTTATTTTGTGAAGGTTGGTTTAGTTTGGTTCAACATGCTTGGAACACCATAAGCCTACACTCCACCCCCATTCCACCACAACACCCTCATTATAACCCACCTACTTCTCTCTCCTCCATAATTTCTTCATTAATTTCTTCTTCTTCTTCTTCCTCCACCCACACCTATAGGCAAGTGCATCTTGCCATTAAATAAGCACCACATTTTATTTGTTCATTAGCTAGATTAGGACATGGAGAACAACATTAGAACTTGAAATTTTGTGATTTGGAGACTCCATTGTTCTAGATCTAAGTTTTAGTTATTTTCGGAATTCCTTGGTTTTGATCTATTAAACTTTGATTTTAGCTTGTTTTGATGCTTCCATGTGGAAGAGAATTTAATTTTACTCAAGTTAGAACTTTGAAAATCTAAATTTGGTTTTGATTTGGCTAAGTTGTGAAGATTTGAACTTGGTGTTCTTAGTGTTCTTGAGAGTTCAGCCATGGTGGAGCTCTCGGCCAATGCTTTTTAGCACCTGGCCGATTGTGCACTATTCCCTGGCCTGCGCTCTTTAGTGCAAGGCCATTTGCGCACCCTGACCTGTGCTCTTTAGCGCATGGCCATTTGCGCAAGATCCTTGGCCAGTGCTTTGCGCTGCGCTGGATTGCGCTGGCACAAGCTAGTCATGCGCAAGCCAGCCATGCGCAAAGCAACCCCTGCGCAATTCGACCATTGCGCAATCCATCTCTGCGCAACCAACTCCTGCGCAGTTCACTCCTGCGCAGTCTACCTTCTGCGCAATCCATCTGTGCGCCATCTGCCCCTGCGCACTTGGCACCCTGCGCAGTTGGTACCCTGCGCAGCTCACCCTGCGCACTTGGCACCCTGCGCAGTATATACCCTGCACAACCTACTTGTCTATGATGAATTTGTTATTTCTTGATCTTGGCTCTTCTATTGTCCTATTTTATATTAGTATTTTATTAGGTATTTTACGCCCATTTTATATCCTTATGCCTTTTATCATGAACTTGATTTTGCTTATCATGTTTGGAATGACTATTGTACATAGCATGGTATGACAAGGAACTAGTATAACATGACAGTGACCCGTAGTGGTGCACTCCTGACATGACCAACCTGACATGATAGTGGCCCGTCGTGGCGCACTCCTAACAAGTACCCTGACATGATTTATCTTGATAACTTGATAGTGGCCCGTGGCGGCGCACTCTTGACTTGACTTGACTTGACTTGATAACTTGACTTGACTTGCCTTGACACCGTGGGTGTTCCTGCTTGCTTGTTTGCACAATCCACTTGTCTTGTCTTGCATCATGTCTAGGACGTGACCTCCTGGGTACCACGGCCAGGGACTCGCACTAAATTGGATTAGGCTAATGATTAGATCAAACTAGAACATGGAGAATTCCCAGTCACAGGCAGTCTCGTTATCTGGGCGCTTTAATGGACTTGTAGCTTGCCGACGAGTAGAGCACATTTCCAGCACACTGTCATGTGTTGCACCCTCTAAGTCACCTAAGAGTACATTTGTCTCCCGGGCAATGTACCCACCTATAACTTTCAACCCGCGGAAGGATAACTGGATGGTCTGCAGGGCTTGGGACTGGAATTTCTCACTTGCATCTTGTTAGTAATTAGGCTTGTGATAACCCTAGTTAGTTAAAGTAGTAAGCCGTAATACTTGCTTGGCCGATTGTGAATGAATGGTGTCCAGCCTTGTCTAAGTCTTGTCTAGCTCCAGTACCCGCTATCTCCTGAGCATGTTTGTTTTACTTATATCTAACGATAAATGGGTAGAGACAGTGAGCTATTCAGGCGAAGGGGTACAATCTCGGTCCTTGTTTGGTTTAAGGATTGTAACCTGGCTCCCGGAATGGTTCCACGTCCCTAGTCGTTTATCGCCCTGTGTACTTTACTACTTGTACTTCTTTTATTCTTTATGTTCTGATATGCTGGCTTTTATTCTTATTTGTGGCCTCCTTTGTGGCACTTGCTCTTTCTGGGGTTTGACCCAGCTGGTTTTGTGTGGCCAGATTTCGGAGCAGCTCCCGAGGATCTACCAAGCTTCCAGCCCAATGGTGACAACTAGACGAAACCCGGGCCAAGAGTGGGTTTTCCTTTTTGTTTCACCCACTTATATGTAAATTTATTCTTTTGAGGCGTTTAGCCGACGAGCACCTGTTAGCTCGATGCACATTTACTTACTGTCTGCCTACGGGCTGTAAACATGATTAACAAATCCTAGGGTTGATCATGTATGACTGAACTCTTGCTAGTCTTATCATTTTGTTCGACTAGCTTCATGATCATCCAATATGTAATATTTGGGACGCCTTATATATATATATTTGATGCTCTAACATCTTGTAACTCTGTTAATTGCTTGAGATTGAGACAATAGGCTTGACCTTAAGAGACTGCTGGCTTGTAGTAAACCCTCATATCTAGACAGCCGTGACCGTATAGTTGAGATATATTCTATTTCAATATACGTAGCTGGCTGTGTCTGCCCCCGCTCTCCAGTATTCTGGTTCTGGGGCGTGACACGGTTTAAGTGGTGGCCCATGCAGGTCCTGTCAATCAAGAAATGTGAGGGTTTACCAAATAGATGTCTCAATCAATATTCGCCCTTGATCTCTGCTCGTATCTTCAAATCCCTGAGATTCTTGACCTGATCACATGCTTGTATCATTGATCTATCCTGGTCCTTTCCTTATTGTTCCCTATGTCGTCTTCTTCAGCGACATTACTCCCGGACCTGCCAACCAGCCAGAGGAAGCTCGACAAGCACCCCAGCGCCAGGAAGATCAAGCTCAGCACTCTGGAGTAGCCTCCCGAGTTATGCTTCCCGGAGGCTCGGAACCTCCAGTTCAGGCAGCTCCGCCCGCTCAACCAGCTAGACAGGATGAGGGACCTTTGGTAGGACTTATCAGAGAACTGCTTGCATCCCAAGATCGTCGAGGCGACGCCCTGCACCAGGAAGTTCATGATGCACTAAACCGAGGAGGTCCCCAAGGGAATCAGGCGGCCAACAGTTTCAAGCGCTTGAACCCTCCCTTCTTTGACGGCAGTGAAGATGCGATTGCCGCGGACGCTTGGCTTCAGGATACCGAGGTGGTTCTAGAAGCAGCTAGGACACCTGAGAATGAGAAGGTGGCGGTGGTACGCCTACAGTTGTTAGACTTGGCTCGCGATTGGTGGGCAGCTCAGGCCATGGGGTTAGCAGCACCAGTCACTTGGGCGACGTTCAGAGAGAGATTCCAGACAAAGTACTTCGATGCGGTGGCACGATACGACCTGCAGACCAGATTCACCAACTTGAAGCAAGGAGGCAGGACGGTCGATGGCTATGCGACCGAGTTTTCCAGGCTGAGTAGGTTCGCCCCCACCTTGGTGGCAACCGAGTTCGATAGGGCTCAGCGGTTCCAGCAAGGGCTGCACTTAGAGATATTATTGGCTGTCGAGCAGTTCGAGCACCAGACGTTCGATGCAGTGTTGAAGGCAGCAAGGAGGCATGAGTATACCTCCCAGAGAATTGTGGACAGGACCGGAGGCAGGAAGCGGTCCCACAACCAGATGCACCAATCTTCAGCTCCAGCCCCGGCAGCTAGGGGTATAACCATTGGAACTCCGAGGCGGGCGGCCTCAGTGACGTCGGTTCAGCATTCAACCCCGACGTACCCGCAGCAGCAGAAACAGAAGCAGTCTTCCGCGGTGGGATGTTCTCATTGCGGGAAGCCGGGCCATGTAGTGGCAGAGTGTCGTAGGGCACAGGAATTGTGCCTGGCTTATGGAGGAGCAGACCACCAGATAGGGATCTGCCCGAATAGGGGAGGTCCATCATCTTCCAACCTTTCTAGTTCTTCGGTGAGAGGACCAGCCCCAGCTCCAGTTCAGCAGCAGCAGCAGTACCCAAGGCCATTGGCGCCCCAGGCCCAGGCCTTTCATCAGCAGAACCAGCAGCAGTTCACCCAGGCTCCAGCACAGAACCGACAGAGGGGATTCCAGCAGAGGGGACCCGCAGCTAGAGGTCAGGCTATGATGATGACCATGGAAGAAGAAGTTGCACCAGGTGAGGTAGTGGCAGGTACTATTCTCGTCAACACTTTTCCAGCATCTGTATTATTTGATTCTGGTGCATCGCATTCATTCATGTCTGCACGATTTGCGACACGGATAGGATTGAAGCCCGAGTCATTATCAGTGAGGCTCAATATACTTACTGGTAATGGTCTTGTGGGAGTAGATCGAGTGTTTTCCTCGTGTCGGATCGTAGTTAGCGGTAGAGAGTTCCCCGCTAGATTCATAGAATTCCCTATGGCAGACTATGATGTAGTCCTAGGCATGGATTGGTTGAGGAACCATTACGCTAGGATAGACTGCCATGTTGGCAGAGTTGTCTTTAGTATTCCCGGAGAGCCAGAGTTTTCATTTTCCAGAGGCGCCGTAGAGCCATCTCCTCCAGTATTGCAGATGGCAGTAGCAGCAGTGCAGTTGCCCCGGATAGTTGAAGAGTTTCCAGATGTCTTCCCAGAGGAACTTCCAGGGATGCCGCCAGAGCGGGAGATCGAGTTCACCATCGACTTGATTCCCGGGACAGCACCAGTATCAGAACGAGTCTATAGAATGGCGCCTTCAGAGTTGGAGATTTTGTACAAGATGATTGAAGAACTCAGAACCAAGGGATTCATTCGTGCTAGTGGATCGCCTTGGGGAGCCCCGATGCTTCTTGTGAAAAAGAAGGATGGTACGTCCAGGCTATGTGTTGATTATCGTACCTTGAACTCAGTGACAATCAAGAACAGATACCCTCTCCCGAGGATAGATGATTTGTTTGATCAACTCAAAGGGGATTCAGTTTTCTCGAAGATAGACTTGCGGTCAGGATACCACCAGATCAGAGTCAGAGAGCAGGACATCCCGAAGACGGCGTTCAGATCTAGGTACGGGCATTGGGAGTTTTTAGTTATGCCCTTTGGAGCGACCAATGCGCCGGCAGTGTTCATGGACCTCATGAACCGTATTTTCATGCCTTACTTGGATCAGTTTGTGATAGTGTTTCTTGATGACATCCTGGTCTATAGCAAGAGTGAAGCAGAGCACGAGCAGCATCTCAGAATTGTCCTCCAGATTCTCAGAGAGCACCAGTTGTACGCCAAGTTCAGTAAATGCGAGTTCTGGCTCGATCGCATTTCGTACTTAGGTCACATCATTACCAGAGGAGGAGTGGAAGTGGATCCCCAGAAGATTGTGGCTATCGAGGCATGGCCAGTACCCAGCTCAGTAGCAGAAGTTCGCAGCTTTCTTGGATTGGCCGGCTACTACCGGCGGTTCGTCTCTGATTTTGCAAGGATTTCAGCGCCGATGACCCAGTTGACCCGCAAGGATGTGCCGTTCGTTTGGACAGCAGAATGTCAGGAATCGTTTGAGAAGTTGAAGCGAGGTTTGATAACGGCTCCCATTCTCACCCTTCCAGATGGGACCGGAGGATTCACAGTTTATTGTGATGCTTCAGGTAGAGGATTGGGATGTGTTTTGATGCAGCATGGGAAGGTAATTGCTTATGCGTCACGTCAACTCCGTGATCATAAGAAGAATTACCCGACCCACGACTTGGAGCTGGCAGCAGTAGTATTTGCACTTAAGTTGTGGAGGCACTACTTGTACGGAGACAGAGTGGAGATATTTACTGATCACAAGAGCCTGAAGTATGTTTTCACCCAGAAGGATCTTAATATGCGGCAGAGAAGATGGCTCGAGCTACTTGTGGACTACGATGTGGATTTGCAGTATCATCCAGGGAAGGCCAATGTTGTAGCAGATGCTTTGAGCCGGAGAGCCGGAGTTTATTTCTTGACAGCACAACCAGAGCTATTGGCAGATCTTCAGAAGATGGGAATTGAAGTGATTCTTCCTTCCAATGTGGCCTTGATGGCCAGCCTACAGATTCAGTCCACCATAGTTGAGAGGATCCGGACAGCACAGTTAGCAGATTCCAAGATTCAGCGGCTCAGAGCAGAGTGCGAGGCAGGAAGAAGGTCAGAGTTATGTATTCATGAGGATGGTACACTTCGACATGGCACGCGTCTTTGTGTACCCAGTGGAGATATCAGACAGGAAGTCATGGCAGAGGCTCACAGTTCGCAGTATTCCATCCACCTAGGCAGCACGAAGATGTACAGAGATATTCGTCAACACTTTTGGTGGAATGGTATGAAGAGGGAGATAGCCCGGTATGTCTCTCGATGTTTGGTTTGCCAACAGGTCAAGGCTGAACATCAGAGGCCAGCTGGACTTCTTCAACCTTTACCGATCCCAGAATGGAAATGGGAACACATTACCATGGATTTCGTGACTGGGTTACCCAGATCTCCGACAGGCAGAGATGCTATTTGGGTCATTGTAGACAGGCTTACCAAGGTGGCACACTTTCTTCCATTTAGAGTTGGACAGTCGACGGCGCAGCTAGCAGAGATGTATCTCAGGCAGATCGTCCGACTTCACGGAGTGCCAGTCAGCATAGTATCAGACAGGGATACGAGATTCACATCGCACTTCTGGCGCAGTCTTCATCAAAGTTTGGGGACTCGTCTCAAGTTCAGCTCAGCGTATCATCCGCAGACAGATGGGCAGTCAGAGCGCACTATACAAACTCTCGAAGATATGTTGCGGTCGTGTACCCTTGACTTTAGTGGTTCGTGGGAGGATCACCTGCACCTGGTGGAATTCTCGTACAACAATAGTTTCCAGGCCAGTATCCAGATGGCACCCTTCGAGGCTCTGTATGGCAGGAAGTGCAGATCTCCGTTAGCATGGGACGATGTTGGAGAGAGGCAGATGCTCGGTCCAGAACTGATTTCTCAGACGATTGAAGTGGTCAGGAAAGTCAGAGATCACCTCCGAGTTGCTCAGGATCGCCAGCGCCATTGGGCCGATGCTCATCGGCGTCCCTTAGAATTTGTCGTCGGCGACCATGTATTCCTTAGGATCTCGCCTACCCGCGGCGTCATTCGTTTTGGCGTGCGGGGAAAGCTTAGTCCTAGGTATATAGGGCCGTTCGATATTCTGGAGCGAGTAGGTGATGTGTCCTATCGTCTCGCTCTTCCGCCGTCGCTAAGTGAGGTACATGATGTATTCCATGTATCCCAATTAAGACGGTACATCCCGGACCCGAGCCATATCCTAGATCATTCGGAATTGGTTGTTGGTACCAACCTTTCGTATGAGGAGAGACCCGTGTCTATTTTGGACCGGAGGGAAAAGACGCTCAAGAACAAGACTATTAACTTAGTCCGTGTTGCTTGGGGTCATCACTCTCTAGGTGAGTCAACGTGGGAGCGTGAGGACGACATCCGATCGCGATATCCCTACCTGTTTGACTCGTGAGGTATAATGTCTTTCTTATGCCTTACGCTTTCCCTTACTTGCTTGTATTGTATGATTGTATGATTGAACTGCTTAGTGTAGTTTGTCTGTGCTTAGTATAGCTTGTCGTGGCAATCTCTAGCTCCTTGATTAAATTCCGAGGACGGAATTCTTTGAAGGTGGGTAGAGTTGTCACCCCCATTTCCTGTATTTCGTATTTATGCTCGTATTTGATTTTGGCACGTATTTTAATTTTCTCGACTTGCGGATTTTGGTTTCTCGAAAATGGATTTTGGACCATGGCTTGGTTTTATTTTGTGAAGGTTGGTTTAGTTTGGTTCAACATGCTTGGAACACCATAAGCCTACACTCCACCCCCATTCCACCACAACACCCTCATTATAACCCACCTAGTTCTCTCTCCTCCATAATTTCTTCATTAATTTCTTCTTCTTCTTCTTCCTCCACCCACACCTATAGGCAAGTGCATCTTGCCATTAAATAAGCACCACATTTTATTTGTTCATTAGCTAGATTAGGACATGGAGAACAACATTAGAACTTAAAATTTTGTGATTTGGAGACTCCATTGTTCTAGATCTAAGTTTTAGTTATTTTCGGAATTTCTTGGTTTTGATCTATTAAACTTTGATTTTAGCTTGTTTTGATGCTTCCATGTGGAAGAGAATTTAATTTTACTCAAGTTAGAACTTTGAAAATCTAAATTTGGTTTTGATTTGGCTAAGTTGTGAAGATTTGAACTTGGTGTTCTTAGTGTTCTTGAGAGTTCAGCCATGGTGGAGCTCTCGGCCAATGCTTTTTAGCACCTGGCCGATTGCGCACTATTCCCTGGCCTGCGCTCTTTAGTGCAAGGCCATTTGCGCACCCTGACCTGTGCTCTTTAGCGCATGGCCATTTGCGCAAGATCCTTGGCCAGTGCTTTGCGCTGCGCTGGATTGCGCTGGCGCAAGCTAGTCATGCGCAAGCCAGCCATGCGCAAAGCAACCCCTGCGCAATTCGACCATTGCGCAATCCATCTCTGCGCAACCAACTCCTGCGCAGTTCACTCCTGCGCAGTCTACCTTCTGCGCAATCCATCTGTGCGCCATCTGCCCCTGCGCACTTGGCACCCTGCGCAGTTGGTACCCTGCGCAGCTCACCCTGCGCACTTGGCACCCTGCGCAGTATATACCCTGCACAACCTACTTGTCTATGATGAATTTGTTATTTTTTGATCTTGGCTCTTCTATTGTCCTATTTTATATTAGTATTTTATTAGGTATTTTACGCCCATTTTATATCCTTATGCCTTTTATCATGAACTTGATTTTGCTTATCATGTTTGGAATGACTATTGTACATAGCATGGTATGACAAGGAACTAGTATAACATGACAGTGACCCGTAGTGGTGCACTCCTGACATGACCAACCTGACATGATAGTGGCCCGTCGTGGCGCACTCCTAACAAGTACCCTGACATGATTTATCTTGATAACTTGATAGTGGCCCGTGGCGGCGCACTCTTGACTTGACTTGACTTGATAACTTGACTTGACTTGCCTTGACACCGTGGGTGTTCCTGCTTGCTTGTTTGCACAATCCACTTGTCTTGTCTTGCATCATGTCTAGGACGTGACCTCCTGGGTACCACGGCCAGGGACTCGCACTAAATTGGATTAGGCTAATGATTAGATCAAACTAGAACATGGAGAATTCCCAGTCACAGGCAGTCTCGTTATCTGGGCGCTTTAATGGACTTGTAGCTTGCCGACGAGTAGAGCACATTTCCAGCACACTGTCATGTGTTGCACCCTCTAAGTCACCTAAGAGTACATTTGTCTCCCGGGCAATGTACCCACCTATAACTTTCAACCCGCGGAAGGATAACTGGATGGTCTGCAGGGCTTGGGACTGGAATTTCTCACTTGCATCTTGTTAGTAATTAGGCTTGTGATAACCCTAGTTAGTTAAAGTAGTAAGCCGTAATACTTGCTTGGCCGATTGTGAATGAATGGTGTCCAGCCTTGTCTAAGTCTTGTCTAGCTCCAGTACCCGCTATCTCCTGAGCATGTTTGTTTTACTTATCTCTAACGATAAATGGGTAGAGACAGTGAGCTATTCAGGCGAAGGGGTACAATCCCGGTCCTTGTTTGGTTTAAGGATTGTAACCTGGCTCCCGGAATGGTTCCACGTCCCTAGTCGTTTATCGCCCTGTGTACTTTACTACTTGTACTTCTTTTATTCTTTATGTTCTGATATGCTGGCTTTTGTTCTTATTTGTGGCCTCCTTTGTGGCACTTGCTCTTTCTGGGGTTTGACCCAGCTGGTTTTGTGTGGCCAGATTTCGGAGCAGCTCCCGAGGATCTACCAAGCTTCCAGCCCAATGGTGACAACTAGACGAAACCCGGGCCAAGAGTGGGTTTTCCTTTTTGTTTCACCCACTTATATGTAAATTTATTCTTTTGAGGCGTTTAGCCGACGAGCACCTGTTAGCTCGATGCACATTTACTTACTGTCTGCCTACGGGCTGTAAACATGATTAACAAATCCTAGGGTTGATCATGTATGACTGAACTCTTGCTAGTCTTATCATTTTGTTCGACTAGCTTCATGATCATCCAATATGTAATATTTGGGACGCCTTATATATATATATTTGATGCTCTAACATCTTGTAACTCTGTTAATTGCTTGAGATTGAGACAATAGGCTTGACCTTAAGAGACTGCTGGCTTGTAGTAAACCCTCATATCTAGACAGCCGTGACCGTATAGTTGAGATGTATTCTATTTCAATATACGTAGCTGGCTGTGTCTGCCCCCGCTCTCCAGTATTCTGGTTCTGGGGCGTGACAGAGCAGGATAATAATGATGTTTATGTGTGGGTGATTGTCATGCTGCATAAGAATATATGTACATGAAAGCATTTTTGTGTGCAGCATGTATACATATGTTTTTCTTAAGCCGTGTATTCTTGTGATGAGTAGTCTTGTGTCTCGTGTAAGTGTTGTGACCGTGAGACTAATTTTGAGATTGAATAACCTGTTTGCCCAGCCTGATCTCTAATCTTTTAGAGGCAGTATACATTTTATCATATTTGGCAGTCAAAGTACTAATTCTTACAGCTGCAGTATTGTACTTCTTTTTCTCTTCCGTAAGCTCTTTATTGAGTACAGTAAGATCATGTGTTTGTTTCTCAATACGTGATTCAGCATCTTTTAAGCTTAATTTAAGCTTGGATAACTCCTCAGTGTTATCTGTGGGTGATGTGTCTCTAACATTATCAAGTAAGCATGATAGTCTATGAATCTCAGCTTCATGAGTCTTAATTTTATCTTTTGCGTGTTTGTATTTACTAAGTAACTTCTTGTGATCTTAAAGTAAATCACTAAAAGCATCTCCAAGTTTATCAAAAGTAAAGTCATCAAGTAGATCATTTGTTACCTGGTCGGAAGTTGCCATTAGGCAGACGTTTGCAGTATATTGGGGAGTGTCCTCTTCTTTTTTTGAGTCACTGGCTTCGCTTTCGTGCCAGATACTTGTGTTAGCATACTTTTGAGATGATGACCTCTTGTATGATTTATCATATCCGCTCCCTTTCTTTACTGCAAGGCAGTCTTTCTTGACATGCCTCCTCTTCTTAAAACTGAAGCAGATAGGCTCTTCATCGTCATCTTTGTGTTGTTCCTTCTTTCTTTGGTTGAACCATAGAAACTTCTTGAAGTTGCGAACCATGAGCGCTGGATCATCACCTTCAGAGTCATCATTGCCTGTTTCATCTGGAACAATCTTTCGACGATGAACTCTTAGAGCGATTTCTGTTTTCCTTTGGAGCAGTTTCTTCAAAGTCCTTGAGGTCGAGCTCATGCATCATTAGTTTGCCTATTATAGTCTCCAGAGACATGGTAGTGAGATCGTTGCCTTTGATGATTGTCGTGGCTTCCGGGGTTCTAGTTCTTTGTTAGACCCTTTAGCACCTTGCATATCTTCTCATGGTTGGAGTAGTTCTTTCTAAGGAAAAATAGAGGACTAACGATGTCGAAAAATCTGGTGAACATTTATGTGATCGTCTCGTTGGGCTTCATCTTGAATGCTTCGTGCTCCTGTGTTAGCCGACTGGTATTTGATTTCTTGACTTGAGTGGTTCCTTCATGAGTCACTTCTAGAAGCTTTTATGCTTCATGTGAAGTGGTACACATAGATACCATGTTGAATTCAGTCATGTCTATAGCACAGAAGATAGTATTAATAGCCCTAGCATCTAGAATAGCCTGTTTCTTTTCTGGATCAGTGTATTTGTTACGAGGTTTCTTTATGAGGTTCCCATTGACTACAATTGTAGCAGGCTTCTTATAACCATCTATAACTATGGTCCATAAGTCAAACTCTAGAGATTTCAGATAAAAACTCATTCGTGTCTTCCAATAAGTGTAGTTGGTTCTATCAAATAGGGGTGGCCTATTACTGGACTGTCCTTCATCGTAGTTGGTAAAAATGGGTTGTGTGGTTGCCATAGATCAGCTCTAGGATATTAATCCTTTATCAAGAGACCAGAGGTCTGATACCAATTGAAGTAGCGTGTAGGCAACTCTAGAGGGGGGGTGAATAGAGTTTGTGTCTATAATATCTAATTAAAAATAACTCTATGCTAAGTCCAAAAAACAACTACTAAGATAATATATAATCAGAGAGTAATAATGCGGAAAGTAAAAGAGTTTATAAGAGCAAACACAAAAAGAGCGATATATCCTGGTTTTCCTCGCGGAGGACTAGTCCAGGCCCAAGAACTCTTGCTCAGAGTTGAAATCTACTATTTGTGAAATGGGGTATATACGTGCCTTTACTCCGAAGAGCACGCCAACTTCTTACTTACAAGAGCCTTTGAAGCGCTCAACTACTTTAACTTAATAGATGCGAAACTTAGAATTTTCCCAGTGACTTCTTTTCAACACTTGCACAGAACTTCTAGCTGAATTGTACTGAGCACCTTGGGGCTTATGAAGTTTTGTGGCTAGGGAATTTGGAAGAGTAAGGCTTAGAGTATATAAGGCATAGAAGATTGAAGCTTGAGAGTGAAAGATGATTTGAAATGAGAGGAATCAATCTCTATTTATACTAGTCAGGGGAGGCAGAGTTCGACCGGAGTTCTGTCCTAAATATTCAAAAATTTGACCATTGGACAGTTCATAGCATGGTGTTCTAAAAATCAGGTTGCTGACTTTAAGGAGGCCGAGTTCGGCCCGAGTTCTACCTTAGGTAGAGTTCGGCCCGAGTTCGGTCTGCCTCAGACCAGAAGCCCTATATGGGTGAGGGTGGTTTGGTTTGGTTCAAGAATTGGTTTGTCTGTATGTTGGAGTTTGGAGAGATATGTCTAGGGGTTGAGATGACACAGTACGACTCAACGTACACATTTTTCTAGACTCAATAAATTAAAAAATTATAGACTGAGAACAAATACATTTGCAATGCAAAGCAACAACTTGTAGACGACGTCCGTCTTGAACTTGATGCGTTGTATTGGATCATAGATGATGTTCTGTCTTGGACTTGATGTGTCGTAGATCATATCAGATATCAATTGTCAATTTTCTAAATCAGGTTGATTGTTATCCAGTTTGGGTCAACAACAATTCGGAGGGTTAAACCTTATTCAACCCTCCTCAAATTAAACCCTAACCTTTCCCATATATTAACCAACTAAATCCTAACATCTTCCCCCTCTCCTAGATCTAATACCTCTCCCCTATACTACAACCTGAGAGCATAAGGGGCGAACACAAACTCTAGCCACCCTACATGGACGCTACCCTCACACCCCCTTTCTCTACCTTTTTACATACAAACACAACATATTTTAGGCCTTCTCTTCCCCTTCTTTCACCCTAGATACTCAAGGAACCCCCACGGGCACTTCGGCAAGCAGCAAATGCCAATAACTTGGAAAAACTTCAACCAAAGAGGTATTGAATTCACACATCAAGTATGCCCATCTTGCGAAAGCATTTTCTATACTTCTAGACATCAAAACTTAATGGGATCAAAATTCTGGGTTCCCCTATGTGTCTACTACCTTCATATAAAATTTTACATCAAAATTCTTTCTAGATTTTTTGGGACACACATTTTACCAAAGTGTGTCCATAATTGGCACTGCTCAGTTCAGGACAGTTTTGAGCCGTATAACATCACTTTTATCATTGATATCATATATAAAACATCCACATTTCTATTACCTACAACTCTTATTCAATGGATTTTTCATATTTTTGTTATTTTAATGCTTGAATCATTCGATCTTTGAAGGACAAAATTCTGTCATAAAATGAACTATCGACATTACCATCTTGCGAGTCCCAAATAATTTTGTGTGCATCCAATGCTCCATTATATAGATCCTAGACTCATGATCATGAATATTTGATAATTTAAATAAGTGTTTACCATTTATTTCAGATTATTAAAGTTAGTTTATTTATGGTTAAACAATTTCTAATATCGTTGATTATCAATGCGGATATTAGTTTGATCATGAATTGACTTCTAAATAGTTTTTAAGCAATAATAATTATATAAAACTATTTTCATAATATTAAAGATTTATTTTGGAATTAATTCTGAATATCCTACATATATCTATTTTGTGGAATTTTGTTATTCTTAGGAAGGATATTATGAGTAGTTGATAGTTAGTTAATCACACACACACACACACACACATATATATATATATATATATATATATATATATATATATATATATAATATATATATATATATATATATATATATATATATAATATCAATGATAGCAATAATGTTAGTACGGTTACGCTAGTTATATATATTTATAGGAGTTCGTGAGACCGATACTGTAAAAGTTGGAGCCGGATCCATAATATACACTCTCGCGATAATTCTAGGCAAGATACCGTGCTACTGTGATCTTATTTTATTATTTGCTATACGTGGACGTGTTTGTGTGTGTTAGGATTAGATGTGTTAGAAGAGCGCCCAAGTGTGACTTGGGTGCCGTCGATGATGCCATTAATGACAAATAGTGGGTGTGTGTGTGACCTACTGTGCTTGTAGACTTCCTCGTGTTGAATTTATTCTTTTATGACTTATATGACTTGGACATGACTGATGACATGACACTTGGAGTGAGAGTTACATTGGTATTGGCACGCACCGTATACTTTTCCTGTATAAAGGGTTCATGTGACGGATCATATATGACTAGTTGTGTTAGCTAGAGGACTTGCTGTGAGATACGGGTTGTACGAGTCATGGACATGACCTTGTACTACTCCTGGGCGGGGAATACTATTAGTAGACGTATGAGATTACCTTATCCTCATCAGTCTCAGTGTGCTTAGTTATAGGCTATACAAGTAGATATTCTATTATCGTCTACGGACTAGTCTCCGATTTGGGCGGGAGTATGCTAGTATATTCGTGATATTAGTTGATGCTAATACCACTTCTTACCTACATATATGATCCCAAATTAGTCTTCAAGTGCATTCACTTAGATGGATAGTTTACCTTGTCAGTTATACTCATGTTCATGTATATTACTTTTACTATTCATATTGTGGCTACTTATTGTATCTTGTTATGTCCCTCTGATGACCTAATGATCTCTGCAGGTTGTTACTGAGCTCATAGTATAGACAGGTGGATGGTATGATCTTGGCTGCATGGTTCAGGTATTGGTTGTAGTATTAGTTTATCATTTTTCTTACTTTTTTATTTTCTTACCTGCTATATCTTACTCATTTAGCCTAGTTTTACTAGACCTCTATTATTCTTCAGGTCCATTCCAAATATATATGCTAATAGACTGCAGACCATGACATATAATATTTGTTCTTAATTTTGTTCATTATTGTGGATTGAGACAGTTGAGATAAAGTAGATTTAGTTTACTTTACATCATACTACGATAAGGATAAGTCCATTAAATTGGAAATACTTATTCTAACCATACAGCTGGCATGCTCATGTCTTGGGTTGCTATATATTTTAGAACTGGGGTGTGACAGCATATCACATAGTAGAATTGAAATAGTTCATCAAGTATATATATATTCGTCTTTCCGAAACATGAAAAGGCGAGAATTCGACAGGAGGATTTCAAAAGAGGTTTGTTCGATTACAAACATGAGGTTCAATGGCGATAGTAGATTGTCAAAGAAAAATTCAATAGCAGTTATGGACTGAGATACTAATATATTACCCTATCGCAGGCTCATCCGGTACAGTAATGTAACCGAAACGATTTATTCTGACCTGCGTGGGCCACCACAAAAATATGTCACACCCTAGTTCCATAACACATAGTAACCCATGGGATGAGCATGTAAGTATCCCATTTTAATGGACTTATCCTAATCGTAGTACGTTGTATAGCAAACTAAATCTACTCTATCTCAACTTTGTCTCAATCTACATATAGGTAAATAAAACAAGAATGAATGATATGTAATATAGTCGGCCACCTATAATACATATGTTCGAACAAATTTGAGAATAACATAAGTCTGCAAAACGAGGCTAATGAGCAAGATATAACAGAAAAGGAAATAGAAAGCACCAGAAAAGGATAAATTAACACTACAAGTGATACCTAGACCCTGCATCCAAAATCATACCATCTACCGGTCTATACTATAAGCTCAAAAGAAATATGGAGAGATCGTCAGGTCATCAGAGGGAGGTAATAAGATACAAAATAACAAGCTACAATATGAACTAAAATAAATACAGGAAATAAACTGATAAACTATCCATCTATGTGTATGTATTTCGAAGACAACTTTGGGCCATATGGTTAGGTAAGGGAGTAGTATTAGCATCAAACAATGTTGAAATATATACTAGCATACCTCCCGACAGTACCGGAGGCTAGTTCGTGGCTGCTGTCGAATATATCCACTAGTATAGCCTATAATAGGGCACACTGAGACTTATGTGTATTTTCTATCCCATACGCCTACTAATAATCTTCTCCTTCCATGTCCTGATCGAATCACATCCATGACGTGGGCAATCCATATATCTATGCAAGTCACTAACTAAACTCAATCTAATCAATATATAGACCGTCACACGAACCGCCTATGTCGGTAGCGAGCCGAGTATGTAAGATCATGCCAACATAACATAATCTTACTCATTCTGCCGTGTATGATACGTGGCAAGGTATAGAAGTCATTTAGAAACAACTTCACACAACCCGGACACGTCTCCTAGACACGTAAGTCAACACACAGACACGAGCATCGATAACCACATCGATGGCACCCAAGTCATTGTTGGACACACTCTACTATCACAACTACTTCCAGCACAACAATAATCCATGTATTTCAACAGTATAAGAAAAGTAGCAAGGTATCTTGCCTGAATTTTCGGCAAAAGAATAAAGTATTAGTCCGGCTTCAACTTCCGTAGACAAGTGATCATGAACTCCTAGAAGATATAAATAAACTAAATAAACATCACCACATTACTTACCATATATATACTTACCTTATTAGGCTAAGCTAGTCACCAAAATTGGTCCACTAGTCTAAACTATTTAAAGATACACTAATCTATATATGGCAACATATTATATAATATTATATACTAAAAATATACAATTTCATTTTCTGGATATATCATTAAATTTTGAATATATTCTATATAAATATCTTTTTAGGAAAATACGCTAAATCACTCTATTAAAGTATCAACACAACATGCCGCATGGAAATTCAATTCAGAAGCGATAAATCATGAAAAAAATACTCATTCTGGAATAAATAGAATAATTAGAGTTAAATATGATTTTTTTTTTAATCTAAAATTATTATATTTATATCATATTTAAATCCTACGAAAGTTTTGAGTCAAAAAGATTGATATTGAGAGATTTGTCGTTGTCCGAAATTCAGTAGAAGTAAAGTGATAGCATAACAACATGAAATAGCTGAAAATATTCATGAAAAATAATTCTAGATGTTAGATACCTTACCAAGATTTTTCTTGAATCAAACGGGGTTCAAAGTCGTCGGAAAAGTCTCCGCACCGAAATTCGTCAATTCTGGACACGTTTCGGTGTAACATACGTCATGGCCAAACGGAGTGGAACGGTATGAGTTAGCCGTTGGACATGGAATTAGACATGTAAGGATATCCAATAAACTTAGTTTGAGGTAAAATAGATGAAGAAAACTATTTTTAACCTGTTTTACAAAACACTAACCTGCTTCTGAATTTCAGAGCAAAAATAATCGAAGGCTTGGATCACTCTCCGAAGGCGACATGGTGCTCCCAAAAGTTTATAGGATGGTATAGGAAGTTGAAAGGGGGTGTGGGAGAGGTGGTGGATGGCTTGAAAGTCGACAAAAAGTGGTGTCGAAGGTGGCAGAGTTGGGGACAAGTAAGAGGCGGCCAAAAGGGTTTATACGGTCGGGTTTGGTATTGGGAGAGGAAAAGTGGGCAGCCAAGTTTGGGTGGATATATAGGGGTTTGATCCTCAAGGAGATATGGAAATTTAGGACTTGGTTTGGATGGATTTGGAGTTTATTTGGTCTTCCAATCAATCAACTTAAATTGGAGTAGAAAAGGGTTTCCGAATTTGAATATGATGTTTGACTTTGGTCAAAGTAGTGGAGATTTGAGCACATGGCTGCTCATAAATGATTTAAATCAATTTAATTGTGTTCTTTCATTAGTTGGCACCCTAGAGTGGTCCCCACTGAATTAGGTTGGCTAGGGTTAAGCCCAGAATTATTTCTAAGAGAAATAAACACCAAAATGACTAGAAATGGGTCTTATGTGCCATTTGAAAATAAGTAGCACGGGAACTCAATTGAGTGGGACATCATAGGCATGTGTGTAGTAGGCTCAAAAATAGCCGAAATTATATATTGGATCGTTTAGTTTGGGTCGATATCGAGTCCCAAAATTAAGTTGAAAAGTACGATAAGTGTTACGGTAGATAACCTTTTTTCCTAAATTGACCCAAAAGTTTTGCGACAAAAATAGAATATAAGAAAACACATTTGAGTGAGACATGATATACCAAATCGAAGATAACCTTATCTAGATCAAAACACAAGAAGGAAGTTTCTAGATATTGGCATTTCTTGTGCTAAAAAATTCAAAGCTACGGAAAAGAGTATTTAATGATAAAATAATTGTGGTAAAATATTTATTGATAACTATATTAAATAAAAAAATAAATTAAAAATAACTCTAAAAATTCAGGGACTTACATCGATGTCATCAAATATTATAAAGCAAAATTTTATAAATCCAAATCTTTATTTAAAAATAAATGAACAAAGTTGTCTTATTATTCAAAAGTAATTATGATTTTTAAAACCATTTTAGAAACCAACCTTTGAAAGACCAAAAATAGTAAAAATATATATTATATTTCAAATAACAAAATTTGAATTTATATATATAAAAATAAATAGTATTTTCAACCCATTAATTTTAACTAATTTTTGAAATACAAAATAATCACACATTAACGTTTATATGTTCCAAGGAGACTTTATTTCAAAAATCGAATTTTTAAAATGGAATAAATAATACAAATTTTGAAAATCCGAGAAGAGAGGTTACAAATGGAAACTATCAGAGATTGTACTTGTATGTGGTCCTAAGCAATAGTTGTAGATCGAGGTCTAAGGTGGAGTCATAAAGACCTAAATATAAAATATTGCTATCAATTGGTGTTTCGGTGTGTTAAACATTGATATCTAAAGTAAAATATGAATTCTATGTCAATTCTAGGTCATGGAGGTTAAACTAGGTCAATACTAGGTTTTTGTGGTCAAAGTAGGTCAAATTACCCTAGAGGTTGACCTTTAGGGTCAAACTAGTCAACACTAGTCGAAACTAAGTCATACCTAAATTTCTAGGTCCATATCAAGGTAATCTAACCTACACTAGGCAATACTAGGATTATCCCATGTAACTAGCTATTTTGAACACTCATAATGTATCTTGCAATACGTTACCCTATTACACCAATACCCTATACACAACTTAATACCCTATACTAGTATCTATGTGTCACATGGATACCCATTTGGATATCCAATACCTTGTCATTATCTACCCTTTCCTAGGTGTCATACCCATGCCAAGGTAATCAATACCTTAACCTTGCTAAACTTAGGCACTCTTCTCTATACACATAGGCTCATAGCCTTCCTATGGCAATTACCTATGCATCTCTACCCTTATACCACACATCCTTGTTCATACATATGTCCTCTATCTATATACCTATTAGGATACCCATTATCTATCCTATATGCAAGTATCCTATACCCTTAGCTATCTAGACTCTTACACAACCCTCACACACACAAACTATATACACACATGCACATGGCCCTCTCTCTCTCAATCTCACACACACACACACATCCTCACACCATGGGCAGCTCACCAAGTGTTGCCTAAGGCAGCCACTACTGCCCTGTCGTGGCCTGCACACATGTGTACATGTGTGCACAGCCTGTCCTATGCATGGAGGCTCCATGCCCCATGCACAAGTGTAAAGGTTCCCCCCTCTCTGTCTTACTATTGCTGTGCTACCCTTGCATGCTGCCTTGCTACGAAAGGCAAGTGTGCTACAGCTTCCTGCATACACAGTGTGTACCA